>CM021102.1:401973384-402224873 GCA_007115665.2 Sequoiadendron giganteum | reverse complement strand
TGATAGAAATTTATTAACCTCTTAGAAGATTAAAGGCTCTAAGAGTGCATTTACTAGCCTTTTCTTCTACGTAAATGGCTTGACTATAGGCTTCAATAGTATAGTGTGGGTTATGATAGATGTATTATAGATATTTAAGTATTCATAGCTTTGTGTTATCACCTGGTGATAATCTTTAAATTATTTAGAAATGCATTCTCTTTCTTTAGGTGCACATTATTTTCCAATCAAGAAATTCCTTGTATTTGCAGCATCTACTAAGTTGAATGGTTCATATTTTCCTCCTACTTGGGTTTATAATTTTTTATCCAATTGTTCTATATAAAAGCTTATCTTGTTGTATCATTCCTTTTGAAATTGTATTGGTATTTAGGTTAAAATGATAACTCCTTTTTCTTTCTATGTTTCCTCTCTATCTTCCTAATTAGTGGTTTTAGCTTTAAATACTCCAATATTAGTAATGAATTCGGTGATTTATATAATCTTCGTATACTTTAAAGTAAGTTACGTTCTCTAGTATAGAAGGAATTAATAACAATTCAACTAAAAAAATTGTAATCCTAACAAACCCAAATGATCGAAGGTGCTAGTTGTAATAGCTAATGCATTTGCTTTATGATTCATTTTTATTGGATGTATATGGATGTCAAATACATCAAGTCCTTTAATTATCTATACTAAAGTATATTCCTATAATTAGATGGACTTTTTAGTGGCATACATATTTTTTCTTACCCTTTTAACAACTATTTCAGAATCTCCTAGCACATGAGGCATTGTAACCTTCTTTCTATATGAACTAGCAATAACCCATGGACCATTATCTCATATTCTACAAAATTATTGGTTCAATGAAATTAGAGTCTATGTAATACACTACTAGTCCAATGAATTTCCTTGAGGGTTTATAAGTTATATACCAATCCTAGCTCCTTGTTTAGATCTTGATCCATCAAACTACAATATCCACATCTATTTTTGACATTCTTTTGAAATTTTATTCTTGGAATTTTCTTTAGGAATCTTCTTCATCTCAACCTTTGGTTAAATATTTTACATTTTGTGGCTTATGGTTTTTAATTGGATGTATCATTTTGTGTACTTTCAACTTCTCTTCAACCGTTTGACTTTTCTAGATAGTACTTGATATACCTAGCTTCTTTGGCTACATGAATACATCTTGAAATTGTAGGGGATCATTAATGATTCTTTATTCAAGATTCTAATTGAATTTCCTAAAAATGGAATGTAAAGAGGTTTCAAATCTATAAATGAGATGTATACAGTGGAAAATCACATATTTAAAAATACCTAATATGGATAATAAATCCTGCAAAGAATACTAGGTTATGTAAGATTGATTGGGTTCACCAATAATGTAAAGGAAAAGAAAAATTCATTAAGGTTTAACCTAGCATAATTAACTAAAGAAAAACAACTAAACAAAAAATTGGCCTTGATTAAATAATAAGACCTCATACTGGTAAATTAAATTATTGACATGGTTATTTTAGGAAAGTAAATGAAAAATAGGATGATGCCACTTATCTCTTAACTTGATGAGGTACATCTCTTTAATGTGATTATAGAATTATATTAATATCTACTCAAGAAATAGGATCTCTCTTTCAATGAATTGTCTTGTAACATGCACTAGAATGTGCCCTATCTAAGATAAATTCTATAGATCTTGATAAATTATATAATCATAAATCCATCCTCTACATTAATATTTGACCTTGCATAATGTATACTTCTTCTCTTTTTTTCACCTAGATAACCTTCATCTACTATGTTCTTCTATGATATCTAAGGGTTAGTAGTATTTAAAAGTACCTAGAAAAGGTTATCATTGTTTTGTAAGGAGATGTGTTCTTGTAGGTCAACCCTTAGAAATATGTGTAAATATTCAAACACAACAAGCAAGGGCCCTAGAAGGATGCATAAAAAATTTCTATTCCTTTTAGTACACCAAATATAAATGTTTTTTTATCGATTCATCCTTTAATGCTCTAGAATTAGAGAAGATGTTTGAGTGTGTTTAATGATAAAATGAATTTGCTAATGAATTCCTTTCAATAGGATCATGTAATATCAAATTTGGAAAAAAGTGTACTCATTCGACTCAAAAGGGACCAAGCAACAAAAAATTGAATTTAAAATTTAGAAAGGAAATGGTCAAGTTCACAACCACGAAAGATGACCTTGGGAGAGTAAATGGTTAGATCTAAGTAGCTAACGACTATATCAAGATAGGTGTACATGTAGGTATACTAAATGCATAGATAAGGTGTATGTATCAAAATATGTCTAAGGATAAAGAGATAAGTGCATGAGAATATCTATGTATAGAGATGGGTAAAGGCTCGAAGAATGCACCCAACTTTTCATAATATTGTTCCAAGTTTTTATGTGTATATGTATCAAAAAAATTCCTCAAATTGATACAAAAATAAATGGGAAATACCATAGATATACAAATTTTACCATTACAATATGCAATGGAAAATCTTATAAATATTTTTTCAAATGAAACAATCTATCATCTTCCCCATCACCCTATGTATTAAATATTTTTTATTTTTAATGGAGTAAGAATTTATATATAACATATGCTAACTCAACTTTTTCCTACCATTGATATTAAGGAGGACCCTGTAAAGCTTCCTTTGTGGACCAAGTGAACTTGAACAAAGAATGGAAGGCCACCTTAGGCTTATAGAAGCTTATTGATATCAACTAGGCGATGCTTCATCAATGTTAATATGGTTTTTTTCTACAATATTGTTTCTTATCTTGTTTTTAGTTATTTTTATCTTTTGATCTTTTTGTTTGTTTCATACTTGATGAAACTTGTTTCTCTTTCCTTGTGGCGGTTTCATTGTAAAAGGGTTAGGCCCTTTCAAAAACCCATTCTTGTACCTTTATCAAAAACATATGTTAATTCAAAGAACTAGTTTTGAAAGCCTAATGAAAAATCTAAAATAGAAGCAAAAGATTCTTTAATTTCATTGTTGAAATATTACATTAAACATACAAGCAAGGTAAGTGATCCAAAATAAAAATTAGAATCAAATATAAAAAATGTTAGCAAAATTTCAAAAGATGTT
The DNA here is from genome assembly GCA_007115665.2 of Sequoiadendron giganteum. Classification (NCBI taxonomy): domain Eukaryota; kingdom Viridiplantae; phylum Streptophyta; class Pinopsida; order Cupressales; family Cupressaceae; genus Sequoiadendron; species Sequoiadendron giganteum. The sequence goes on along the minus strand of CM021102.1, from coordinate 402,221,763 downwards.
TATAAACACCACTTTCCACATTCATATTATAGATATATAGGAAGGGGAATCCCTATTATTAGACTTCAACCAAATAATTGTTGTGAGTATATATTCATATTTGCATACTAGATCATTTCTACACTCACAAAGATTAGCAAAACACAATCAATATACAAATTTTGATATATTTATCTAATCAAAATATAAAATTTTAACGTAATAACAAATCAATTTCTATATAAATATTATAGATTAAGTAGTTATTTATTACTTTATTTATTTAATTAAACTAAATATTCACGAAAAAAATGTGCTTATTTCCTTATGCTACATGAAAATAATTTCCACTATTTATCATCAATCATAATATAATGCTACATGTTGAACGACAGATAATAGTGTTGTATTACATATTTTAGTTCTTTGAAATTGAATAAAAAAAAAATGTACATATAAGATATGCTAATTTAAAGAACTTTTGAAAGTTTAAAAAAAATATCTAATTAACGTAGGTTGAAAAAGAGAATTATGGACTATAACAAACTTACAAAAGAACAGGAGTCATCAGATCATGGGCAGCGACAAATGTATAGAATATAGTTAAAAACGAAAACAACAGTCTGATATTCATCAGCTCATGGGCAATAGCAAACAGCAGTTCTTTGTCTATTAACAATAATTCAACAGCAGTTATTAGTTTATTAACAAATAGAAACAACAGCTATTAGTCCATTAAAAATAGAAACAGCAGTGATTAGTCTATTAACAAATAATAAACAAATTACTACAGTCTACAGTCCATAGCCAAACAACTATAAACAAGAATTACAGATAAAGAGAACAATCAAGATTAAAGGACAAGCCAATAGTAGAAAGAATCTGAAAATTCCTGAATGTCAACTTCTCAAGTATTGTATTAAATATACAGGCGAAGACGTGCGCTTCAAAGCGATCCAAAACAAGCAAAAATGCATAATAAAATATGAGATTGACGTACTGAAAGCGAAAGATGGGAAACCCTAAAGTGAATTATTTCCGAAAGTCAATGAAACCGCCATTAAAGAATCAGACAAAATTGTTGTCAAAATTAATCCAAAAATTCAAAGCATTGAAGTATTGAAAGCAAAGGTTGCCGACCATTAAAGTGACTTATCTCAGCAAGTCAATAAAAAACTGCCATTGATATAATATAGTATGCTCGGCCCTTGCACGAGGCGCCTCGCATTTATGATAGCCCTTACTTTTGCATGGCGGGGCCCTAAACCTGCAACTCCATTTAAACATGTCAACTATAGATAAGATTGATGAGAGCATGAAAACTAGGCAACAGCTTACTCGTTTATTCTGAATTGGGTTTATTATGCTGTAAAATATTCAATTCCGACTGAAAAAATTTAATGTCTGAAAGATGCCTTTTTGTCTTACCAATGGAGTAGGAGAGAGGAATGTGGAATGTGGAAACCAAAATTGTATCAATAATGTGAATTGGATATTACAGTGTATGTTGTTTAAGGAAAACTGCTAGATTTGGAATGGTGGATCAGAAGAGAAGGTGGTAGAATGTTGAAATTTGTTAGATTTGGAAAGGTGGATTGGAAGAGGTCGTAGTAGAATGTGGAAAAAAATATTCTATCATTTTTTTGAATTGAATAGAATTCTTTTTAAGATGCATCAATAAGATGAATTGAATGTTGAGGTACATATTGTTGTTTTGGTCTTATTTTGCTCATAATCGATAACCGATCAAGGATTTCTTTCAATAAGTCCTCTCGGTGAGTGTTCTGTCTCTCCTCATACTTTGTTATATGTCTAAATTTCAAAAAAATAAAAAAATTATAAGGGTCCTTCAATCAATTTCTAGCCTTGAGCAAGTTTTCAAGTTTTATGTTATCTTGATACTATTTCCCTATGTTCCTCATTTCTCGAACTTTTGTTTTTCCTTCTTTGTTGGAGTTTTGAGTTCCCTCTTGTTGGCATGCATTCCATTCAAACCATAATTCCCCACACCTCCATGTTTTTTTTTCTATTTTTCTGCTTCTTATGAGCTTTCAAGAATTTCCTTGCATGCCTTTGTTTCCTCCAAGTCCCTATGCTCCTATTTGCCTAACTCCCACTTGCCTTCTTTACTTTCAAATCTAAGCCTTTTGGAATTCATTGAACTTTGGCTCCAAACAAGAAATTGGCATGATTTATAAACCTCAATGTTCATTGCCCTTTCATGAACCTATAGACTTTTCCCTCTTGGAATAATTTTCCCTTAAGTCCTCGAGTTTTTATTTCCCCTTAATAGTGATCCCAAATTTTTGGACTTTCTCATGTAAAAATTCCCTTCTTCAATGTTCTTTCCCCTAGAAGTTGTACATCATAATTCCTTCTCTCCTAACCTTTTCTTCCTATAGGCTTTCAAAGTTTTATTTCACTCCTTTACATTTTTTTAAGGAATTGTTTACCTTGCTTTTCATAATATCAAATATCCAATTTTCTCAATCTATATTATATAGTGGGCTCCTTGAATTTTTCCTACCATTACATTAAAAGGGTATCTTAGAACTTCAAACCCCACCACCCCATGGGCTTTCTAATTTTCCTTTTCCTTCAATTCCTCTAGTGTTGGGTATTCCTTTTACCTTATCCCCATTAGTATTGGGTATCCTGAAACTCTAGCCCCCATTTTCCCATTCCCGTGTCTTCCCTAGACCTTTAAATTTCTTAATCCCATCATATCCCATATATCAAGTGTTTGAAAATCTATATCCCTACCTTCATGTTGATTATTTCTCTCTGGTCCCACAAAATTTCATTTCCCTCCATGCACTTCCTTTGATAGTAATAGGTATCCCATTTTCCTAATCTCCACCCCCCATCATGCATTAATTTTTAGAATTCAAAGTTTTTAATTCCTTCGTAACTCTTGCAATATTATTTTCAAGGTACCTTGACCCCAATCCCTTTATCCCCTCTTCATCTCAAACTCCCTTTAGCATGCAATTCTCTATATCCTAACTTCCAACCTTCAAAATTTAAATTTGCTAGCATAAAAACTTGATAATGTAGCATCTTGAATTCCTAAATTTCATTGTTCCTTCATTCTATTTCCCTAGGAATGTAGACTTTTCTTTGCCCATGCCCCTTGCATCCCTACACCCCAACTCTAGATTCCTAGTCTCATTTAGCAATCTTACATTCCTCCTAGAATTCAAATCCCTAGAATCTCATCATCAAATTTATTGAATGTTTCCTTCCAGTATTCTCCCTTTGGCATGAGTTTTAGTGAACCCTCATCATTTGAGCAACAATGTCCATGTACTTTCCTATATGTCTTGACACACCAATAATAACCCAAATTTATTTTCATGGAGTTGTTTAACTATAAAATTCCAACCATAGTTCCATTTGAACTCTTTAAGGTGCAACATTATTGTAAAGTCATATGAAGATGGCAAGGATGGATATGGATAGCTCAAATACCATAAATCAAACCATAGTGTCTATCGACCTATAAAAACTGTAGGGCTACTTCTTTAATCATAGGAAGGATGAATTTTCTTCCCTAGGGGGTTCAATTATGTATCCAAGAAAGATTTAATTATGGTTGGGAGTTTTGGTGTTGTAATCTAGGGTAAAATTCTAGGTTAATTTTAGATGTAGATGTAGTGTAGATGTCAAAATGACAAGGACAAGGTCTTTTATAAAAAGGACAATTTTAAATGAAGGGCTGAGATTTAATGTCAATAAGATGTGTCAATCAATGAACAAGAATGAAATTTGTCTAGTATGAAATAGGGTTAGGACTAATTAGGGCAATGATAAGAATGAATGGCTAGGATTGAATTATAAGATAATTCAATCAAGGGCTGAAAACGAATGAGACAAGATAAGATAAGATTTGATATGGAAGATAAGATTGGCATAGAAAAAGAGGTTGTAGGAGGAATTCAAATAATTATAAAATTATTTGTTTGGAGAGAATAAAATGATTAATTAAATAATAAAACATTATTTAATTGTAGAGGACTTGTGACAAATTGAATTTTTGAATTAAATAATAATTTTAATTCAAAAGGGGGGAGAAAATGATAGATTAGTAAGAAATTAAATAAATAAAAATTATTTAATTTAATGATAGAAAAGTTTAATGAATAATTAATAATTAAAATAACTATTTAATTCCAGTTGAAAGTGGTAAATAATTAAATAAATAAGATTTATTTAATTTTAGTAGAAAGGGACATTAGTGATGCAATTAAATAAATAGAATTTATTTAATTAGTTAAGGAGGAATAAAGATAATAATGAATTAATTAAATAATTAAAATGAACATTTTTTCAATGTCTACATTTTTCCCCTCTTTGATATAATGCAATTTATCCGATTGTGTCAAAGAAATTTAATTCAAAAATATGCCCCAGTGTAAAGAGGATGAGAAAGGATGACAAGGAGGGTTGTGGTATCCCCCCTCGAGAGGACATGCAGGTTCAAATAACATGAGTTGGTTGGTGCAAGAAGTTGGGTCCACGAAGAGGGGAAGTTTTAGACGAAAAAAAAATTCTCGCGCAAAACGCATACGCGTTTTTAAAAAACGCATACGCGATCCTAAATCAGTAACGCGTACGCGTTACAGTTCGGGTTACAAACCTAAAATGTGTACGTGTTCATAACGCGTACGTGTTTCTAAAGACTCTTTATTTTTTTAAATAAGCGATTGCGAAAGTCATTTTCACAACCGACTTTGGAGCGCCAGGACAACAAACAGCAGATTGCGTATGCGTTTTGGACAGCCAGAATCTGCTAAATTTTCACTCTCACCTCCTCCAGTCAACACACCTGACCTCAGCGACCTCCAGGTTGGTTGAATTCTACAATATTTTTGCATTATAATTGCTATTTAGTTATTTTTGTTTTATAATTGCTATTTAGTTATTTTTGTTTAGTTTGTTTTAATTTAATATTTAATAGTTTTTAAACTACATTTAATTAACCGAAAACATCAACGAAACAAACAACATAAAATTTTAAATCGAAAACCTAAATTTGACACATTTAGTTTTGAAATTTAAAACCCTAAACTGTAGGTTCTAAAAAACTAATTTACTCAGACCGTTAATCTTTGAACCTAAACCCTAGAAAACATAAACTAAAACCCTAGAAAATGTAACATAAATAAAACCCTAGAAAACATAAACTAAAACCTTAGAAAACGTAAACTAGAAACCCTAGAAAACATAAACTAAAACCTTAGAAAACGTAAACTAAAACCCTAGAAAACATAAACTAAAACCTTAGAAAACGTAAACTAAAACCCTAGAAAACGTAACGTAAACTAAAACCCTAGAATTTACGTAAACTAAAACCCTAGAAAACGTAACATAAACTAAAACCCTATTTGTAGGTTAAAATTAGGTTAAATCTAGGGTACAATTAGGGTTTGGCTTAAACTTTAATATATATTGTATAGTTAGATTTCAAAATTACAATTAGGGTTATGATTAGGTTTACTTGTTTAATATTAAAGAATTCAATTACCTGCTTCTAGGGTTAAAATTCATTCTAGGGTTAGGGTTCTAAGATAAATATTCGGGTAAGGGTTGAGGTTAGGGTTTGTATTCAACTAGGTTTAGAGTTAGGGTTATATTTTTATTAGGGTTAGGTTTAGGATTATGAAATTATGAATTAAAATTTAAGATGCAGGTTAGGGTTGGAGTTAGAATTAGCCCCGTCAATTGGTGTAGGGTTCTAGGGTTGGGGTAAAAATTAAATTAAGAGTCTAGGGTTAAATGGTTGTAATTTTGGTGAGAGTTAAACATTCAATCAATATTTAATTAGGTTTATGATTAAAAATTTTATATGCATTTAGGGTTAGTGTTCAACTAAGGTTATGATACCCGATTTAATTACAATTAGGGTTAGAGTTCAAGTTAGAATACATTAGGGTTCAAGTTATAATTAGGGTCTATGGTTCAAGTTATAATTAGCCCGTCTATGGTTCAAGTTAGAATTAGTGTGATAAAAATTCTAATATAAGGCAACATATCCCTAGATGAAATCGTATTTTAAAAAATTCTTCATCTATATCGATTAAATTTTTTATCTTAAACTTGAAAAATAAGGATTTAAAAATCATGAATACTAGTGGAACTTTTTAAAACACATAGGGTTTTAGTCTTATTTCTTCAATTTTTGTTTCTCACAATCTTAGTTTTGAAAGAGTTTATTTACAAACTTATATAACAATGGGGTCTTTAGGTGTGATCAACAAAGTTTATTTTTAGTAGAGATAATTGTGAGGTATCACAAGACAATGCATTTCCCTCAATTTGTTATAACAACCATAGACTTTTAGTCATAACATATTGAATTTTCATTTCCTTCACTCTTGATTCAACATAATCTAGGTCGATTGTTACCATTTTGTCAAAGGGGACCGTCCTAGAACATCAACTTATAGATTTCCCTTCATTATTATTACTCAAAATTTAAAAAAATCAAGAAATTAAAATGTATAACTCTAAATTCTATAATTGGTGAAGGATTGGGTTGCAAACTTTCTTGAATTTGACCCTACCGAATTGGTAGTTTGGATTCCTTATTTTTTTGCATAATTATTACTTTTAATCACTATAATTTTAATTTATTTGCATCCTTTAAGTTTCATGTAGTATACTATTGTTTAATAATTTATTATTAAAATAATATTTAATTCTCATACCTTTTATGTCTCTCATATGAACAATATTTTGTGTTCTATGGTAACTCCTATTATCATTTCCCCTTTTCAAATGTACCATGATTCCTATGTTTCTATTATTATATGTTTAAATGTATTCTTAATATGTTTAAATGTATCCTTATAACCAATTTTTTTAATTTCTAGATCTTAATGGTTATTACATTATTCTAATATACATAGACACTAAACCCTACATTCTAAAATATGAACACAAACCCTTACCCAAAACTCAAATTGTAAACCACAAATTTGAAATTTTCAAAACTTGTACAAACTTAAATTATAAACTTTAAAATGTGTACATGCTATGGATTTTTAATGAACATTACTGATTTTTTAATGATAAATCGAATGGTCTTCAAATGAATTGCATTTTGGATTTGTGCACGTTCAATGTGATTTTTAAATAGTTCTTTCAAATTGTCTGCATTATTTAATTAGTTTGTTGATATATATTTTTTAATTGTTTAACATGTGCAGTTGCCATTTGGTTGTACATTCACATGGATCCACTATTTAGCATTGAGGATTTTATGCCTGAACCACATATTCATGTAGATCCCATAGATCCTAACCCACCACCACCAGAAAACCCCATTCCTCCTAACCCACCACCACCAGAAAACCCCATTCCTCCAAACCCTCCACCTCCTAACCCCCCACCCCCTATAGTAGACCAGGATCAGTTGAGAGAGAGCATTAGGGAAAATCTTACAGTCATTCAAGAAAATATAGATCTGATAAAAAATGAGCCTAGAATTCCCCCCCATCTCTCACGGTTTGCATCTACGATGCAAATTATTGTCGATTTTGTTCGATCTATTGATGTGGACCTAGATAGGTTCCATCAATGGAGAGACGAGAGGAGAAAATTCTATGCAGATGGATTGTCTTATAAAGAAATTAATGACCTTAAAATTACAAAAGAAGCCATGTGCCAGTATTTCTTTAATCCTCAAACTAGCCAACCAATTCCACCCACCAAAAAACGAATTTCAATTTTATGGTGTAGGCACCCCTTGATAGCTACACATTTTTGGGATAGATGGTGGATGGTGTTTGATACTCCACCACATGGCAATTCTGAGGTGCCCCTATACTTTTTGAGAAAGTTATGGGCAGAGTTTGAGTTGGGTTTAAAACCCAACTATTTTGATATGAGGTCATTTCAGGGAGCTGGGCGTGGCATGCCCCAACATAGATTAGGAGCACGTGTTGATCCTCAACGACGTGCTCCAATGCTCCTATTGTTCCTCCTGCTTCTCTTGGTGTTCCTGCTGCATTTCAGCAACAAACCATGCTATCGACATTAGGAACATTGAGTTCACTTTCAGGACATCTCACTCATCAGACTTCACACGCGGCGGCTGAAGTGGTCAATAGAGAGCATGGAGGCTCCAGCAATAGGAATACTCAGGCATCCACTTCAGGTGACCCACCTGCATCTGAGACAGAGTCATTTTTGGATTTACTATATTTTGAGCATCATCTTACACAGGTATGTTCATCTTTTGAACTTAATATATTTTTTTGGAATGTGCAAAATTCATGTTTAAATAATAACATCAAATTAGATATATAATACAATATTAATTCAATAAGTGTTTGGTGTAGACGCATGATTAGACAATGCCTGAAACTCAAAATGATAATGTCTATATGTCGAGTGTTGTAGATATGGGCTCACCTTTTGGTTAGGTACTTAAACCAATATATATTAAATTTAGTTTGTGTGGATATATATATCTAATTTATTTTGAATGTTTACACATGATGTGTGATTGATATATATTATATCTAGATGCAGGGAGGTCAGATGAGCATGCCTAGTGCTGACCAAGCACATGTTGTGGTGAGCGCTCCTAAGTCATCATCAGCTCAGGTGCGTTCTTTCAAAAAGTTTGTTAAGTTTGAATTAAATACACATCATAGATCTCATTTAATTTTTACATTTACATACACATGCGTGAATGATCTATACAAATTGTTGTACATATATATGCAGGCATTTCATGAGACACCCATTGCAGGTGCACCTAAGACATCGTCAGCATTTATGCATGGGCAATCTCAAGTGGGTGATCTTGAGGTCATATCATTCAAGGTTGTAAAATTTACTAAATATCCTAAAAAAATTTTACGGATCTTTTAAATATATATATATATATATTCGAGGTTTTAACATATTGATTGCTTTATATGAATATGCAGGATATAGTAGATCAGGCATTTGAATCTTCTCAAGTGACAGTTATGCTACCCATTGAAAAAAATGTTCCAGTAGATCCACATGATCATATGGTAAATTATTCATGTCTTAAAAATCATTTTTATTGTATTTACTAGATATTTAATTAATTTATTTATTTTTATCCAAAAGTTTATATTTTGTCAGGTTTAAATATGTTTAATTATATCTATCAAAATTTATAAATAAATTTAAATCTAATTTCAAGTTACTTGTACTCTTTTACAGCATGATGTAGGTACATCTAATCGACCTGGAACAAAGAGGAGACTTGATTTGACTGATCAGCCTGATAGTTAAATGGTTTTAAATTTTAAATAGACCAGACATCTCTAGTTTTATTTAAACTTTTATGTGTTGGACTTGACATATACATATTTTTGTTTATTTATATCAGATGACTTTAATGTGATGATTATATATATGCAGTCAATTATGATCATGTTATGTTCATTTTGATGATTATATGCACTCATATGTATATGTAGATCTAGATATTTTATCTAATTTTCAAGTAATACATGCACTAGATATAAATTCTTATCTCTACAATCAAATTTCATAAATATATAATTTATCACATGGTTAAAGGTGATAAATTTAAATATTCCTTAAATAGTTTCGATTATATTCATAATAAATTAAGAGCTCGCGTAATTTTAACTATTTACCAATTCTAGAAAATATTTGAACAATTATATGAAATGTATAATCTATAAAATTGGAATGAGATTTTTAAAATGCTACTAATAAGTTAATTGAAAATCATACAACTATACAACATGATGAAACATATATGTGTGCACATGTATATCCAATTATTTAGCTTATCAATTTTTACGTGAAGACCAAAAATTGATATTTACATAGTCTCTTGATAAAATAATTTTTCAGTGACAATCGCATGGTAGACCGACTTGATGAGAACCTGCAAAAATAATTAATGTAAACTGTAAGTAGTTCTATAATTTTTTTGATTCATTTAAGTAAATATATAGTAAAAGTTACAAAATTGGATCTTATAAATTTCATAAAAATTCAAATGATGTTTTCCATAGGATGGATGAATGGGATGCATGTCATGAACCCTAAGGTATGGCTTAATGGGTCCTATGAGAATGGCTTAAGGGGAATTATGCGAGTGACTTAAGTGCACTTAAGGGATGCAAGATTGTGGAATAAGGGTACATGTAAGAGGATATGACTTAAGGGTCCTAAACCCTTAACCCTAAACCCTAAACCACGTGACCTAAATCCTAGGAGATCAACGCTAAACCATTAATCCATATAAATTTGTTATTCTAAGCATCACATGAACCCTAGAAACCCTAAACCCTAAACCACGTGACCTAAATCCTAGGAGATCAACCCTAAACCATTAATCCATATAAATTTGTTATTCTAAGCATCACATGAACCCTAGAAACCCTAAACCCTAAACCACATGACCTAAATCCTAGGAGATCAACGCTAAACCATTAATCCATATAAATTTGTTATTCTAAGCATCACATGAACCCTAGAAACCCTAAACCCTAAACCACGTGACCTAAATCCTAGGAGATCAACCCTAAACCATTAATCCATATAAATTTGTTATTCTAAGCATCACATGAACCTAGAAACCCTAAACCCTAAACCACATGACCTAAATCCTAGGAGATCAACCCTAAACCATTAATCCATATAAATTTGTTATTCTAAGCATCCCATGAACCCTAGAAACCCTAAACTCTAAACCATGTGACCTAAGGGGATGGCTTAAGGGGATGTCTTAAGGGGTGTTGAGAGAGTGACTTAAGGGGATGCAAGAGGATGGATTAAGGATAGATATACAAGGATATGGATTAAGGGGTCCTAATAGAATGAATTAAGGGGAATTAATAGAGAGACTTAAAGGGGATGCAAGCGGATGGATTAATGGCACATACGAGGATGGCTTAAGGGGATATGAAATAAATTATAAACTTTTTATAAAATGACAATGAGTTAAATTTAGTTTTATATTTATACTCTCAACTAAATGTATCTACAACTATATATAGTTACCTGTCTGTAGATTCGAATTCCATTGTAATAAGAGTGCATCTCCTCTCTTTTTTGTATCAAGGGAGACCTGAAACAAAAAATGATATAAAACTTTAATAAGGAAATGAATTTAAAGACAAATATATATATCAATTAAATATATACATACAACTAGATATACTTACCAATATTTATTTACTCTGTTGTACCATCCACATCCTCTCTTTTTTGTAATGCATCTATGATTGTCTCATGATCATCCATTGAAAGTGTCCATAAAACTTTATTAGCAGGCCTCCCGTGATATCTAACTAGTTTTATATTGGTTGCCAAAATCAAATGTGAATAATGTATAATCTTCTTGTGTCTTTCATAATCTTCAAATGCAGGCAAGCCATTCTTTCTTATCAAATATTTTCGAAGCCAGGTGCCAACAACAATGACTGAACCAGTTGGATACTCAAAGTTATCATCATCCACTCTAGGATGTACCAACTTATATTTTCTCTCAACACATCTAGCCAACCAGTACTCTGTCTCCTCTTCATTCCCCTCGGGTGCAACAACAACATACACATGTCCTACAAAAATAGATAAAAAATTCAATAAAGAGCACGACTTATATTTAATTCATGTATATAAACATGCATACATATAAAATTCATCTCAATAAATAATGTACCTTCTTGTACAAGATCAGAAACACGGTCATAATCATCTGATGCGAATGCTTGATTATCTTCAATTATTGTTCCATGTTGAACATGTGTCGATGTAGGTGTTAAGGCTCTTTGTTGCCATTGTTCAACCCATTCCATATTTTCACAAGCCTCCCAATCACCTGCAATACAAAATTGACAAAAGCATGCCAACTCCCTTGTCCATATTGTCCATGTGTTTGCATTCGAACTCTTAAATGAATGCCATTTTGCAGATCCATTAATTGTTTCACAATCTTGTCGAGAACAAATATCATTTTCTTCAACTAACCAAAAGAAGCGGTGAATTATTGAGCTCTCACTTACTCTTGTAGATAATTTGGTATTGCACCAATCTACAATTGCATGTGCATCTCTAAATTTTGCAGCATCCTCAAATTTTAGTTGCTCTCTAGCAAGAGCTCTTTTCACACATGCACCTGCTCCATCGTGTTCTCCCTTACCATGACCGGCTTCAAAAAAACTCCATATGTGCTGGATATTATTTTCCTTATGAACTCTACATAACCAATAAAACATCCTAGCATTTTTGAATTGACCCGTGCAATTATCTGACCATATGAGATGTTCTAGCAATTGAATTCCTCTTTCTTTTAAATTTTTGTAAAATATATCAAAACAATATTGAACAAACTCAGATGAATGTAATCGATTATCACTTACATAAAAATGGTACTCTCTCAAAAAATTTCTATTATCTTCTCTACTATCATCTGCATGTCTATAAACAATATGAACAAAAATAGATACTTGCACTGAATTATAATACTGTGATTGAATTTCTTCTTGTGGAGCAAGAGTATAATTTTCAGCAAAATCAACAACCGACAATATAGTTCCAATTGGGAATGTGTTTTTACATAAACGAAATTGATTATCAAGCCAATGAGCATACTGAGAGTGTTGAACATATTTAGGTACAATCTTATCTTTAAATTCTTTAATAAATGCATGCACAGTATTTTTTTCCATAATTAGCTCACAACGTTTTCCAGTTTTTCCATCTTTTAAAGAATACTCAACATTTTTGAATCTTTTTACATCTACTAATTGTTGTCCAAATTCATTTAAACTACTTTCATGCATACATTCACCTAATAATGAAAAGTTAGCACATCTATCACATTCTCTAGAAATACATGATTTTAAATAAAATAAGTTTCCGTTAGAGGGTTCGCAAAACAAACCTGATATAAAATCTTTGATTCTTTCAGGTGGCATATTAATACCACAAATGTCCTGCATAATTTGGTTAACATGCAAAGTGCATCGTATATATTGAAAACTATCATAATAATAACGAAATTGTACATGAGTCTTACAACAACAAGAAATTCGTTGCTTATTAATTCTAACATACCAAGGTTTACACTTTTTGAATGATCTTTGACTTATTTTAATATTCAATGGTAAGATTGAAGCATCTAAATTTTTTTTATATAATTCAGTTTGAGTCATATCTAAGAGATGCTTTGGATGAGGTACACGAATTTTGGAACCCACCCTTAATTTTAAGACATCTCTAATGTTAGGTGATACTCTTGTATTATCATGCCAAAATTTATCGATTAAAGATTTAATTTCATTAGTTAATTTCATGTCTGATCTTGGGAGTCTACCACTAAAACTCCAACATTGATTCATTGGATCATTTTCAATATTTTCTCTTCTTTTAGCAGCTCTAATCAAAGTTTTGGGATTTACTTTTATACATTTACTAATCCTACTTAACATTCTTTTATTTGAAGTTGCTTTATCAACTAAAGCAGTTGTTATTGCACGACAAGCTGCATTTTTATCTTTAGATCGACTTTTCTTACCTATAAAATCAATAGCATTAGCAACACTAGAAATGACTTGTTCTACTGAATCATCTTTCTTTCTTGGTTTTACAAAAATACCTAATTTTTTCATCACTTTTCTCATTTTCCACATTCTCATCAATTGCACCATGAGTTGACATTGGAATCCTAATTTCTTTCTATAAAAAAACATTTTATATATTTTATTTCCATAAGTTCTAATTTGTCTCCAAGAAACTTTACCACGAAGGTTATCTAACACATCTTTTTCAATTGTAAAAAAAACATTTTCATCTTCATCCATACAAGGGGTTTCATTTTCATTCACACAAGGGGTTTCATTTTCATTCACACAAGGGGTTCCATTTTCATTTTCAAAAGTAAAAAAGATTTCATTCTCATTTTCATCAATATGAGGGATTTGATTAGCATTTGCATTCTCATAAGATATATTTTCATAATTTTTTTGTTTTTGCATTCTTTCAACCCTATAATTATTGATATCATCAATGGTGTATCCAGCTTCATCTAAACAAGCAAAATCAATATTATCAAGACTTGGGTTTGAAAGAATACCTGGAGAGATTGTTTGAATAGGTGCATTTTCCATATCATTGGGAGGTGGATTTGAAGACATACCCGAAGCTGTTTGCATATGTACTGTTTCCATATCATTCAAAGTTGTAGTTGAAGACATAGTTGAGTTTCTCTCCATAATTGTATTTTCTTCTATATTCACCATCTCCACATTTGCATCATCTACATTCATTTCATCATTCATGACTTTCTCTTCAACATTCATTGAAGTAGATGCTTCCAAATTTTTCATTTGACGAATTCTTTCTCTTCTATCTTTTTGTCTTTTTGCCTCCATATCTTTATTTGCTTGAATTTCTTCGGGTGTCATTGACATTCTACACTTTTTTCTTTGTCTTTGTTTTGATCCCATGGTTACAAAACCCTTTTTGATGAAAAAACAAATGATTTACTTGTAACCAATTTTCAAATTTTTGTCTCCTTCAAATATTCAAATAACACTTTGTACTATGAAGATCCTTTCTTCTTTGAACTTTGAAGTACACAAAAATATCATGAATACATCCAAAAACTTTGTTTTGAATCTTCTTGTAAATTATTCTTGTACTTGATTCCACTTCAGAAAATTCAACCTGCACTTGACTTTTCAACCAATTTGCAATAGAATATGCCCTGCACAAGACAAATTTGTAATAAAAAATGCAGAAAATCGAACTTGCGGGCCGTACTGCAGAAAAAAAATGTTGCAGGAAAACCGTACTGTATTAGAAAATGTCAAATCAGGATAAACGGATATATTAGAAACGCGTACGCATTATGAAACGCGTACGCGTTACCTTTACCCAATGGGTAAAAACATAACGCGTATGCATTATGAAATGCATACGCGTTTTGTTTCAATAACATGTATGCGTTATTAAAAAATTTGTTTCCCAACCCGCCTGGAGACTTGGTTTTAGGTTCGGGAAAGCTTTGGCAATTCGAGCCTTAGCCTTTGACCTGCAACTAAAAAACTAAGGCAGATTGAAGAAGAATGTTCAACTTTGACAATATGGTTGATGAATTTTTTTTCTGAATCAATCTATAAAATTAAAACCCATTACAGAACATGATGTCTAGTTTTTATATATATAATTTTTATTAAGATTGGATTATATTTTCTATTTTTTAATTAATTTCAAAGCAAACTAGTCATTAAACTTGAAATATCAGACTTTTTTTGGGTTAAAGTTTTTAGAAAAAAAATTATATGACATCAATCTTTAGACAATTCTTTACACAATGAAAAAAAAAATTCAAAAAAAGTTTAGTTTAGGTCAAATTATGCTATCCGTACACGTTGATTTCTAAAAACAACAATTAAGGCCAATAAAAATTAAATAATAAAAAAAATATTCAACAAAAAATTACAAAAAAAATTCCTCATCAATCTTCATGTTGTTAGCTCTCTTTCCCCAAAAGGAATTAGTAAAATACTTTTATTTGATTCAAAAAGTGTTGTCCGTACACGTGCATGGTATGGTAAAAAAAAGGGACTTTTAAAAAGTGGTTTTTATAGATCTTTATCAAAATTTAGTTTCTACAATCTGGGTATTTGAATAATTTACATATTTATAAACTAGATTCAAATCTCTAAATTTCATATTACTAAATTTTTTTAAAATTCATTGTGTAAGTGCCTCAAATTTTCAGTTCAAGTGTGACAAATTCTGAAAAACAGCAAAAACACTTCCACTTTTTGAGCTTTTTGTGGACCCAACTTCTTGCATCAGCCCGAGTGTGCTCTTGAAATGGATGAGAAGACTAGAGGATGAAGACTAGAAGAAATTTTAGCATGAAGGATGTGGAACTTAGCATGGCGTTAGAAGAGACAACTTAAGATTGTATATTTTTCTTATGCAAGGCTTTGCATTAATCATCATTGGGTGGTAAAAATGAAACAAAAGGACAAAAAACAACATGGTATGACATAGACCAAGGTGTGCAAGGTCATCCATTTGCAAAAAAAATAGTCGCAGACAAGGAATGTCTTGATGCATACTAAAGGAAAAGTTGCCCCAATCTTTTTACCAAGACACTTCGTAAACAATAGTCAAAGAAAAGAGTCATGAGACATCCTCTCTCCTCTAAATCTTTCATGGGACATCCTCGAGGTAGCTAGTAACATGACTCACACATAAATGCCAAAAGACAGGACAAAATAGCCCACAAAGTCAATAGCCATTTAGAGTGTTTGTCAAAGATTGGTTATTTGATGTTTAATGGACTAGATGAGTGATGAGTTGATTTTTTGACAAGGCCTGGCTTCAGGAGAAGAAACATGTTGTATAAGATGTCAAGTCTAGTTTTGACCATGTGACCACCTATATAAGGCAAAATGAAAATATTTGATTAATGATAATGTCTAGTTTCAAGAAGGACACATCTTGTATAAGACATAAGTTGACTGATTTGACTATTTGAGATTGGTTCGATGTTTCACGGTTTTGATAATTGATTGAGTTGGCTTGAAGATTTTTTGGTTTGTTTGTCTTTTATATTCATGACTTGTTTGATGTTTTAATGACTATTTGTGTCTAAGTGGACAATGTCCAATTTATTATGATCGATGCGACAAACCCTAAAGGACCGACCTAGGTGGCCTTAGGGGCTCATCAACAGATGGTCTTTCCTATGTTACAATGCGTAGAGACCTCGTAGTTCGACATCACTTGACTTTATTTTATTGACCAAGGACTGGATCTGGATTTGAATTTTATTCAGAAAACCCTAAAATGAGTGACCTAATGCCTCGGGGATCATTGAAAAATGACCTTCCCTACATTATACATGTAGAGGTATCATAGTTTGACATGACTTGGATTGATATGATTGACTTTGACTCTATTTTTGGGGAAAAAAAATTAAAATTTATCTGGATGTTTTTGTGTTTTTCACATGATTTAATTTTTTTTGGACTTTTGAGGGTTTAATTATTATTTTTTCTATTTGATATAGTGACCTCTTGACAAAAGGTGTAAGATCTTATGACATAGGTCAAGTATTTTCCCCCAATTGGATATAAGACCAATTATTAGGGATGGAAAATGTGGGCATTATAGTGGATGGGATATCAAAGGTGAGAGGACACATGAAGTCAATCATTCTAGTTTACGAAAAGGACAATGAAACATTATTATGGATGATATGAGAAGGGAAAATGACAAGAAAATTCAAATTGTAATGATGGTAGATGACAAAGCAAAGTTAGCTACACAACACTTGTTTGCCAGGTTTTCACCATGGTACTTATCCAAAGCACCACCGAAGTGGTTTTTGTTGGGAAAATGTGTCTCAACCTTGCAATTATATATAATTTATTGATATGATGTATGTTGGTATGTGGCGATTGATCATGCAATTATTGTACACTCGTAATTATTTGCTGACATGTCAAGGTTTTTTCCCACCAAAACGTCAAGGTCTTTTATCACTGGCACATCAAGGATTTTTCCCACTAACATGTCAAGGATTTTTCATTAACATGTCAAATGAAAAATGACCATGTAAAACCCTAATTCTAGAAGGTTCCAAAAATCTTGTTATAAGTGGGTGGGATGTATGTAGACGAATGTGTATTATGAGAGTTTGATAGCGGTCGGGTTGTCTCTTGATCTTTGGTGGTGATACTCCTATGAGAAGCTTTCTCTACAAGTATATTGTAATATTTTGATTTTTGAATAATATATTGGGTGAATTTTGGAGTGTGGGGATTTTCTCCCAGAAAGGTTTTCCCCACATAAATCATTGTGTTATGGTATGCATGATATTTGTGTTTATTTATGTTTAAGTTTTTGTAACTGTTAAATATCTGTAAAGTTTTGCATTATTATCAGGTCACAAGGTTAGTGTAGGAAGTTGTTCTGCTACCTTAGCTTCCTTACATTTTTCACTATTGGATGAATTATTTCTCTTTTATATTTTCTTTTTTTTTTAATTTTAATGGTGTCACCAAGATGCCTATTTTCCAGATTTTCATCAAGGTAACAATTTTTTTTATTTTTGATTTTTTTTGTATTTTTATGGGTATGACAAGACCTCTCTATAGCTAAGTGTAGAATCGATAAGTTCCTGATCCATAGAATATTGTGACAACACATTGAATTTGTTTGGATGACCATGTTGGAAAAAAGAACCTAATTTTGATGACGAGTGCAAGTGGAAAATATGAAGGATGATAGATGTGGTAGATGAAAGAGGTTGTGGTATGATCCCTAATGTCAACACTATGTGGGCCATTAGGCTTTAGATGAAAAGGATCTTGGGAAACCAATGAGCTAGAGTACGTGAAGGGTTCATCGTCAAAGGTACATTGAAAAACATCACCAACGGGGGTGGAATGATGTGACGGATGTGTGAATATGGACAAGTCGAATGGAGTGTATGGAATGAGTGAAAGCAATAATAATGTAGACGATGGCTCAAAAAATTCTTTGTTTGAACTTTTTCTTTGATAGATGGCCCCAATGATTTTTGATAAAGAGGAATGATTGGAGATCATCTTTTGCTGAGTTTTTACTTGTATTTTTTATTTTTCCAATAGCTTTTTATTTTGGCTAGAGGAATTACCTTGATATTATTTTCTTTTCATTATGTCTTTTGATTCTTGATCTTCTTTTAAAATTAGCTTCTTCATTGGAGCTTTTCTCTTTTTCTTTTCTTGAGATATGACTTGTGGATCCATGTCTATGATGTGGATGGATGTGAGTGAGATGGGTAATATGGATGGTGTGACAAGATGGACAAGAGAAATGATGTTAGGAATAGGGTCTTTGGGACTATCCTTTTTGGTGCCATTAATGTCAACAGAGGCTTGCACATCCTTAACGACTTGGAAAGATAGCTTGGTAGAGGTGACATTAGGAGATGCATATCATAGCCCAAGGTGAGTGAGATAGAAGGATGATGGTGGAGTATTTTTGGTGAGGTCATGCTCAAAAAGTTCTTTATCATAGATATCTTGGTCAAACATGGGGTTATCATGGACATGAAAGGATGGAGTGGAAGCAGATAAGACAAAGGAAGATGTATTGTTAGGATCCCAAAAAGTTTCAATCCAAGCATGACCACCTGTCTACATAAATTTTCAAGCTATATTGGCATCATTGTTCCAGGAAGCCTGAACACCTTTAGCCTTATTATAATCATTGTCACTTGTCGGTAAATTTTCCATACGATACTCGCCACATCCCATGTCATGGACTCGGACCTTGGGGTTTGATGGTGTGGTAAACGGAGTGGATGACTTGGTCAATGAAGATGGATCAATGTATTGTGACAAAGTGGAGGACAAAGCTTCCTTATTGATAGGTACCTAGAACTGAGTCTAGTCTCGCATAAATTGTTGCAATATTGGAAGGGGTAAAGATCACCAACTATTGTTATTTTGTTGCCTTCATGGGGGAACTTAAGGTATTGATGGTATGTAGAGAGTACAACTTTCATGTCGTGGATCCATGGTTATCCTAGGAGGAGATTATATGAAAGGTAAAGGTCTGAGACTTGGAATGTGATGTCCATTATTGTTAGTCCAACTATGATTGGTAGTGTGATAACACCCTTGGAAGATAATTCTTCATCATCATATGCTTTGATAACAATGCTTTTGGTTGTGTCTACACATGCTTGAAAAAAGCCTAATATCTTAACCAGTTTGAGGGTGTAAATGTTTAACCCTACTCCACTATATACCAAGACTCATCTGACTTTATGAGCTTATAGATGAAGACTTCAAGGTGCAAGGGGCCATTTTGATTTATCTTTTGAGTCGAATAGTCTTGGTTAGAAAAGGTTATGTGATGAGAATTATCCAAGTAGCCCAGCATATCCTAGAAGTGATTGACATCAATGTCAGTGGGAATGGTAGTGTCTTGTAAGGATTTTTCGAGAATGGCTCTATGTTCAGGTGATATACGAAACAACTCAAGGATAGATATTTGCATGGATGTCCTCCCCAAATAATCAAGTAGATTGTATTGAGATTTTGATGGCTATTGTTGTTTTGGAGGAGGACCTTGGATAGTCACCTTGGTTTGATGGGTATTGATGACACATTCTAGTGTTCTTGATGGTAATGGTATTGACATAATCATCAGTAGCACGAATATGATTTGCTATGGTAGTATAGTCAAATTTGGCATTGGTGTAATTGGCAAAATTATTGGTCTTATTACACGAATTAGAGGCCTTTCCTTTTCCATGGTCATGTAGAGGGTCTGTAAAGACTTTATGATCTCTATTAGAGGATTGTTGTTATCCATTAACTTCGATAGTGTCATTTTCAATAAGATCTTGGATGATATTCTTCAATTGTCAGTATTGTGAAGTTGTGTGTCTATTAGCTCGAATATACTCACAAAAGGAATTATCATCCCACCATGATATTTTAAATTGTCCTGAGTCATATGGTTTCACTTCAAGAATCATTATGGGATTGTGTTGCAATAGTTTCTTAAAGACATATTCAATTGGCTCCCCTAGAGTGTATTTATGTCTTGTGGGAAACTTATTCTGGACTCTTTGTTCTTGTGTGTTTTGGATGGATTTTTTTGTATGATTAGGAGTTCTTGGTGGGTTGTTGGTCACATTGATTCCCCTTAGTGTAATGATAGGGCTTGTGTATTTTCTTGGAATCAACTACCCTATCATTGGTCACATTCTTGTTGTGGGCCCAATACTTGTTTTTTTCATTGGAAGTATTTTGTGTAGTTGTGTTCTTGTTGGAAATCTTGATTTATCCCTTGTAAAAAAGTTATTTTTCAAGGATAATTCCTTTCTCTACTAAATCTGCAAATGAAGCACAACATTGCATTCACAACTCATGTTTCAAGTTTGAATTGAGGTTCTCCACAAACATAAAAACCTTTTATTTTTAGGGTATTTCAATGGGACATCTACTAGCTAAACCTCTCCATCATTGGAAGAATGTCACAAAGATTTCACCCTCTTCTTGTGTGGTATGACATAGGGTGGAAATTGTTATCTAATTTTCAATGTTGAATGTAAAGTGTTCTAAAAATTTGTCAGCCAAGTCTCCCCATGTTTTTATGTCGGTGGGTAGGTGTAAAAACCACTCAAGTGCTTGTCCTGTAAGAATACTTGGGAATAGTCTCACTAGATGCATAGGTTCATATGCAATGTCTATGCAAGCTGTAGAAAAATCTCTCACACGTTCTATAGGATTTCCCTTCCCTCTATATTTGGCTAAGTTAGTAATGACATAGGCATGTGGGAAGGGAGGAATATATAGCCTTTTGTCGAATGATTAGGGACATAAGTCTTCTGTAGAGTAATTCTTCTTATTGGATATTTGCATGTTCTCTATTTGTTGTTGCAAGGCAAGAATTTGAGTTGCTAAGAAATCCACTTGGGTCAATGATGTGTCTTGTGTATTGTCTATGTTGGCATGTTGTAATCCAATGTTGTGAGATGGATTTTGATTGGGCAAGTATGTTTGTGATGGATTTTGGTTTTGCATATGGTCAGTGAAAGATGGTATTTGGTTATGGATGTTTTGGTTGAAAGTTGGAATTTGATTCGTGTAAGTGGAATTGGATTGTGGTTTCCATGAACTTGAAAAATTGTGACCATTTAAGTTTTGGTTACCATATTGTGTAAAAAGACCTTGTGTTGTTTGGGGTAGAACCTTGGATATTGTCTGGTAAATGCATACTAGGAGTAGGCCCTTGTTGTGATGTGATGGTATGTTGAGAGGTCCCTATGTTTGGTATAGCATTTGTTGTGGGAGTTTAAGGACCATTACCAACAATCTTAGGTCTCTTGTTTGCCTTGTTTAGACCCATGGAAAAATGAGTGGAGGATGATGCCCCTTTAGATGTGGCAAAAGGATTGAATGATATCCCAAAGGGTTGTGTTATGTTATGTGGCATTCCTTGTGTCATTATTTAGGTGCCAAATGGTGATGTATGGATTGTAGTTGAGTCTTGTGTGGATCCTCCTAATGGTACATGAAAGTATTGACTTGTGGGATGGAGCCACTAGAGGTAGGCGTATTATGTCCTTGGCCGTGTTTGTTTGGAGTAGGCATGGCTTGTAATGTGTTGACGCAAAAATCATGGGGTAGTGTGGCTCCTTCATGAAATAGTTTAGCTAATAAATTTTGGGGTCTAATGCCACTATTTCATCCATAAAAGAGGATATTTTTAGATCTTGTGCATTAACTTGTACTTCCTCTACAGTGACACATCCTTCTTTGTCTCTAATGATGAATTTTTCAAATGGATTGGGAAATGCCTTTTGTGGTCTAGGTATCCCATGGGAAGAATTACCAAAGAGGTTGACAAATTCATCATCTCAAGGAATTTCCATCTCTTTTCGTTTCTTTTGCAACCTTGTTTCGACCATAAAAGGACTTGCAAAGTGGGAGATGATATGTGATGTTATGCTAAAGGTATGACTATGCAACTATATTTTTGTAATTTTTAAAGTATAGG
This sequence comes from Sequoiadendron giganteum, assembly GCA_007115665.2. NCBI lineage: Eukaryota > Viridiplantae > Streptophyta > Pinopsida > Cupressales > Cupressaceae > Sequoiadendron > Sequoiadendron giganteum. Next base: position 402,199,227 of record CM021102.1, on the reverse strand, counting down.
GGATGTATAATGATGGTACCAAGATGAATATTCAAAGTGACAAGGTGTCAAGATGTGAATAGGATAGTGTCACAAAAAAGTCAAAATCTTTGGTATGTGTATGACTAAGGTATGAAAGATGGCTACTTTTATTTTTCAAGGCATAAATGTGGACTAGGGATGACACTTAGATAAATAACCAAGGTGACAATAGTCAAGTTGTCAAATGTCACAATGAAGTTAATATCCAAGAGTATAATGAGGACTAATGTATGCCAAGTGTAATGCAAGTGTAAGAGGATGATGAAGGATGGGAATGGTAATGTGACCCAAAATGATGACTAAGATAACTAAGCACCTTATGGTAGGTCTAAGGTAAGGTTACTAATCAAACTTAAGATAACCAAGGATAAAATCTAATTTTATCAAGACCTTACTTGGATGGTAATGACTAAAATGACAAGTTGACAAAGGTGGTCCCAAACTAGCCTTGTGAGTTGAGGAGTCAACTTAAATGATAAAGTATTAAGATGGTGAAAAAGTAAGTTCAAGGTAAATATGATTTGGTAACCTACGGACTGCTCTAAATTTTGATAAATTTCCAAATCCAAAGACTACAACAAGGTGTATGCAAGCTAAAAGATGACTTAATGTTTGAACTATGGAAAATGCAAAGAATGCAATGATGTGGTAATGGATGGACTAAGAATGGAAGATCTTGTGATTGCAAGTCTGTGATTAGAGGACAAGGTTATGTTCAGAAGTTGATCAGAAGGTGGACTATCTCAATTTTCCCTGAAATTTTCAATAACAGGAAATTACATTGTTCTAAGTGATAATTGCGGTGTTTCGGGAATCACTTATGTTTTCTAAAAATTAGATGTAGGTTTTTGAATAATAGTTGTGGTGAATGACAATTAGTTTTGGTGAACAATTTTTTTTTGACCTATATTAAATTTTTTGACTCAATTTTGAATCTAATTTTGGAAAAATTTGAATAGATACACTATAGATAGTATAAAAACACTTGGGATGGTTTAAAAATGTCAAAAGTGTGTTCATAATATGTATTTTCTCTAAGGCTATTTACCCAAATTACCATGGGTATAACACATATTGAAAAAGATATCACACACTTGTCTATCCCTAAGGTTAATGACCAATGGCGACACTCTTAGACACACTCTAGGAATCTCTTTCAGTGCAATGGAGGGACACCCATATGGGATGCCTTGTTAGGGCATGTATCATCTCTTTCCTACAATAGTGAATGGGTAGGGGACTCCTACTCTAGATAGATGTCACAATCACCCTTTCTATGGAAAGTCACAAGCCCAAAAGGTAGGTGTCTTATGCAAGCCAAGGACTTTTGTATCACTGAAGGGAGCCAAATTTTGGGTGTAAAAGTATTAAGGGTGTGGTGCTACACCCTGGCACTAAGAACATCACCAAAACTCAATCACAAGGGTGGCTTCTAACTAGTTGGTTCTTAATCAATATTTTGGGATAATCTGGTGTTTATACATGCGGTGGTTCACTCATTTAAGAGGCCACCTAACCCTTAGATAGGGTTTTGATGCATCTCATGGATACTGAGGGAGAATTATGTCGGTATGGAACATCTGCACCAGGTGATTGATGACTTTCATCACAACCACGATTATTTGTATCTAGCAAACCAAAATGAAAGTACCACTTGGGTCGTTCCCTCTCACAAATTTAGAAGTAGGCCCTCTAAGGGTATGCAAAAGGGAGACAAACTTTGTATATTTTTTTTTATCTACAAGATCACATGAAGCGCAAGGAGAGAGCATACACAACACATTTTTCTCACACTCGCATGGTGTTAATTAACCTTAATAATTGAAATGTGTGGGTGATAATACAAGTGTCAAGAGATTTTTTTGATTCTCAAGATCACCAAAATGGTGCGAGAGAAGAGCATACACACCTCTACAAAAAAATGCAAGACCACAAGACAAAAAATACAATGATTTATTTTAACCGTCAAAGCAATATGTGAAAGAAAACACTTGATGCAAAGTTGTGGTAAATTTTATCCCAAATGAGTGAATATGCAAGGTTAATTTTAAACCGAATGAGTGAAGTATGAAAATTATTATAAATTGTATCCCAAATGAGTGAATATGAAAAAAATAATTTTAGCCAAATGAGTGTGATTAAACAAACTTTGCAAAATGAGACAAGACAAAAAGTTAGAAAAATCAAATGAAAATACCTCTTTTCCACCTGTGCCACACGTTGTAAAGTAGATATTAGTACCAAAAAATTCCTAAGCTACCAAATACAAGAAAATGGAATTTAGAAATCCTAAGAAAATTAAAGATTCTAGAAAAAAGGCAATTGAGTCACTGTAACTGGCAGTTGTAGCTCAAAATTTTTGATAGATGTGGTTCAAAAAATTTCAACTACAAATTTTGGGATGGTGACTGCGTCACGAAGGTGTTGTGAATTATGAAGCAGTTGTGTCGTTCCCCCAAATAGTTGTAGCGAATAAACCCTATATTTGTAAAACACAATAAAAATGACTAATTTTTTTACCAAACCAAAAACCCAAATGATATGATAATGATGTTAACTGATAAATCTTGAAACTAGAAACCCAAAACAAAAATAAAATTTGAAAATAGATGTAAAATAAAGATGTAATGGTATTTTGAACAGTTGTGATGATGCCCTAAGCAGATGCATCACAAAAACCTATAGCTACAAAGCACAAAGGGGCAAGCAATTTTGACCAAAATAGAGACTAATATGATGCTAAACTAATGTTAAATGATGAAAATGAAAATTATTAACCAAGAATAAACCAGAAATATGAAAATAAAAGTAACCCAAATGATATTCCTTATGTTGAAGTAGTTGTGGCTTTCTAGATGTCATTTTTGTCACACTGTGTTTTTACAGTTGCATTGTCCAAGTTGTTAGCTGCATCGTAGACTTGAAAAACTAAAAATTTCAAAAAAAAATGTAGAATAGATTGTTACTTTCACATTAGGTTCACCAATGTAATCTAGGGTAAAATTCTAGGTTAAAATTTGAAATAGCATAAAAACTAATCGTAAACCAATAATAGAGCACAAATAAGCATAAAACATGAAATATACAGCAATATCGCCATAAATTCTTCATGCCATCATTGTTTCACCTCCATTTCCCTTCTACATCTTGCTTGAAATTTACTTGATGCCCTCATATTTGAGTATTCACTAGTATCCTATGACTATGACTAAGCAAAATATTGAAGATTGTTATCTCACACTAATAGCATGTACTTGCATATGCACTAGATGTAGATGTAGTGTAGATGTCTAAGATTAGATGTAGATTTCAAAATGACAAGGACAAGGTCTTTTATAGAAAGGACAATTTTAAATGAAGGGCTAAGATTTAATGTTAATAATATGTGTCAATCAATGACCAAGAATGAAAGTTATAGTATGAAATAGGGTTAGATATAAATTAATGCAATGATAAGGATGAATGGATAGGATTGAATTATAAGATAATTCAATCAAGGGTTGAAAATGAATGAGACAAGAGAAGATAAGATTGGCATAGAAAAGGAGGTTGTAGGAGGAATTCAAATAATTATAAAATTATTTGTTTGGAGAGAAGAAAATGAATAATTAAATAATTAAATATTATTTAATAATAGAGGACATGTGACATATTGAGTTTTTGAATTAAATAATAATTTTGATTCAAAAGGAGGAAGAAAATGATAAATTAGTAAGCAAGTAAATAAATAAAATTTATTTAATTTAATGATAGAAAAGGCTAATGAATAATTAAATAATTAAATAATTAAAATAACTATTTAATTATAGTTGAAAGTGGTAAATAATTAAATAAATAAAATTATTTCATTAATCAAAGAGGAATAAAGTAATAATGAATTAATTAAATAATTAAAATGGATATTTTTTAGTGTCTACAGGTGCATTCAATGCTTTGATTGGAATGTGACCTTGGAGAACATTGATGAGAGAACAATAATATATTATAGCTTAATGCTAAAAATAAAAGGATGAAATATGTAATAAGGGTTGGTCATTGAACCAATTTCCTAACCACATAGTGTCACAAGAAAGTCTTAGGGTATCAAATGTTGAAGGTCCAACTCTATAAATGATGAGGCACATTTTTACAACAAGGGAAAGGTTAGTCTAATAAGATCTACCTGTAAGTTAATATCTCTATGACAAGCTATAGTATCTCATGAAGGGATTTGAACTTAATTATTGTCTCTCACCTACTATATGTGTCGACATGTGTAGCATTAAAAATTGTCACCCTTGACAATTTCACACTAACTTGACACCTTATTTTGTCTATAACATTAATATTAATAATAATTTAGTGATTTCAAGGCTAGATTAATAAAATAAATTTAAATCCCTAACATCCTTATAAATTCAGGCTAAAAAGTACCGATCACTTTTCACAAGGTACCCTAGACCAAAAAGAAAAATTTGAATGTTCAAAATTTTTATTGGCGGGCTTTTATGATTTGAAAATGACCCTAGGTCAATATCTACCCAAAATGATTAATTAAAATTCATATATAAACGTGTTTTCCTTTCATTTTGAACATTAAAGAGGTAATTTATGAATGGGAGATCAATTGGATGAAAATTATGAAGAAATATTGAGTTATCCTCTACATGCTAGCTTCAACAATCTATGGTGTATGTGAGCTAAAATTTTACAAGTCTATCAATAATTCAAGACATCCATCAATCAAATTGTATGTTTCATATCTTCTTCAAGTTTTTTCATATCAATGTAGCATTATCATTTGGAATTTATCCCTTTTAGTCAATTTATTATGGTTTTGGCCTCGACCCAACCTAGGGCATGCCCTCTTGATGATCATCAATCATTGTACATGGTGGTAAAAATTCCAACATGGGGTTTGAATTAGGAAAGCCCCTATACAACACAACCTTTTCCCTCATTTTTGTGTGTGTGGTTCAAATCTGAAGGTTCGAGCCAATGACAATCTAGGGAAACAGAGTGCAGACCTTAATCCATATATCAAAAAATTTAGATCCAAAATAAAAAGAGTTCATTATAGGGTGTTCTTACACCCTATACCAACTAATTCAAGCTACAATTTACATTGCAGTCTCCTCTTTGTTGTCACTTCTCAGATCCAGGTCAATTTTGTAACTTTCTATTTTCATTTGTTTGATAAATTACAATATTAAATCTAGGGTTTTATGTCGATTAGGCTTGTCAAAACACAAATAAAATTTATCCCAACACAAATAAAATAAAAATATAAGTCACTAGGGGATTGGATCTCCATTGTGGCAACAAGATAATCATTAAAACCCTAGTTCACTTATGTTAAATTTTTAGTCAAGTGAAAAAGAGATAATCCTAGTCAACTTAATTAGATCTAAGATCACTTTTCCTACTAAACTTTTTGGTGAACCTGACATATCTTGCACTTGCAAGTTTTTATTTTCATATAATTAAAATTCTAAAAATTGATTCAAAACCTAGGTTATTTCAAAATCTTGTTGAAAATTTGCATTTATTTTCAAAAATAAAAACTATTTATTTTCATTAGTTGCTCATCATAAATTTGAAAAATAATTTGAATTAAATTTCGTAAATTTTCATATATAGCTTTCTTTGTTTAGGGATTAAATTTGAGTTATTTTCATTGAGAAAATTGTCTTAAAATTTATTCTATCATTTATGCATGCATATTATAGTGAAAACCATTGAAAATGTGATAAAATTGCATAGTATTTACATTTCAAATATCAAAATTATTTATTTTTTATATTTTTTAAAAATCATTCGATTATAGTGTTTAATTTCTGAAAAATATAATTTGAACATATTCAATTGACCTAAAAATATCAAAAATTACATTTATGTGTGTTATTCATTTAGAAAAAATAGGTTTTTGTTCATTTCAAGAACTCTTCCCACTTCCAAACCTAAAATTTAGCAACACATGACCCTTAGACACCATAGGTGGTTCTTAGATTTTTAAATTTTCTAAAAATAGCTACTAGTCATTTGGGTTCAAAATTTATGTGAAAATCTCAATCAATGTCCTTTATCCAAATTTGGTTCCTATTTTTAAATTTTGTTCTGTAAAGTGTTTGGTTTTGTTGTGTATCATTAGTTTGATCCATAGTACATGGAATAATGTTTTCATTTCAAAAATCTCATTTTTTCATAATTCATATTCTATTATCAGATCTATTGTAGGAAATTCAAAGAATTTTTGTTACAAGCATGTGAAAATGAGTTTCTCTCTCTTCTTTTGTTATTTTTCATTGACCACTCTCCCAATACCTCTCCTACTTGTGAGGATATTTTGATGCAAGAGGATCTACAATCATTGAAAATCATGAAAATCATCTTTGTTCTTATCCCAATGTCTCTCCTACTTGTGAGGATATATTGGTGCAAGAGGATCCAAACATTGAAAACCATGAGAACCATAGTTTTTCCTCTCCCCCTACCTCGCCTACTTGGGAGGATATTGTTGCACAAGAGGATGAAATCATTGATACATTTTCAAATAATAGTAATATGGATGGCATAGATGAAGATTCTAAATTAACATTAGATTCCCATTGATATAAGATCTTCAACAAGTAATTAAATTAGTTTAAGTTATGAACATTATACCTCATTTAATTATTAAACACCTAAAACACCTTTCATTATAGGACCTCCAAAACCTCATGGCCATATCCAAAACTTTGCAAAACAACTCACTAATAATCATGTGGAACAAGATGTGTTGAAGGAACCAAGTTATTCCAAAGTTGTTCAAACATATAACACTTGAAGTAATAAGCAACCAAAACATACAACATCCATTATATTACCCCAACTATATATTCCACCCCCACCAAGATCTCCCTTTGGGACTTGATTCAAACATCGCCTACATACCATGGGATGCTTCCAAGAGGATTTGTAGAAGTTTGATGTCTCGCCTTCTATCAAAATGAATGTTGTAGTAGCCTTGTTTGATTATATGTAGGCAAAAAAGTTGGATATTACATTCCCTCAACATGAATTACCCTCGCTTGAGATCAAAACCAAACATGAGTCCCTAATGATAATGGTTAGGATTAATAAAATGGGGTCAGATGTACTCTTATTGATAATGGATCAGGTCTAAATGTTTGTAGCATTGATCTTCTAAATAAAATTGGTGTGGATAATAATCTTATATAACCTAATGATCTTTATTCATGGATTTGATAATGTTCGTATGAAACCATTAGGGACAATTAAACTGCCCATTAAGGTAGGGCATGTATTTTTTCCTACCCCTATCAATATCATGTTGAGACTGATTGCATATAATATTCTCCTAGGTAGACCATGGGTTCATTCCATGGAGGGAGTCTCGTTTACTCTACACTGTGAGATGAAGTATTAATACAATAACAAGATGTATAGTTAATGTGGGTGAGAAAAATCATTAATTCACAAATTGAAACTGAACATATCACTTCTTACTCTCTTAATACTTTGATTCCAACTTCAAAGGTGGAACCCATGCATGTTGAAGATAATTATTATTGTATTTCACCTATAAAAAAACTTTTAGATGATGATTAGGGATCATTATATCTTACACCTCACTTAAATGGAGATTCTAAAATATCACCACAAAAGTCCAAAGAGTCGAATACACATAATTATCATGATATTGCTTCATCTTCAAACACATGTTTGGTGAAAATTGGGGCTCATTAGATTTTACACCCTCCTTTGTGGGATATTACAAAATCACACAATAAAGCCTAAGGAGTCTTGTGTTTCATTTTCTCAATCTATTTCTACATCAACAAATCCAAAAACATCACCCATTGATGGTGATGGGAGCTCTTTAGTTATTTCCTACCTAACTTTAAAAAGATTAAAAAGGATTTGCATTCTTTCAAAAGAATCAATTCTTCGTATAAGCATTTAGATAAGAATTCTTCATCCAAGTTAAAATAATGTTATGGACTTGGATATAAAATACTTTCTAAAAATGGATATAAGGGAAACATAGAACATGGATTTAAACATCATGTGAAGTCTATTTCGTATCTATCAAAAATGGGTTTAGGTTTCCAACCTTCTTCATTTTCATCTCATTTTCCATCATCTACTATATTTAAAACCTCATGTGGTAAGCAAGCAATATTTTATTCACAAGAGAAAATATTGTCTCCTACACCTTTATCAAAGAAAGAGCATATTATGTCAAGGCTTCTCAAAGCTTGCATGATTGCTCTTCATCCTCTAACATGAAATAAATTTTATAGAAATAAATAATTTTGTGCATATCAAGTGCATGGTCATTCCACCAATGAATGTCAAGCCTTGGGTGGAAAAATACAACTTAGTGATTGTGGTTCTCTTCCATGTGTTGATGCACCTAATCACTCTAAACAATAATAGTCTTTATTCTATGGTGTTGCTCATCACTATGTAGAATTTGTAGATTCATATATTTTCTCATTGCCATTCATGGTGGTACAATCTTAAGTGCAACTATATTTTCCATGGTAGCAACATGATAGTCTTTTGCATGGTTGTCTTTTCCTTGTACACTTGGGGGGAGGATAACTAGTTTTGGAATGTGTGTATTATTTTCAAGGATCCCCTCTTCATCTCTTGTTTCCTTAAAATATCAACATAGAAAGTATGTTGGAATTCTAAGGGGGGAATATCACCCTATCCATTTCATAGACATCTTATGAGATTTGACCTATTGGCATACCCCTTTGGTGGTGTTGTTATAAAAAACCCTAAGATGTGGTTATAAATTCATTCCCTATGGTATTGACCATTGATTTGTCCCCCATGATGTTAAACTTTTGTGTGCTCCCTAAGGCTTGACTAACAAAATAATTCCATAGATTTTGCATAATAGAGCTTTTTGATTCATGAAATTGTTCATTTTTACATGGCCACCTAGCATAACACACCTTTATTTCTAGTGGATCCATGTGTTTCATGAGTGATTTTACATCCTTATGAGAATGCCATTTTGTTTAAACAACACATTCGATGGATGATGTTTGGTATTTGAGACATATTTAAGATGGTGGTCTCTTTCCCTTGCTGACTTGAATTCCTTTTCAGTACTAACCCTTTTGTTTATGCTATATTGTTTGTCTTATGTTACTATGTGTCTACTTTGTGTCTTTGGCATTTTTTCTTTGTGTATTTTATGTGTTAGTTTTATTTATTTTGTGTGTTTTCTTTGTGTGTTCTTTTGTGTATTGTGTGTTTTCTTTGTACATGAGTTTTTATTCTTTTAAGATTGTACTCCATTGATTTTTCATTAAGTTCTTTAAGTGTGAGTGAACTTTCTTTGTCTTATGTGTATGTTTGTATTTTCATTATGGATTGATGAGATCCTAAGTTGGGGGCTTGTGTGCCCCTCAAATTAGTGTCATCTTATTTCTTCAATGTTTTGATGTGTATTTTTATTCCATTAGTATGAGTATGAATGTAATATCATACTCTCACTAAAGTGAGGGCCAAATGTAGCATTGAAAATTGTCACCCTTGACAATTTCAAACTACCTTGACATCCTATTTTGTATATAACATTAATTTTAATAATAATATTCCAATTCCAAAGCTAGATTAAAAAAATACATATAAATCCTCATCATCCATATAAATTTGGACCAAAAATTACTGGTCACTTTTCATAGGGCGCCCTAGACCAAAATGAATTTTTTTAAATGTTTGAAATTTTTATTGGCAGGATTTTATGATTTGAAAATGACCTAGGTCGGCCCCTACCCAAAATGATTAATTAAAATGCATATATAAATAAGTTTTCCTCTCATTTTTAACATTAAAGAAGCAATCTGAATGGGAGATCAATTGGAAGGTGATTATGGACAAGTATTGATTTATCCTCTACATGTTAGCTTCAGAAATCTATGGTGTATATGAGCTAACCTTTTGCAATTATATCAATAATTCCAGGCATACATCAATAAACTTGTGTATGGCATCTCTTCTTCAAGTTTTTTCACATCAACGTAACATTATCATTTTTCATTTATCCAATTTTAGTCAATTTATTATGGTTTTGGCCTTTTCCCAGCCTAGGGTATGCCCTCTTTGTTGAACAGTCTGAATAACTGAGAGGGGGGTGAACTAGTTATCACAAAACACTTTTCCTTTCTTTACTTAATCTGAAGCAATCTTGAATCAATTAGATATTAATTAAAACATATATGAACACGTAATTACTTAACAACACCATGCATAAAGAATACTAGAATTTATGTGGAAACCCAAGATGGAAAAACCATGAAGAATTCTAATTATCAATTATAGAACACCAGTTAAGGTGACACTGGTTAAGGTGATTTTTACAATGGCTCACTACCAAAATGCTCACTGCAGGTGAGGCTCATTATTGTTGGGCTCACTGGCCAGCTATTATAGCCAAGTGAAAAAGGCTCACTACCAGAAGAATAGTCTCATTTCCAAAATAATGATGAAAGAGAATCCACTACTGGAAGTAACTATCACCAGCAGTCACACTAGAAGAATCTCACTGTGTATTTCCTTTGGTCGTATACTTTCGCATACTTCACAATGTCTGGATTTAGATTCACATTCACCACACTTTATTTCATAGAACATAATCAACTTTTACTTATACCATTCCATGCCTTCATAATCTTCCTAAGTCATCCAAACACAATTTGAATTAGTCATCACAAAACATTCCACGGTGGAAAGCAATTTTTTGAATGTTTGAAAATTTTATTGGCAGGCTTTTATGATTTGAAAATGAACCCAGGTCAGCCCCTACCCAAAATGATTAATTAAAATGCATATATAAAAAAAGATTCCTCTCATTTTGAACATTAAGGAGGCAATCTGAATGGGAAATCAATTGGAAGGCGATTATGGAGAGGTATTGAGTTATCCTCTACATGTTAGCTTTAGCAATCTATGGTATATGTGAGCTATCCTTTTGCAGTTCTATCAATAATTCAAGGCATACATCAAAAAAATTGTGTATGAAATCTCTTCTTCAAGTGTTTTCACATCAACGTAACATTATCATTTTTCATTTATCCAATTTTAGTCATTTTATTGTGGTTTTGGCCTTTGCCTAGCCTAGGGCATGCCCTCTTTGTTGAACAATCTGAATAACTAAGAGGGAGGGTGAATCAGTTATCACAAAACACTTTTCCTTTCTTTAATTAATCCAGAGCAACCTTAAATCAATTAGATATTAATTAAAATAAATATGAACATGTAAGTACTTAACAACACCATGCACAAAGAACACCAAAATTTACGTGGAAACCCAAGATGGAAATAACCATGAAAAATGCTAATTCTCAATTATAGAACACCAGTTAAGGTGATTTTTACAATGGCTCACTACCAAAATGATCAGTGCAGGTGAGGCTCATTGTTGGTGGGCTCACTGGCTAGCTATTCTAGCCAAAATAAAAAGGCTCACTGCTAGAAGAACGGGCTCATTGCCAAAAGAATGATGAAAGAGAATCCACTACTGGAAGTAACTGTCACCAGTAGTCACACCGGAAGAATCTCACTATATGTTGCCATTGGTTGTATAATTTCACATACTTCACAATGTCTATTAGATTCACATTCACCACACTTTCTTTCATCGAACAAAATCAACTTTTACTTATACCATTCCATACCTTCATAATCTTCCTAAGTCAGCCAAACACAATTTGAATTAGTCACCACAAAACATTCCCATGGTGGAAAGGAATGAAATTTGGACCATACATAACCTCCTTGCTCAAATCAACATGCTACATATTAACCATGATATCTAAAACCAAAGAATAGAATATACATGTTATAATGCAAGCAATATTCCAGGGAATGCTAACCAATTTCCAGATCGGTCCAAACCCATAAGAGTGTATCTCATTATGTTGCAAAATGAAGGGGACCAGGAGAAGCACGACCAAAGATAGATCATCACAACACAACATCTAGAGCATGCCAATTTGGATCACCAAAGCATAAAAACCAAACCTTAATCAATCAACTAAGATATGTTGACATCAATGACAACCATTAATGAAAACAATCAATAACATCACATTCTAACACTCTTGATCATCATTAATTGTTGTAAGTGGAGGTAGAAATACCAACAAAGGGTTTGATTTAGGCAAGCCCCTATACAGTAGAAAATGTTCCCCCATGTTTTCGTGTGTGTAGGTCAGATTTGAAGGTTTGAGCCAATGACAGTCTAGGGAAACAGAGTCCTGATCTTAATCTAGATGGATTTTTCATATTAAAAAAAGTAGGAGTTTATTCTAGGGCATCCATGCACCCTAGACCAGCCAATTCAAGCTACAATTTATAGCGCATGCTCCTCTTTGTTGTCACTTCTCATATCTAGTCCAATTTTGTAACTTTTTATTTTCATTTGTCTAATAAATTACAGTTTCAGATCTAGGTTTATACATTGATTAGGCTTGTCAAACAAAATTAAAATTTATCACAACTCAGAAAAAACATAAATCACTAGGGGATTGGCTCTCCATTGTGGCATCAAGATAATCATTAAAACCCTAGTTCACTTATGTTAAATGTTTAGTCAAGTGAAAAGAAGATAATCCTAGTCAACCTAATTGGATCTAGGACCACTTTTCCTACTAAACAAAATTATTATAATTATAGTAGATTAATGTATGACAGATATTATAATGCATCATAAACTATTTTATAATGGTCTTTGCTTATTATATATGGGTTTCTATTGACCTAGGATGGATAAATAATAATTTTTACTTGAAAAAAATAATTCTTTAGGTTTGCATGTGTATTCATATTTTTTTCCAATGCTAATTTATAGGTATTTATTCATCCTCCTTATATATTTTAACTCTATTTCCCAATGGAGCAAGCATTGGTGTAGGATAATGAAGTATAAAATATATTTTATTTAAAATTACCTCTATGTACTTAGTATTTTAGGAATAGTTGTTAGGTTTTGTCATGGTGGAATGGTTTAGTATTATAACTAGTGTCTTATATTAAGTAGATTTAATTTGATAAATAGTTATAGGATCATGCTATTGAGTTTCTCATGTTCCATGTGTTGGAAAATATGCGGATACGTGTTTTATCATTGATTTCAAACATTTTTGATACCATATGCATCTATGTTGAATAAAATTTTATGATTGGTTGTCAAAATGCCTTGGTTGATAAGGTTCAAATCTAAGGCACAATGTCTAGCACCTCAGGAACTCTCTCAAGGGCTTTGCATTCCTCAATAGATGAAGATATGATCTTGTGGTTTGAAGAGTAGCTCTACACAATTTTAAGGTATACATATTATAATCTTCCATGCATAATATTTACTACAGAGTGCTCTAGGTGAAATCACAAAACTATGTCTCACTTTTGGGAAGAGGAAATTTTTGGGATTGATTACAATTTTTTAAAATGAACCTTCAATTGAAGGTATGTTATTTTGTACCTTTGATAGAAGGTCAACCTTCAATCAAAGGTCAAGGACTAAAGCAACACACATTTACTCAGTGACCTTCGATCAAAGGTCCTAGGATATGTTTGATCGAAGGTGCCAAAAATGATAATTTTTTATGTGCATCAACATTCCCTCAAAATTTCAATTTCAAACCTCGAGTTGGACCTTCATATGAGCTTATCTTGATAATATATTTTGCAATATCATAGCCCTCAAAATGAGCTTTCCAAAAAGTATATTTTTGATATTTTTTTATTTTATCATATATTTATTTTTCAATTTGTATTGAACATAGGTTTTTCTTTGAACATCAAGCTCTTAATTTTGCAAAGGTTGAAAAATAGTAAAATATTGTAAAAAAATTAAAAAATATCCTTTCCCTCCATATTGATTTTTTTACAATATTTTTTAATAAATATGGAGGATGAATAAATACCTATAATTTAAAAAGGATATTTCACCAAAAAAAAAGGATTTTGATATATACACAAGTTATGTTGGATGAAACACATGTATGTCTAAATTATAGTTACAGTTGTTGGAACACAACAATCTTCTGAGAACGGGGGTGAATCAGTAGATCTTAAAGATTCTTATAAATACTTTATGCGTTTTAATTATTTTAAACCCTTAATATGCAAATTGTGTCTTAATATGTAGATCCAAAATAAGCACACACACAACTATCACATAATGCAAGATATACATGGAAAACCCAATATGGAAAAAACCACGGTGAGAAATGCTACTAGGAGCTAATGGAAGCCTCACAAGATTGAAGTCGAGTTACAATGTTTTAAGGGAACCAACCCTAAGGAGACTCAAATCCCCTAGTTTTAGGAGCACCAACTCCAAGGAAGCACCCACTCCCTAGTCCAAGCATCTACCTAGATATTTGATGGCACCCACTAGTCAGATTTACAATACAGGATATTACAATTTTGATGACAATTCTATATTGCAACTTATTTGCAACAACACATACATGTATGTTACATACACTACAACTTTTATTCTGCTCTGCACTTCTTTATCCACTCTACATTCACCTTTTTTTTTGTACCTCTGTTCTTTGCATCTACTATTTTCTCAATAACACATCCACTTTTCTGTAATACACCATCTTAAATGAGTGGAAACCAAACAAAAAGAAACAATACAATCAAGGGGTTTACTTTGAATGTAAATCCAAAGTTGGATTCTTGATTTTTGTTTGGTTTAGCTTATTCAGGCATAGTGCATTATTTCTCTACAATCATGTTCTTTGCACTCTGTCACTCCCAATTATTATTTTCCCACACTTCTCTATCACCTTTTTCGACCACACACACTCATCTACCTCATTAGATTTTTATTTTTGTTAATAGGTAGACACTTCCGTGAGACATGCACCTCTAACCCAAGCGAATTGATGCAACAATTAGGATTTTTGTTCTTTCTTCTTCAAGAAGCATACTTTGTTTCTAGTCATACCTGCATTAATTTCTATCTTAGAAAGTCTTCTAAGATTGGTGGCAGTAACCCCTAAATCGGATACACA
Source organism: Sequoiadendron giganteum (assembly GCA_007115665.2). Classification (NCBI taxonomy): domain Eukaryota; kingdom Viridiplantae; phylum Streptophyta; class Pinopsida; order Cupressales; family Cupressaceae; genus Sequoiadendron; species Sequoiadendron giganteum. The sequence goes on along the minus strand of CM021102.1, from coordinate 402,184,171 downwards.
ATTAACATAATTCTTTTTTCACGAGATTTAAACTCAATCTCTATTACTTAGCACTTTGTGTTGTTTTTTTGTAACTCAAATCACCAATTAAGTCAATTGTTGGAGTAGGTAGACTAGTTAATTTCATTCTTCTTGTCGGTTTCTAGTCAAAAATCTCTTTCATAGAATTAACCATTTGAAGCTACCATCTTCGAATTATGATCGTTGATCCTGTCACTTCATGCCATGATCCAAGGTTTTCTATACATATTGACAGCTTTAAGTCATCCCCATCAATTTATATTCATTGAATCTCTATCGTCGATCTTATACCTTTATGATCATTAGGCATCATTACATTGAAGAGACTTATAGATTACTTACTCTGAAGTCTTTCCTTTTTTTCAATAAGTTTCCTTTGACCTGCATGTCCACATCATTACCACGTAATTCACAATAAGGATGTGAATTTCCAAACTTAGAAATCGTTAGATGCCACTTGTCATTGCATAACACCATATTTCATCATCATATTTATTAAGTCTCACATCACAACTATTATCACCTTTTGCCATGTGTCATAGGTTTACTTGATCATCATCTCCATGTGTCTGCCACATCGTCACCATTCAACATCCATTATATCACTATATCAAAGAGAATCACTATAGAGTCACTCTGATGTACATTCTTCTCATCGATAAAGATTCATCAACATATTAATGGGATACCAAATTTTCTCTCTTCAAGCTAGCATTGTCTCAACGATGAACATCCCCATTCTTCATATGTCAACATTGTTGTGTCGAGGAGACATTAAAACATCTCCTTCCGACATCATGAATTCCTTCCGAACAACTTCATGGGAACTCCATCGTGACTTTGAAGGGACTCTTAAAAGACTCTCATCAATATGTTGAGGTCTCTCTGATTAGATGCCTATTCACCCACACCTGCCTCTACCGTATCACCTTGGCCAATGAAAATTTTAACTGATACCACCTTTGTGCCACATCATCTTCATACTGCACATCACACTTTCCATCCTAGACATACTTCATTGTGGGATCCACCTGCAAAGTATCGAGGGGACACATGATTCATAATCTTTGAACTACCACCATCACTCTGATATAGTATTGATTCTTTCCACCGCTTCATCGATGGGACCACAAACTCAGTCTCTCCGATAATATGAAGTCACTTCGAAAGACACTGAATTTAATCTTTGAATGCTAGGAAAGGGGGTTGGTTACCCTATGCTTGCAACTAATAAATCCAAGACACAAAAAAAAATAGAACATTGCTTGAATGTTGTGACTATAGACTTCTCATTTCACCATTTTGATCAACTTTTGCAACACTTCACAAGATATTCTCTAGGGACCATGATAAACCTACACATTTCTATATCTTGAACCACACTCCCCTTTTGTCATTGATGCAAAAACTCTAAATTCACATATAAATTGTAACATTTAATCTCTATACCAGTTAAGTCATTCACACAATAGTTCACTCCCCCTTTGACATACATCTCCTCCATGCTCCTATTTGATCATTTGCATCTCTCCCCCTTTGCCATCAATGGAAAAGGGAAAAATCTCCCTAAAAAGATACACTCTTGTCTTGACCTCAACCACATTTCCAAGGATAAATGAAGTACAATTAAGGCTCCCCTTGGGCGCATACCCTATCACTAGAATCTATTGAAGTGATGTACGAGAAATTACTCCCATTTTTTGTCCTAGATATTCAAATTTCTCTTTGGGAGAGGCTTGGTGATGATGTCAGCTACCTATTATTTTTTTGGGACATGTTCCATGGTGACTTCCTTACCTGCAACTTTATCTCTGATAAAGTGATACTTAATAGATATATGATTTATTCTATAATGCATCACAAGATTCTTTGAAATTTTTATGGCACTTGAATTATAACAAAGAATTGAGATTGGTTCTTTTTATTCTACGTTGATGTCTTTAAGTGTCTTCTTCATCCATACAACTTGAGTACAAAAATTTGCTACTACTACATACTCTGTCTCAGTTGTGGAGAGGGTAACTGAGTCTTACTTCTTACTCATCCATGAAACCAATCTATTTCCCAGAAAGAAGGATCTTCTGCTAGTTCTTTTTCTTTCATCTATACTTCACTCCATTCAACATCAGTATATGCAGTCATTGTGAAATATTTTCTTTTGGGGTACCATAAAACATAGTCAATAGTGTTGTTAATATATTTGAAGATTCTCTTTACTAAATTATCATGAGACTCTTTAGGTGCAACCTGAAATCTTGCAACCATGAATACAGCTTGCATAATATCTAGTATTTATGTAGTTAAGTATAGAAAGCTTCCTATTATTGACCTATACATGGTCTAATTTTCCTGGGGTGACTCATCTGATTTACTCAATTTATGGCCAATAATCATGGGGGTACTAACTATTATATTGTCTTCCATGCCAAATTTCTTAAGCATTTCCTTAGCATATTTAGTCTGAGATATGAATATCCCATTTTCTTTTTTGAAAATTTGTAGCCCAAGAAAAAATGACAACTCTCCCAACATAGACATTTTAAATTCATCTTGCGTGTGTGTAGAAAATATTTGACACATTTTATCATTGCTACCTCCAAAATTGATGTCATCTACATAAACTACAACTATCATGTACTCACCTTCTAATTTGAAGTATTAATTGTTGTCCGCACATCCCTTTTTGAAACCTTGGTGCCTAAGATATTTTTCTAATCTAGAATACCAAGCTCTTGGAGCCTATTTCAGACCATACTATGCCTTCCTCAATTTTTAAACATAATCTTTTTCTTCTGAGAGTTGAAAACCTTCAAGAAGTTCAATGTAGACTTCCTCTTTAAGGTTTCCATTCATAAACACAGATTTGACATCCATTTATATATATACCCTTAATTCCTTGTAAACTGAAAAAATTCAAGAAACATTCTTATTGCTTCTAATCTTGCTATAGGTGCAAACATTTCTTCAAAATCAATGCCTTCAACTTGTGCATACCCCTTGCATACCAATCTATCCTTGTTCCTAACCAAAACTCCATCCTTGTTCAACTTATTTTTGAATTCCCATTTTGTACCAATTACATTCTTTCTTGTTGGCCTAGGAAATATTTCCCATATCTTTTTCTTCTCAATCTGATTGATTTCCTCTTCCATGGATTTTATCCAGCTCTCATCCTTGTTGGCTTCATTAAATCTTTTTGATTCAATATGAGGTAGGAGAGAAAAAATTACTTTTTCCTTATTTCTTGCAAGTATCCTCCTTGTTTGAACTCCTTCATTCTTTTTGCCAATTATTTGTTCTGTAGGACGATCCTTTTGCACATATTTTGTAGGGGCTCATTCAATTTCCTCCTCATTCTCTTCTTCTTTTTCCTCCTCTAGGACTATTGGACCTATATCATCATCTTCGGATTCAATCTCAAAATTATTTTTTCTTGGCTTACCCTGATTTGTATTCTCATCTATCTTTACACTAATGCTTTCCAAAATCTTGTGTAGCCTCTTGTTGTAGCAGTTGTAATCTTTTCTTTGAGTGAAACATCCTAAAAATATTCCTTCATCACACCTTGATTCAAAGCTTTCCAATTCATCCTATTATCTTTTAATTTATCATTTGCTACCCAACACCCTACATTACTTGACTGATGCAGACTTTCCATACCATAGTTTGTATGTTTTTCTACCACCATTTACTCTTAAAAGTGCTTTATTTTCAATATACACAATAGTATGAATTGATTCCTTCCAAAAGGTATCTGCCGTATTTGCCTCATTTAACATGACTCTAGCCATTTCCTTCATAATCTTGTTTCTTCTTTCTACCAAATCATTTTGTTGTTGTGTTCTAGGTGCTAAATACTGTCACTTAATTCCATGATTTTCACAATATCCTTTGAATTCACTTGATGTAAATTCTCCACCTCTGTCTGATCTAAGACACTTAATTTTTCTTCTAGTCTCCTTCTCTACCAGCTTACTAAAAAATTGAACTTCTCAAATGCTTCATCTTTCTCCCTTAGAATCATGGCCCAAGAAATCCTAGAATAATCATCAATCAACAACATAAAGTATCTCTCACCTAGCAACCCCCTTGTCCTTGTTGGACCAAACAAATTAGTATGAACTATTTCTAAAGTTTTTGTGGTTGAATAATCCTTTGTTGGGAACTTAAACCTTGTTTGATTTCCCTATTGGCATCCTTTATAGATTGGATTTTTAGGTTTTGCAATCTTAGGCATGTTCCTAACCAGTCCTTTTGATCTTATCTTCACTAAGTTGTCAAATTTTGCATGCCCTAGTCTTCTATACCACAACCAACTCTCATTTCCCTAGCTGGTTAGATAGTTGTAGCCATTTACTTCACCAAGGTGTAGACACTGAAAAATATCCTGAATAATATCATACACTCGAATCAGGTATGCTAACATAATTTCTTCCTAAATACCATCCTCTTTTTTCTTAATTGATTAAATTATCCTAGCTATTTAATTAATTTATTCATTTGCATCTAGTAACCTAATTCATTTAATTGGGTTAATTCACCGCCTTTTATGCTACCATTTCATCTCATTAAATTAAATAAATCAAACTATTTAATTTAAATCCCTAAATCTTCTTATTTAATTAAATGTCATTCCACTTTTCCCCCATTCATTAAATTATTTTATTTAATGAATATCATCTAAATTCTTCTAATCCCCTAGCTACATAATTAACATTGGTTAATTATCAATTATTAATTAATCTAATTCCCCCACTTGCAAGGGAATATTCCTCCTTTCCATACTCCTCCAAAAAGAATATTCCAATGGAATATTCATTCCCCTTTTACATAATTAAACTTTGTTTTGATTAACTAATCATCTATTTTCCTCACCCATGAGGCTATTCTAAAGAATATTCCTTTTCTAAAAAACATACTTAACTTCATGTGCAAGTTAACTTGTGACCTCTTTTGCAAGTTAAAATTGTGTTTTTTTGGATTAAATGTAAGCCCTTGATTAAATCTCATCTTTCATTTTCAACCCTTGATGGGAATCCATGATTCATGCCTCCCACTTCCTTCATCCTTGACCATTGATTAGACTTTTTGATCTCAACCCTTCATTTCTCATTTTCTCTCCTATAAATAGGTCACTATTTGGAGACAAATGGATCCATCTTTTAAGATCAAAGTTATGTTGTTAAAATCACTCACAATCACACTCATATTTAACATCTTTTTAGTTTAAATTACTTGCATATTAGCTTTAAGCTTCCATTAATGGCTTCCATGATCACATAATGCATCCATTTAGCTTTTTATTAATTAGGGTTTTGAATCTTTTAGTCTAGAATCCATCTAAATTAGCTTAGTAATTGTATATCTACATCATTTTAGCATAAAATTATGTTAAATTAGTTTACATCATGCACATTTAGATTAAAATCATGTTTTCATACACATATCAAACTCGTTACATCAATTTTCTTCAATAAAACTAATGGGAACAAGCTCATTTATCCACGAGATTGGGAAAGGGTTGTATTTCCACATCCACGCGACACCACACCCACAATGGGATAGGTTTCAGATGGATTAGAGTGGGAATTTTCAAAGCTTTTATAGTTTAGCATGCTTGGTTTTAATGGATGCTTGGTTTAATTTACACTTGATTGATCCTGTTGAGATTAGTGTTAGTGGTTTTGTTATGATTTTATTCTCCATGGATCAAGCGTAATCAGCCCATACTAATTCATCCAATCACATTCTAGCACTAGAAGGAGTGAAAAATTGATCAAACTTAATAAATTTGTATCTCGAATTCCATTCTTTTTTACTTTTGCAAGATACAACAATGCCCAAAACAATTTCAATGATACCCTTGCTAGGCATTGTCATACAGTGACACTATTGTGATCAGAAATGGTGATTCCTATTTATTATCCTAACGTCAATTAAACCAAATAGCTATGCCAAATACTTTTAGAGGTATCAAATGTTTATAAATGGAAATGCTACCTAAATAACGACGCTATCATCGTCACTGGTTCTTTGCGTAGTGATGCCCAAATTCACCAAAGTGACACTATCATGAACACTGACGCCCTACTCTGGTAAGAAAAACGATGAGTTATTTTCAACATGTGTCTTAATTTTTTTACTTTATCTGATCACTAACATGCTTCTAATGATGTTTTGGTTTTTAGGATAACTAGGTTTTGCAGGCTGGACAATAAAAGTTAAAGTGAAGAAGCATTTGCATCTTGATGATTTTGGGGAAATTATAACCCAATTTCATATTCTTTTCATTTTATTCTTTAGGATCACACTAATTTTCATTTGGGTTTAAAAGGAACACTCAAACAAGACTAAAACTGAACCCTCATTTCATCATTGTATTTTGGGTTAAAACTGAACAAGCAACTTAACATTTCATTTGATGAATAAAATGAATTAATCTTATCTTTAGAGGTTAAAATTAATGAGTGCTCACTTTTCTGTGACACACTTGTAGTGTGTATCCAATCCCCTTGTGCTTTGTGTGGTCTTGGGTGAAGAGAAACACTCCAAGTGTACTTCGTTGTTTGTGTGCACTTATAGTATATATATAATTCCTTCGCACTTTGTGTGATCTTGGGTGAAGATAAATACTTAATTAAACTTTGATGCTTTGTGTCACCCTTAAGAGAGGACTTACTATGAGACACACTCCGTAGCTAGAAACTCATAGGCAATTTCTTGCAAGAAAATTTTACCGACGGGCAATATTAAAGGTTGGGAAATTGTGAGAAAGTCCTTTTATCCTAGATTGTATAAAATATTGCACCTAGTGCCATGCCTTAAGTGGCAAAGCGGGTGTTTCTATGGTTGGGTGTTCTTTGTTTGTTACTAAGAACCAAATAGTTTAGTTACTGAAAATCCTTAATGCTTGTTGGTGCAAGAACGATCATTTTGAAGCTACCCCACATTTGTACTATTCATTGTTGAAACAAAAAAATCCTTATGATCTTTGCATCTTCAAGATTTTGAGATTTGGTGGTTCTGAGAAGTGTGTGTCATGGAGGGTAGCCAATTTCGCCAAATCTCTAACTATTCGCATTATCTTAGTGTTTGGAGAAATTTGAGTGGGGATTCAACAAGTAGTATATTTTGAGCCTAGGATGGTAAATGATTGGGATTTATTTTAATACTTTGCTTGGTTCCAAAACATTACAAATAAATATTCACAATCTTCAAAATTTCAAACCCTTTGGTTTAAGTATGGATACCTTTTTAAATAGCCTTGATATTATTTTTTTTCCTAAGGATTTCTATCCTTAGATATTTCTAAATATCTTCACTTAAATAACAATCTATACTTCCCAAAGTCAACATAAGCAACTATGGCTTGAACTTCATCCTTTTTCACAATTTAATGGACATTCTGAAATTCATGATGTTTTTGACATAGACATTTAGTTTGAAAACATAATCAAGACAAGTGTTTGTGGTAAAATAAACTCACTTAAGCAAAATAAACTTGACAAAATTGAGCCCCACATGACCATTTGGATACTGATTGCTCCTATTGAACAACCTAATCTTACACCTATTGTTATCAACCAAACTTTGAACTCATTGAAGGAGAACAATCTGATATAATTAGTAGTTTGAGAAGCTTCACTTTTTAAACAAAGGAAACACCCACTCAGTGGAGAAATGCAACAAATATCTTAGAAAAAGAAGAGGAACAAACTGATATTGAGGTTGGAATTCTCATATTACTACCACCTTCATGAAAATAAATATCCTCTTCCATGATCTCAAACTTTTCCAAATGATCTCACGCAAAATCAGGATCCTCAATACAAGGTCTACAAGTTGTCATTTCAAAATTAGGCATCTTACTCCAAAAGCTCTCAAAAAAATCCTTCAAATACTTCACCAAAATAGAACCAATTTGTTATAATACTTCTACAAACATGTTTCAAGGAACAACCCAGATTTGTACATGTTCTTTTTTGGTCAAAACCCAGATCTTTTTCATGATAATGAACCTATCTAAAAAATTGAGTCTTTAGGATTTGAAAAATTTAGAAGTCTAGCATGTTTCTCACTACCTTGGTCTTACAAAACAAAGGTTCACTTTAAGTCAAACATTGGGTAAAAAATTTCATCCACTCCTTCATCAAATTTCATCCTTCACTTCATCAAACTTTGCAAAAAAATTGAAATACACCAACACTTTTTGACTTAAACATTTATCAAACCAACCCCTAACTTGGCTATTTGCTATGTTAAATGTATCCTTTTCCATGAACTTAGTTGAGCTAGTTATCATCTTTGAACTATTTTATCTTAAAGGTCATGAGTCTAACCTAAATATTTCCAAGTTCATAAATATCCTTTATCCTAACATCAAAAACATCAAACTCAAGTCAAAAGTGTTGTCCCAAAACGTTTGTAAAAATCACTTTACACATCATCCATCTCTTCATCCCCCATTATCATCATTGCTCGAAAATACTTAGAGAATCTCTTTTATCTATATTTGAGTCAAATAGAGAGTTCAAACATTACAAATCTCAATACAAATCTCCCATAGGTGACCCAAAATTTATGATAAAGACAAGATCATAACACAAGAGAGTCATGGAGAAAACCAAATTCACATTCACCTCAAGTGATCCCAATCCTTTAGAATTTGACCCGAGAAGTCAAGTTACCCCATCTCAACAACCATCATCTCCATCAAGACCATATAATATTAAAGACGTTACAAACAACCCATTTGGACTTAGTAAGGAAGGAATCCTGGAGTACAAACAAGAAAATCAAGCCTTAGAAAATATTGCTCTAGTCTCCCCATCTTTTGTTGTGCAACCTTTGACATAGGGCTTAACCACTCCATCACTAGGGCTAAATAAAAAATCCACTCTAACTCTTCCATTCAAAAGCAATACCCTTGTGGGTACCCTCAGCACCAATCCATCCACTACTTGGACACCAACATTTGGCACTTCTATCATTCTCTAATACCCCCAAAATCAACATCAACCACTTACACTTCATGAATCCATGGCAACATCGACATATCAAGGGTACCCATCTTCATCCATCCCCACAAGTACCACAAGTGTGCCCAACATCTTAAAAGGAAGTATGGACCAAGTGTCTCAAATCAACCCACAAGCACATGCCAACAACCTAAATCAAAATCAACCCTTAATGTAAATAGGGAAATCTTTGTTCAAACCCCCAACTTTTTCATCTGCACCATTGGTTTCACAAAACATGTCCATCCCATCTATCATCAACCTGAATCAAAACAATCCCTTGGTCATGAATCCCATCAACACAGATAATACTTTTTCCGCATCCATAATGCAAGGAAATCCTCAAGGCATTGGACAAGGGAACCTTTTCAATCAATGGACTCAAGGTCCTAGCATGTCATTACCATAACAAAATCTAATAATACCATCCTCATCTTTCCCCACGGTCCCCTCCACCATGCAAAATCAAATGGGACCTCAAACTTACATTCCTCCATCTCAATCCACCATCTTCCAAGGAATGTTAATCAAGGGAACCCCCAACCTCTCATCACCAATCCAGTACCCACTCAAAAGATCAACACCCAAAATCCATCACAAGTTTCCCAACAACCAACTAATCCTACATTAAAAGTGCATGCCTTAGATTTACAACAAGCATAATAGGCTTATTAGCAAGTTTTCCATGAGCAGCAACAATAGCAAGTAGCCTTAGTGGCACAACAAGCAACACAACCACAACAACAACAACAAGCAGCCTTAGTGTCACAACAAGCAGAAAAATAACAATAGTGACAACAAAAAGTGACCTTAGTGGCATAGAAAGCAACCTTAGCACAACAACAACAAGAAGCCCTCATGGTGCAACAACAACAAAAAACCCTTGTGTCTCGACAACAACAACAAGCCTTACTAACTCAGTAGTATGCCCAACAACAACAACAAAGTTCCTACTATAATCCTCGACAAAACATCGTCAATAAAAATGCATTAGGAACATATACATCAACACCTCAATCACCTTCACGTAATTCCACACCGCCATATACACCATACAACACTTTATTATATCAAAATCCCACATATAATCCATCCACCATATCACAACACATAATGTATGTTCCTCCACCAAATCCACAAGATGATCTAGCATTGCAACTCAAGGCATTATCACAAGAAATAAAGGATCTTTGGATGGGCAAGACAAAGAAACCCCATACATAGCAATTATGTCCATATCCATTTGATCGAAACATCACAATGGTACCATTCCTGGCCAGCTTTGAAATCCCCAAATTTGATAAATACAAAGGGAGAGGAAGTCTTGTGGACCATGTCAAAGAGTTTAAAATCATGTGTATGGAGGCGGCTTACAATGATTCTTATTTAATGTGCCTCTTCCCTCAAAGTTTAATAGGTCCTACCATGGGTTGGTTTTCTCAATTACCATTGAGTATCAAAATGTTCCAAGAAATCACCGATAAATTCATTGACCACTTCTCATTTAACTTTGACATGGAAGTCAGCTTAGAAGAGTTTTATGCCCCCAAACAAAAAAAAGGAAAATCTTTCACCAATTTCTTGGAGTGGTGAAGACAACGAGCTAGTAAGAGCAAGTGGCCTCTTTCGGGTGAAAAAAAAGTGGGGACCATCATCTCAAATCTATATCTAGATCTATCCTTCCACTTGAAAATGAAGTGAATCACCTCATATGATGAGCTTGTTCATAGAGCCCTTAACATCAAGAGAGTTCTAATCTCACAAGGAAATACTCAAGCTTGCAATAGCCCATCAACTAGTTCAAACGACAAGCCTCGTGTCTGGGCTAAGAACAAGAACATAACAAATTATGGTGTGGTAGATTCTAAGGTGGTCCTAAGTGATCCTAAACTAAACAACAATCAAGTTGCTAACATTCAACCAACTATGCAACAAATGACACCTCCTCAGAACAATCAGATCGACAATACCAACATGCAATAGAGGCGAACCCCTACCAAGAACAACTATCCAAAATGAAAGTACACACAATTATCAGAACCCATAGAAACCATCATGAAGAAATTGGTAGAGTCAAACTTGATAACACTTCCCAAATTTTAAATCTACCAAGAACTGCAAGAGAGACCACCCTGGTACAATGAGAATGATCTTTGTGACTTTCACAAAATCAAAGGACACAAAACAAAAAACTACACGAGGCTCAAAAATATTATCCAATATCTAATAGAAAATGACACCATATCTATTAAGGTACCAGTCAGGAATAGATTTGTTAAGATATACAAGAACCCTATGCTAGATCATGGAAAAGGGAATAACACAAAAAAAAAAAAATATTACACAAATGTATAGCATACCTATTCCAATGTAGTCACTTCTTGTGATAGCATCATTACCATTGTCACCATCAAAGGCCTATTGCAGAGTGTGGAGTCACCATACGAAGTGGAAAAATCACCATCCAAGGAGTGTCATCTTAATCTAGGGCAAAACCTACTTTGCCAACATCCAATCCCAGTGAGTACAATCTCCTAAACCAACTTAAGAAGACCCTCATGCAAATACCAATCCTAGAACTATTAAGGTTGTCCCCCATGCATAGGGAAATCCTAGAGAAATCTTTATCAAAATCATCGTAGGGCATATTGCTAATTATCTCCTTACCTTCTTAGAACAAGACCTCCCATCATAGCCATATCATAACCATGCTTTACACCTTAAGGTTGTCATTCATAAGAATAAATTCAAGAGAGTCTTAGTAGATGGAGGTGTTGGTTTGAACATGTGTACCCTTCAGTTGATCAAGAACCTAGGATTTTTAGAGGATACTATTGAGAAAGCAAAGATCACTGCCATTAGAGCATATGATGACCAAGAGTAGGTATCGCAAGGAATCATCGCATTACCCATCCAAGTGGGACCCATCATTGCAGAAACTACATGCCAAGTGCTATACCTTGATCTTCCCTATAACCTCCTACTTGGATGACCATGGATCAATGCCCTAAAAGTTGTAGCCTCAACCTATCATCAATGTGTAAATTTTCCTTTCGAGGGTAGAGAAATTACCATCCGTGGAGATCCTGAGCCCTTTTACTACTGCAAGAACCCTGAGGCCAAGTTCTACAAGATCCCTCAAATACCCAAGAATGGTGAAGGGCCTACACCATCTACCTCATTTTTTGACCCATCATCCCTTGCATCGACCTCAGAAACAAAAACAACCATTGTGCATAATATACTTGACATCAAAGCAGTGATCCAAGATGATGGTTGTGGGAACTATAAGCTAATGAAGAATACCTTTGTCTTAGGAGAGCTACCTCTTTCTCCTCAATCATAGGGGAAGCCCACATCTTGTAACGAAGAGCCCAAAAAAATCAAGATGGCAGCTACCACCTTCACCAAGTGGGGGGATTTGAACGAAGAATGTGTCAATGAAGGGGATTTCTCTAAACTCCTCTATCAAGTTGAACGAACTGTCCCTTTTCTTCCCATGGAAGATGACAACAAAGGCTTATAGCTGATGAAGGGATGGGGCTATAACAAGAATGAGAAATTGTGACATAATGATAATGGTTTGTTAGAACCCATCATTCCTAAGAAATGCCTAAATAATGTTGGCTTAGGTTGCACTACTAGCAAGGTCACCTTTATTGGAAAATGTACTTCCACTAAATGGGTTGAGTCTTCCTCTTGGTTACCTACATCATGTGATACAACCTTAGATGACTTAACTCTTAATGTTTCCGACCTATTTGAGAATAAATCCCTCTTCATCATATCCATAACATCCTTTTCTTTGAGCAATTAACTGACTGGACTATGCCTAGTATACCCACAACTCATTGACTTGGACCAAAAAGGACCACTGATTCTGGATTTATTTAAAAATGATGAAGCGATCTCAAAATTCATGGGACTCCATGACAACTTACCATGGGCATATCACAAAGCAGGTTTTGACATAGAGCTAGACAAAGGAGTGTACTACAGGGAGACAATTGAATCCTTCAGTCACAAAATTGATGGCATGCAACTAACATGCAGATCTTTGAGTGAAAACCATACTATAGCACTTTCTGATCCTAAAATAGAAAAAATAAAGGACGTATCTGAATTTGAAACCCTCTCTAAGGTTCCTTAGGATGAGGGATTCAATCTCCCCCTTAGTGAATAGATTCCAAAAAAAATAGCAGTTTTAGTAAAAAAAGGTCACTCCAATCAATGTGGGAACAAAAGAGGCACCAAAGATCACTTTCTATACTGAATCCCTATTGGATTAAGAATAGAAAAACATTGTAGAATTCTTGAAAGAGAGAAGAGCTAACTTTTCATGTTCATACACTGATATTCCAAGGCTCACTCTAGAAATGGTTGTGCATCACTTAGCAGTTTATCTTGAAGCCAAGCCAGTGAAGCAAAAATTAAGGAAGATGCACCCTCAAATAACACTCTTGGTGAAACTAGAGTTACAAAAGATTCTAGATGTTGGATTTATCCAACCAATAGATTATCTTGAATGGGTTTTCAACCTAGTGTCAGTCTCTAAATCCACCGGGGCATCAGAATATGCACTGATTTTAGAGACTTAAGCAAATCATTCTCGAAGGATGATTTCCCTCTTCCTAACATCAACCTCATCGTGAAATTAATAATTGGGCATGAAATTCTCACTCATGGATGTTTTTTTAGGTTACAATCAAATCATAATTGCTAAGGAGGATGAACAAAAAATAGCATTTACTTGTCCATGGGGAACATATTTCTAGAACATGATGCCATTTGGGTTAAAGAATGCAGGAGCCACCTATTAAAGAGAAATGACCCTCATATTTCATGACATGATCCAAAAAATAGTCAAATATTATGTGGATGATATTTTGGAAAAATCAAAGAAAAGAAGAGAGCACATATAAGTCTTAGGACCCATCTTCGACAGACTTGAAGAGTAAAAGGTACGATTGAATCCAAAAAAGTGTGTCTTTGGGGTTACATCAGGAAAACTTCTTGGCTATATCATCTCACAAAGAGGGATAGAAATTGATCCAAAAAAGGTAAAATCCATCCTCGACATGGAACCACCACAAAAATTGAAGTAGATAAGAGGATTAAAAGGAAGATTATAGTCCATCAAAAGGTTCATAGCACAACTATTAGATAAAATCCACCCTTTTTCTCATCTTCTCCATAAAGGAATAACTTAAAAATGGGATGAGAAATGTAATAAAGCTTTCCAGTAGATCAAAGATTATCTAATAAAACCACCAGTACTTATGGTGCCGATACCAAAAATACCATTGATCTGATATATCTCAGCAATATCAGTAGCACTAGGTGCTCTTCTAGCACAACATGATAAAGACGAAAAGCGAAGGGCTATCTATTACATTAGCAGGACCTTGGTGGGCTATGCAATGAACTATTCACCCATTGAAAAAACATTCTTAGCAGTAGTTTTTGCTTCGCATGCAAATATTTCATAAATAGATAATACTTAATTTCTTAAAGGAATTTTTTTTTTTTTCTAAGTTTTATTAAATATTTCATTCCATTATTTTATTCCATTTACATTACTTGTATAATTTGAATAGATACTGTAAACACAAAATAATTCTTTACTATAAATGAATACCGAAGAATAACACAACCATTTATTTTATTACCATTGAATTACAATGTTACATTATTACATAGCTTTTTAAATATGAGTAGAGCATGCAAGCTCTTGTTTTGCATAAATGACACATGTCAGTTTACATCAGAAACAATTGATTATAAGTTGTTACTAGTGATCGTGGAAGAGAATTTCTTATACGATATTCTCAAACCATGAGGCTTGTTGACCATGGTTTGGATCTTGGGATTTCGAATATGCTTCTACATTTATAATATGCTCAATCTGATGCACCAGAACAACCCAAAATGACACAATTGATTCCAAGCTGGTAGTGGTGGCTATGGGATCCAAACCATATTACCAAACAAATGACTTTGAGAATCTATAGGGCTTGCCTACCCTACTAGGGAAATGGGAGCTATGAAGATACAAAATGTACCTATCTTGTTTGAGAACCAGATTCATGCAGAAGATAAGGTGTATTAAATCTTCTCCCACCTTCTATGCACTACTTCCATGCATCAATATAGCACACGATGAGTTTGAGAGTCCACAGTTCCTCTTTGAGGGCCCCTGTCAAAATGGAGTATGAGAAGTCATTGGATTTGAATGCAAACAACATTAAAATACTTATGTGGGTGTACTCTCTGTGAAATAACTTATCTCCATCATAGCTACTCATCCTAGTTCAAAACCTAAATTAGAAGTTAGGTGAACCAAATCAACTTCTTTCCAATTCCACCTATTGTAAACTTGAAGGAAATTGGTCTTTTCCTCTATAACTACATAACTGGAGGTAGGAGAATTTAGAGTATCCCCAACAATACCACATCATATTCTTCCTTATTAACCTTGTACAATGAAAACCCTTATGACAATTCAAAACATTGCACTCAATAGTAAATCCTTTAGCCTTCTACGAATGATTTCAATTGTGCTCACTATCCCTATTTATGGGACAATGGCCACCACTACTAGCTTGATCCTTGTTTACTCATGAGTTGTGTGAGGTATAATTGCACAAAACAAGTAACCAAATTAATCATGTAACTTAAGTTTTACATTTACAATGTTTATTTTGATTGTTTGGCTACATGCACATTGCACCTCAAGATGACAAGGTGTCAAAATCACCACTCAAACAATATGAAATCATTACAAATATTATTTCAATTGATCACTGAATTAATGACATCATCATTTATAGTACGTCGTGCAATTTTAAATATCAAGCTATCCAATCACTCACTTCAGATGTAAATATGACATTAATCTATGGTACCACAACTAGACTTTCTTTAAAGAAAGAAATCTGATGGATATGCAGAAATTGATAAAAAGAAAGCATGTGCCATATACCATACTTTCTACCATTTTCATTATCAAGTTATCAAATCAAACATTTCGCTTGCTTTGAATTAGAAGAGAAACTTAATTTTGAATCTTTTAAAGATTTATGAGGTACATATGGAATTAATCTACAGTACCACAACCACAATTTCTTTAATGAAAGACTATTTGGTGGATATCCATAAATTGATAAAAATATTGAGAATTAAATGAAAGGTAGAGTACCTTGAGGCATTGAAAAGAGAGAATTACATGGCTTGGTGTAGAGTAGTCATTATCAATTTCCACTAAATATGTCTCACTTATGATCAGAAGTATAAGTTGAACTTGAATCATACAAAAAATATAAATATCTTTTGAGACTTAAAAGCCATACTTTTATAGTGAACAAAGAAAAAATGATTTACAAGAATTAAGCTATGAAAATTATTTTAATTTAAGTAGCCATGAAGTACATAGCCAGAGTCGGCTAACTCTTAGACAAAAGTGACCTATGTGAATACAAAAATGCATGAAAACATACATAACAACATGCATGGTAACATACATAACATGAGGAGTCATCGTAGTGTAGGGCCCGCCAAACGAGGGCTAAAAAGTGAGAAAATTACATATGAAACCAACATACAGGAAATGGTAGGTAGGAGTTAACAGTGCCGTCAGGTGGGTTTTCCCACCTCTTGCTAGCCAAAAAAGGCGAGCACCTTAGCTTCCCCGTGAAGTCTCGCTTTCATCCACATTTTTTTGTAGCATGGAAAAACTGGTGAATGACGTGGTTTCCAGTTTGCTCGTTTAAAGCTAGAGGTTTGAGTGCATGTGGAGGATTTGGAGGAGAAATCGACCAAATCCAGGTGCTCTTTGGTAGTCTACATCTTATAACCTAAATTTTGAAGGGCATGTGGAGGAATTGGAGGAGAAAACTGACCAAATCGAGGTGAGGGGTGTTGACCAATTCGGTTGCAAGCAGAGGGTTTTACAACACCTTATAATTTGTAATTTGGGAAACACAATGTTGGTATTTCATTTATTTGAATCTCCTTGTTTAAATGTATGAATGTATTGAAAATCACACATTCAATTGGTGTGTTTAAATTTTGCATGATTGAAAAAGAAAAGTGCATAAAATAATTGTAATTTGGAAAACAAGGTGTGGGGTTTCAGTTATTTGAATCTCCTTATTTGAATGCAAAGGGTTGTCTCATAGTGGATTTCACTTCTTAACACCCATTATTTTGCAACATGGAATGCTACAAAATAGTATGAATTTCTTCAAAATCACACATTCCATTATCGTGTTTAAATTCCGCATGATTGAAAAATTAAAGTGCACAAAGTAATTGTAATTCAAAAAACACAGTGTTGGGTTTCAGTTATTTGAATCTGCTTGTTTAAATGCAAAGGGTTGTCTCATGTTGGGTTTCTAGCTTCTTAACACCCACGATTTTGCAACATGGAATGCTACAAAATAGTATGAATATCCTGTAATTGGGAAAACACGATGTGGAGTTTCAGTTATTTGAATCTCCTTATTTAAATGCAAAGGATTGTCTCATGGTGGGTTGATTGCTTCTTAACACCCATAGTTTTGCAACATGGAATGCTACAACACAGTATGAATGTCTTCAAAATCACACATTCCATTGTTGTGTTTAAATTTGCATGATTGAAAAAATAATGTGCATAAAATAACTGTAATTGGGAAAATACAGTGTGGGGTTTTAGTTATTTGAATCTCCAATTCAAATGTAAAGTGTTGTCTCATGTTGGGTTTCTTGCTTCTTAATACCTATGGTTTTGCAACATGGAATGCTACAAAATAGTCTGAATTTCTTCAAAATCACACATTCCATTTTTGTGTTTAAATTTCACATCGTTGAAAAAATAAAGTGCACAAAATAACTGTAACTGGGAAAACACGGTGTGGGGTTTCAGTTAGTTGAATCTCCTTGTCTAAATGCAAAGGGTTGTCTCATGTTTGGTTTCTTTCTTATTAATACCCATGGTTTTACATAATAGAATGCTACAAAATAGTATGAATGTCTTCAAAAATCACACACTCCATTGTTGTGTTTAAATTTCGCATGATTGAAAAAAAAAAAAGTGCACAAAATAACTGTAAATCAGAAAACACGGTGTTGGGTTTCAGTCATGTGAATATCATTCTTTAAATGCAAAGGGTTGTCTAATGATGGGTTGGTAGCTTCTAAACACCCATGGTTTTGCAACATGGGATGCTACAAAATAGTATGAATTTCTTCAAAATCATTCATTCCATTGTTGTGTTTAAATTTTGCATGATTGAAAAAATAAAGTGCACAAAATAACTATATTTGGGAAAACATGGTGTGGGGTTTCAATTACTTGAATCTCCTTGTTTGAATGCAAAGGTTTGTATCATGGTGGGTTGCTTCCTTCTTAAAACCCACGGTTTTGCAACATGGAATGCTATAAAATAGTATGAATATCTTCAAAATCGCACATTCCATTGTTGTGTTTAAATTTCGCATGATGGAAAAAATAAAGTGCACAAAATAACTGTAATTCGGAAAACACAGTGTTGGGTTTCAGTCATTTGAATCTCCTTCTTTAAATGAAAAGGGTTGTCTCATGCTGGGTTGCTAGCTTCTTAACACCCATGGTTTTTCAACATGGATGTTACAAAACAATATGAATGTCGTATAATTGGGAGAACATGATGTGGAGTTTCAATTATTTGAATCTCCTTGTTTAAATGCAAAGGGTTGTCTCATGGTGGGTTGCTTCCTTCTTAACACCCACAGTTTTGCAACTTGGAATGCTACAAAATAGTATGAATGTCTTCAAAATCACAAATTCCATTCTTGTATTTAAATTTCACATGATTGAAAAAACAAAGTGCATAAAAAACCATAATTGGGAAAACACAATGTTGGGTTTCAGTCATTTGAATCTCTTTGTTTTAAATATAAATTTTTGTCTCATTTTGGGTTGCTAGCTTCTAAAAACCCACGGTTTTGCAACATGGAATGCTACAAAATAGTATGAATGTCTTCAAAATCACACATTCCATTGTTATGTTTACATTTTGCATGATTAAAGCAATAAAGTGCACAAAATAACTATAATTGGGAAAACATAGTGTTGGGTTTCAGTCATTTGAATCTCCTTGTTTAAATGTAAAGTGTTGTCTCATGTTGGGTTTCTATCTTCTTAACACCCATGATTTTGCAACATGGAATGCTACAAAATAGTATGAATTTCTTTAAAATCACACATTCCATTGTTGTGTTTAAATTTCGCATGATTGAAAAATAAAGTGCACAAAATAACTATAATTCAAAACACAGTGTTGGGTTTCAGTCATGTGAAACTCCTTCTTTAAATGCTAAGGGTTGTCTCATGTTGGGTTGCTAGCTTCTAAACACCCACGGTTTGCAACATGGAATGCTACAAAACAGTATGAATGTCTTCAAAATCACACATTCCATTCTTGTGTTTAAATTTCGCATGATTGAAAAAATAAAGTGCACAAAATAACTATAATTGAGAAAACATGGTGTGGTCTTTTAGTTTACTTGAATCTCGTTGTTTGAATGCAAAGGATTGTCTCATGGTGGGTTGCTTGCTTCTTAAAACTCATGATTTTGCAACATGGAATGCTACAAAACAATATGAATGTCTTCAAAATCACACATTCCATTGTTATGTTTAAATTTTGCATGGTGGAAAAAATAAAGTGCACACAATAACTGTAATTCGGAAAATAGAGTGTTGGATTTCAGTCATTTGAATATCCTTTAAATACAAAGGGTTGTCTCATGTTGGGTTGCTAGCTTCTTAACACCCATGGTTTTGAAACATGGAATGCTACAAAATAGTATGAATGTCTTGTAATTGGGAAAACACGGTGTGGAGTTTCAGTTATTTGAATCTCCTTGTTTAAATGCAAAGGGTTGTCTCATGGTGGGTTGCTTGTTTCTTAACACCCACAGTTTTGTAACATGGAATACTACAAAACAATATGAATATCTTCAATATCACACATTCCATTGTTGTGTTTAAATTTTGCATGATTGAAAAAATAATGTGCATAAAATAACTATAATTGGGAAAACATAGTGTTGGGTTTCAGTCATTTGAATCTCCATGTTTAAATGAAAAGTTTTTTCTCATGCTAGGTTGCTAGCTTCTTAACTCCCACGATTTTGCAACATGGAATGCTACAAAATAGTATGAATGTCTTCAAAAACACGCATTCCATTCTTGTGTTTAAATTTCGCATGATTGAAAAAATAAACTACAAAAAATAATTGTATGGGAAAACACGGTATGGAGTTTCAGTTACTTGAATCTCCTTGTTTGAATGCAAAGGGTTGTCTCATGGTGGGTTTCTTGCTTCTTAATACCCATGATTTTGCAACATGAAATACTGCAAAATAGTATGAATATCTTTAAAATCACACATTCCATTGTTGTGTTTAAATTTTGCATGATGGAAAAAATAAAGTGCACAAAATAACTATAATTCAGAAAATAGAGTGTTGGGTTTCAGTCATGTGAATCTCCTTATTTAAATGCAAAGGTTTGTCTCATTCTAGGTTGCTATCTTATAAACACCCATGGTTTTGCAACATGGAATGTTACAAAACAGTATGAATGTCTTGTAATTGGAAAACCATGGTGTGGAGTTTCAGTTATTTGAATCTCCTTGTTTAAATGCAAAGGGTTGTCTCATGGTGGGTTGATTTCTTATTAACACCCATGGTTTTGCAACATGGAATTCTACAAGGCAGTAAGAATTTCTTCAAATTCAGATATTCCATTGTTGTGTTTAAATTTTGCATGATTGAAAATGTAAAGTGCACAAAATAACTGTAACTGGGAAAACACAGTGTTGGATTTCAGTTAATTAAAATATCCTTGTTTAAATGCAAAGGGTTGTCTCATGCTGGGTTGATTGATTTTTAACACCCATGGTTTTGCAGCATGAAATGATACAAAATAGTGTGAATATCTTCAAAATCACATATTCCATTGTTGTGTTTAAATTTTTCATGATTAAAAATATAGTGTGCACAAAATAACTTTATTTTGGAAAACACAATGTTGGTTTTCAGTTATTTGAATCTCCTTATTTAAATGCAAAGGGTTGTCTCGTGCTAGGTTGCTTTATTCTTAACACCCACGGTTTTACAACATGGAATGCTACAAAATAGTATGAATGTCTTCAAAATCACACATTCCATTGTTGTGTTTAAATTTTGCATGATTGAAAAAATAAAATGCACAAAATAACTGTAATTGTGAAAACATGGTGTGGGGTTTCAGTTACTTGAATCTCCTTGTTTGAATGCAAAGGGTTGTCTCATGGTGGGTTTCTTGCTTCTTAAAACCCACAGTTTTGCAATATGGAATGCTACAAAATAGTATGAATGTCTTCAAAATCACACATTCCATTCATGTGTTTAAATTTCACATGATTGAAAAAATAAAGTGCACAATATAACTATAATTCAGAAAACACAGTGTTGGGTTTCAATCATTTGAATTTTCTTCTTTAAATGCAAAGGGTTGTCTCATGCTAGGTTCTAGCTTCTTAACACCCATGGTTTTGCAACATGGAATGCTACAAAACAGTATGAATGTCCTATAATTAGAAAAACACAGTGTGGAGTTTCAATTATTTGAATCTCCTTGTTTAAATGCAAAGGGTTGTCTCATGTTGGGTTGCTTACTTCTTAACACCCACATTTTTGCAACATTGAATGCTTAAAAATAGTATGAATGTCTCCAAAATCACACATTCCATTGTTGTGTTTAAATTTCACATGATTGAAAAAATAAAGTGCACAAAAAACTTTAATTGGGAACACATAGTGTTGGGTTTTAGTCATTTGAATCTCCCTATTTTAAATGCAAAGTGTTGTCTCATGTTGGGTTGCTAGCTTCTAAACACACATGGTTTTGCAACATGGAATGGTAAAAAATAGTATGAATTTCTTCAAAATCACACATTCCATTCTTGTGTTTAAATTTCACATGATTAAAAAAATAAAGTGCACAAAATAACTATAATTGGGAAAACACAATGTTGGGTTTCAGTCATTTGAATCTCCCTATTTAAATGAAAATTATTGTCTCATGTTGGGTTTCTAGCTTCTTAACACCCACAATTTTGCAAAATTGAATGCTACAAAACATTATGAATGTCTTCAAAATCACACATTCCATTGTTGTGTTTAAATTTTGCATGATTGAAAATAAAGTGCACAAAATAACTATAAGTCGGAAAACATAGTGTTGGGTTTCAGTTATGTGAATTTTCTTCTTTAAATGAAATGTTTTATCTCATGGTGGGTTGCTAAACACCGAAAATTTTGCAACATGGAATGCTACAAAATAGTATGAATGTCTTCAAAATCATACATTCCATTCTTGTGTTTAAATTTCGCATGATTGAAAAAATAAAGTGCACAAAATAACGGTAATTGGGAAAACATGGTGTGGGGTATCAGTTTACTTGAATCTCCTTGTTTGAACGCAAAGGGTTGTCTCATGGTGGGTGGCTTTCTTTTTAAAACCCACAGTTTTACAACATGGAATGCTACAAAACAGTATGAATGTCTTTCAAATCACACATTCCGTTGTTGTGTTTAAATTTCGCATGATGGAAAAAATAAAGTGCACAAAATAACGGTAATTTGTAAAACACAGTGTTGGGTTTCAGTCATTTGAATCTCCTTATATAAATGCAAATGGTTGTCTCATGTTGGTTTTCTAGCTTCTTAACACCCATGATTTTTCAACATGGAATGCTACAAAATAGTATGAATGTCTTGTAATTGGGAAAACACAGTGTGGAGTTTCAGTTATTTGAATCTCCTTGTTTAAATGCAAAGGGTTGTCTCATGGTGGGTTGCTTGCTTCTTAACATCCATAGTTTTGCAACATGGAATGCCACAAAACTATATGAATTTTTTCAAAATTACACATTCCATTGTTGTGTTTAAATTTCGCATGATTGAAAAAATAAAGTGCACAAAATAACTGTAATTGGGAAAACGCAGTGTTGGGTTTCAGTTATTTGAATCTCCTATTTTAAATGCAAAGGGTTGTCTCATGCTGGGTTGCTTGCTTCTTAACACCCACGGTTTTGTAACATGGAATGCTAAAAAATAGTGTGAATGTCTTCAAAATCACACATTCCATTGTTGTGTTTAAATTTTGCATGATTGAAAAAATAGAGTGCACAAAATAACTGTAATTGGGAAAACTTATTGTTGGTTTTTAGTTATTTGAATCTCCTTGTTTAAATGCAAAGGGTTGTCTCATGTTGGGTTGCTGTCTTCTTAACACCCATGGTTTTGCAGTATAGAATGCTACAAAATAGTATGAATGTCTTCAAAATCACACATTCCATTGTTGTGTTTAAATTTTGCATGATTGAAAAAATAAAGTGCACAAAAGAACTATAATTCGTAAAACACGATGTTGGGTTTCAGTTATTTGAATCAATACAGTAGTTATGTCATTCACTATGGTCTTCTTCTTTTCAGGTATTTCTACAGCAAATTCCTTTGTGATTTTATGCATTCTAGTACCTGCTGCCTCTTGAAGTATTTGTAAGATCTCAGGTTCCTCATGCTATAGTGTTTTCCAACATTGAATTATCAATAGACAAAACAAGTATAATGAAAACATTACACTACCAATGTAAGAAAGCGCACCTTGAAAATTTACCAAAGCTATTACTTAGAGTCTGAATTGCATTTCGATTTCTTCATATCATAAATACACATCCATAGTTGTGTTTAAATTTCGCATGATTGACAAAATAAAGTGCACAAATTTCTATTGTTGTGTTTAAATTTTGGTTGCTTGCTTCTTAACATCCATATTTTTGCAACATGGAATGCCACAAAACTATATGAATTTTTTCAAAATCACACATTCCATTGTTGTGCTTAAATTTCGTATGATTGAAAAAATAAAGTGCACAAAATAACTGTAATTGGGAAAACATGGTGTTGGGTTTCAATTATTTGAATCTCCTTGTTTAAATGCAAAGGGTTGTCTCATGTTGGGTTGCTTGCTTCTTAACACCCACGGTTTTGTAACATGGAATGCTAAAAAATAGTGTGAATGTCTTCAAAATCACACATTCCATTGTTGTGTTTAAATTTCGCATGATTGAAAAAATAGAGTGCACAAAATAACTGTAATTGGGAAAACACAGTGTTGGTTTTTAGTTATTTGAATCTCCTTGTTTAAATGCAAAGGGTTGTCTCATGT
Organism: Sequoiadendron giganteum; assembly: GCA_007115665.2. NCBI lineage: Eukaryota > Viridiplantae > Streptophyta > Pinopsida > Cupressales > Cupressaceae > Sequoiadendron > Sequoiadendron giganteum. The sequence goes on along the minus strand of CM021102.1, from coordinate 402,159,889 downwards.
TGGGTTGCTTGCTTCTTAAGACCCACGGTTTTGCAGCATGGAATGCTACAAAATAGTATGAATGTCTTCAAAATCACACATTCCATTGCTGTGTTTAAATTTTACATGATTGAAAAAATAAAGTGCATAAAAGAACTATAATTCGTAAAACACAGTGTTGGGTTTCAATTATTTGAATCAATACAGTATTTATGTCATTCACTATGGTCTTCTTCTTTTCAGGTATTTCTACAGCAAATTCCTTTGTGATTTTATGCATTCTAGTACCTGCTGCCTCTTGAAGTATTTGTAAGATCTTAGGTTCCTCAAGCAACAGTGTTTTCTAACATTGAATTATCGATAGACAAAACGAGTATAATGAAAACATTACACTACCAATGTAAGAAAGGGCACCTTGAAAATTTACCAAAGCTATTACTTAGAGTTTAAATTGCATTTTGATTTCTTCATATCATGAAAATTTAGGCAGCGAGGAAAACACAATGGATTGTGAGTTAGTTTGTTGAGCTTGTAGAAAACCGAAGGGTGGAGAATTTGGAGAGGATTTGCAACCAAGGAATATATAAAATTAGCCATATTTAGTTGAGGGGTGACCAATCATTTGCATTCTTATACATGGAGTGTTTTTCAACACTATGTGGGTCGCATGTTTCTTAACGCATTGTGTTTTCCAACCTCCGATTATATTTTTGCTTATTGTAAGATGAAGGGTGGAATTTTTCTTTTGTGCTCTATGTTCTTTTGAAAGTCATGTTTAGTTTTGTGCTCACATATGTTTGGAAGCCATAGAAGTGATTACATATTATTATTTACATTATGGTTATAGGCTACATTTAAAGTAAGGGTTGGACTTCTCATCCAAATGTTCAACCTGCACTTTTTTAGCTCATGAATTGTCATATACACTTTTTTTGGTCATGTTAACTCACCCCAAATGGAAGGTTTCATATGAAAACATGCCTACTCAGGTAAAACAGGTTTGTAGACCCCATCTACTATGGCGTCTTATTCTTATTGAACATGTGAGGTTGTGATTTTACCTGTGGTCTTTATGTCTTCTTCGAGGTTCAAGTAAACACTATATTTTCCAACATGAATTGGTTCACATCATGGTTGATAGGGAAATTTAAACATGTATTCCTTTCTTTATTCACTTCATTACTGATTCATGATTTTGTCAATAGATGCAAAAAAAAATTTATTCTTTTGGCATTGGTGGCAATAATGGATGCACATTTACTTTCATAGAAGGTTGTCATAAAAAGGTTTTGGCAGCCCTCTAACCTTTCCTCTCCATTAACGCATACACATGTACCACAGGCAACGTATCTTCCCTAATACATCTATTCTTGCAACAATAGAAGTAATTACATAGTGTTATGCACATTACACTCATATGCCACATGCGAAGTTCTAGGGTGAACCACTCATCGTGTGGTTCAGCCTTCACTTGTTTATTTCAATAATTGCTAGATGTTCTTTTTCTCCTCATGTAAACTCATGTGAAATGGATAGGTTGAATATCACAACATGCCTCTTGAGGTAAAATAGGTTTGTACACCACATATACTCCTTGATCTTTGTTAGATTTACATGTGGGGTTGTGAATTTACTTGGATCTTTATGTCTGCATGGAGGTTCATCTACACATTGGGTTTTCCAACTTGCATTCGCTTACATCATGGTTGATAGGACATTTTACACCTTTATGGCTTTCCTCGTTATCTACATTATTGATTCATCTTTTTTTCAATAGATGCAACAAACATGTTATCATTTTGGTGTTGTTGGCAGCAATAGATGTACTTTTAATTTTTACATACAAGGTTCTCATCAAAGGTTTTGATTGCTTTCTAACCCTTCATCTCCTTTAACACATACACACGCAACACAACCAACATATTTTCCCAAGATAATACATCTATTGTTGTAATGGTATACGTAATTACATACTCTTTTTGACATTACACTCGTATGCCACATACGAAGTTCTAGGGTGAACCACTCATCATGTGGTTCAACCTTCACTTCTTTATTTCAATAATTGCTAGATGTGCTTTTTCTCCTCATTTAAACTCAAGCGAAATGGATAGGCTGATTATCACAACATGCCTCCTCAGGTAAAAGAGGTTTGTACACCCCATATACTCCTTAATCTTTGTTATATTTATGTGTGGGGTTGTGAATTTACTTGCAATCTTTATGTACACATGGAGGTTCATCTACACGTTGTTTTTTCCAACCTCCATTCACTTACATCATGGTTGATAGGACATTTTACACCTTTCTGGATTTCCTCATTCTCTACATTACTGATTCATCTATTTTTCAACAGATACAACAAACATGTTATCATTTTGGTGTTGCTGGTAGTAATGGATGCACTTTTTCTTTTGACATACAAGGTTCTCATCAAAGGTTTTGATTTCTTTATAACCCTTCATCTCCTTTAACACATACACATGCAGCACAACCAATGTATTTTCCCAAGATAATACATCTTTTGTTGCTATTGTATAAGTAATTACATACTGTTATGCATGTTACTCTTGTACGCCACATAGAAAGTTGCAGGTTGAGCCACTCATCGTGTGGTTCAACCTTGGCTTATTTATTTCATTAATTTCTAGATGCGCTTTTTCTCCTCATGTTAAGTCATGCCAAACAAAAGGTTGAATATCACAACATGCTTCCTTAGGTAAAAGAGGTTTGTACACCCCATATACTCCTTAATATTTTTTATATCTACATGTGGGGTTGCAAATTTACTTGCGGTCTTTATGTCATCAAAGGTTTTGGTTTTAATTTTATGTTGTCATTGTCTATGTCCACTTGTATGGTGAGATAGACAGTCTAATTTTCAGCCTGTTTTTGTGTTATATTTGATGTGTAGCTTGATTCAATCTATCACCTCTAATTTTCCTCAGTTGAAGTTGGCAACCTCCTCTTGGTTTTATGTGGGTGATAGCATTTCAAGCACATTTTATTTACATTCAATGAATAATTCCTTTCTTTTTCTTGACACAATCCACACTCATTTTAAATATTCATCCAATTATGTCCTTTTATAGAATGGGGAAACCTTTGAAATGGAAGAAGCGAGATGAATTGGACATGCAAGATGTACAAAATGGAGGCAGTCCTTTTTCCTCTTATGATTTGCAATGGACTCCTATTTCTATCAAGAAGGATGGGGTCTCTAAAATTGTCGCAGCAATTCCTCATATGAGAATTGATGATCTCATTCGTGATGAAATGTGCGTTGAAGGTTTTGAAACTAAATTCAACGACAAGAAAAAAAGAGAACCTACCACCACACATCCCATCGATGAAAAAAATTATGGAAAAACAATTTGGTATCAAAGGTTTGTATCTTTCAACATTCATTTGTATGGTCCAATGATATTTTACTCTCTCTTGCTTCCAGATGATGAGATTATGCCTTCTTCATAGCTACTGGTCTCAATATGGTCCCGCAAACCACAAAGACAAGCATGATCTAGAGAATAGAGGCCAACATGATCTAGAGAATAGAGACCAACATGATGCAAAGAAGAAACAACAAAAGACATTTACACAAATGCGAGGTTGTCAATACCACATCATGGTAAAGGTTATGAATGGAAAACCCGATGTTGCCTATATTATCTACAAAGAAATTTTCCACGTCGATAAACAAGGTGAATTTTTCCAAGGCATTGCCGACACAAGTGGATAAAGGCATTCTATTTTTTCCGCTAATCTATCCATAGAGTGCAAAAGCTATATTGAAAGACTTTTTCTCATGGACGCCAGTGTCAATGCAATACATTTGGATAGACACATCAACAATCAGGCCTTATGTGGCATGATGTTAAAGAGAGATAAATTCCTTACAAGAGAGGATGTAATGAATTCTTGGGAAAATTTGCGTTCTACTCATGCACAAAAACACAAATTCGATTCGACAAGTATCATGATGTGGAATGGACATGACTTTGACAACTTCTTCTACTTTCAATGACCCAATGGGAAAGATACACCTTTTTTTATCGGGCTTTAGACACCATGGATGCTAGATAAGATGGTTAGTAACTCGCATAATTTAGTCATCTCGATGGATTCCACATTTGTCACTAACAAATATGGGGTGAGGCCTTACAAAAATTGAAAAATAGTTCTTCGTATTTTCAATGATCTTGCTAGCTATAAAGCTGACAATGTTCACGCTGAGTTGTTATCTCTATAGTTTCCATTGTATTCTTTGATCATTTTCGATGAGCAATAGAGTGGTGTGCCAAGTGTGTGGGTAGTGTCTGCACGAAACAAGATTGAGGATATCTTTGTTTGGCTATGCATATTGCATGATTGTGGAAGAAGAGCCAAACCCAACTGGAGAATCAATGCATTTTTTACCGATGATGCGACTACATAAATCCAAGCCATACAGTATGTGCATCTCTTTTTTCATTTGTGTACCTTTCTCATTTTCTATTTATTTTCAATGCCACTTTCTCTTGCAAATAAGAGGTAAACAATATCGTTTGTATTGTCTATTAGGGTTGTCTTTCAATTTTGTGTGTTAGTATGCCTTTGGCATTTAAAAAGGGCTTGGTTGAAGAATGTATGTAAGTATGTACCCAAGGAAAGGGCAATGGAAATCTTCCACAGACTTGGCATGATCATGATGAGAATCAGTGACAGCGACGATAGTGTCACTCAGCTATTGAACTCTTTCTTTGAGGAGTTCAATGATCAATTGCGATTTCTAGAGTACTTCAATAGGACACGGTGCGAAGGAGAGGACCAAATTGGTGAGTTGACAATTTATGTCACCTTGTAGGATTCACACCATTCACATTATTTGACGTTACCTATAATACATTGTGGTTTACTTGACTATTGGATTTATTTTTTCGCAGCCATGCAGGTGAAAATTTTTAGACTATTCCCACATGCCAACCAGGATACAAATGCAGCCATTGAGTCGTACCATTGCTTACTCAAAACTTGGTACTTGTGTGATCATTCTAAAAAATGCACTAGGAGAATGGACTATTTTTATTACACACTTGCACGTATAAAATGGAACCATTCTATAGGCAAAAGGAAAATTTGTAGTATTATGGTTTTTAAACAAACTATAATTTTTTAAAAACACGATCTAGTTTGGAGCGAGCCAAGGCAATTCCGGACGATCACTGTGTTCCCGATGAAACACATCCTAGATGGTACTAGGTAAAAATTCAAAGTAGGTCCAACCAGTACCTTGTTTGGAAATTTGGGGAGCACCTCTTTGTCTATGAGTGCCCTTGGAGTTTGTAGGGGAACACTTGCAAACATGTCCTGAAGGCTGCTAGCTTGATTAAAAGATTATTTGTCGTTGAAGGGGTGGTTCACGGTAAGTGAATTTCAATTCAAATTTTGTCACTTTATGGGAGTCAATTGTGTTTTTCATTTTCTACTACCTAATACAAGTTTCATCTGTTTGGTCATTTAGACGAGGGAGGTCAACCAATTGATAGACGGATAGATTTGAATGAGAAATTGGCATAGGGGAGCGTCAAAGAAAACAATCCTAATCTTATCACCCCTACACAAGCTCCTTTTATCACTCATGTATATGATGAACACGTGCTCAAAATGTGTATTTAGAATGACACAAACCAAATCCTGAAAACATTATCTACATCTTCCACTTTTCTTACTTCTTTTTCAGTGTTTCCATTGCATTGACAATGTCTTTCTACTTCTAAAATACAGTTGTACATTCTAAGAAAATTGTGTTGTCTTTCATTTTAGGCATTTCAACACCTATTTCTCTGGTTGTATAGAAGATGTCACACTATTCACGAGCATGAGTGGCTAGTTGGTTGACCAACTACCACCGCCATCTTCCATGCAATATTATTGCTCAAATTGAAGAATTAAGTCTCCCATATAGGTTGTAGGAAAAAATGTTAAGGAGAATTGATAGAAATGGGCCAAACCGCATTTATTTGAACTACCATAACTATGCTCACTTCTTTAACAATGTCTTTGGTGTATGGGAAAAAATGGGCATGAATGTTCAATATTACAATCTACAAATAGAGATTGTAAATTTATGTGATTGGCCAATGTCTCTTTACCGCAAAATTCGAGACCTCTTCCTACTTGGATGCATCTAGAAGGTATGCATTCCACCACTATAATCATATGTAAGCACAATCTTACAGATGAGTTGAGCATGAGGTTTATGATATTCCTTAAGGGGTAATCTCTAATTAGAAATCACATCGGTCCTGTGGAGGAATGGTTGTTGGCCATCTTCAAATTCAACCACATAGTCAGGTTGGAGATCCACCATGTCAAACCATCATTCAGACTGCTACATGCATATTATGGGGTGCCAACATTGTATGTTGTCAATTCCACCTTGACAATCAGAGTGTGGAAAATCCTTTTAGATGCTGAGAATGCAGAAATTATACTTGTTCATAAATGGTTGACATAGTTCTTATTGTTAGCAGTATTAAATGTGGCTTGTAATTTTCTTCACAAACTATAATATTAACTTAAAAGTTTTTACATCTGACTATGTGATGGAAATTGTTTATCTAAGATTAAATCTGAAAACATTTCAAAACATTGTCACAACCCTATTTGTTGTCCATCCTACAACCTTTTTTGTGCATTTTTTGTTTGCAACATCTTATGATATTGAAATGGAATGTTTGTTGCAAGTTGGAGTTGTTATAAAATATAAAGGTCTTTTTCAATATTGTTATAAAATGTGAAGCTTAATTTGAATATTTATGCACTTTGTTGTTCATAGAGATGATAGTTATTAAGGCAAAGCAGCAGAGATCTAATAAGCTCAATGTCATGTTTGATGATAAAATATAGAGGTGAACTTCAATACACCATGTTGTTACAATCTGCATAACAGTAACTATTGTCTTTGAACAAGATTTGAGAAGTGCCTAACAACCTTGTATGTTTTTCCATTTTGCAACTTTTTTTGTGCATCTTGTGTTCCAAACATATGACGATATTACAATGGAATGTTTGCTACAAGTAAGGGTTGTCATGAAATATGAAGTTGAACTTCAATACATTATGTTGTTACAGTCTGCATAACAATAATTGTTTTCTTTCAACTACATTTGAGAAGTCAGGAACAACCCTGTGTGTTTTCCATCATGCAACTTTTTTTTGGGCATCTTGTGTTCTAAACGTATTATGATATTCAAATGGAATGTTTCTTGAAAGTAAGGGTTCTTATAAAATATGAAGTTGAACTTCAATACATTGTGTTTTTTTCCATTTTGCAACTTGTTTTTGTGCATATTGTGTTCCAAACGTATGACAATATTGCAATGGAATGTTTTCTGCAAGTAAAGGTTGTTATGAAATATGAAGTTGAACTTCAATACATTGTGTTGTTATAGTTTGCATAACAGTAACTGTTGTCTTTGAACTACATTTGAGAATTCGAGGACAACTTTGTGTGTGTTTCCATCGTGCGACTTATTTTTGTGCATCTTGTGTTGTAAATGTATGACAATATTGAAATGGAACATTTCCTGAAAGTAAGTGTTCTTATAAAATACGAAGCTAAACTTCAATACATTGTGTTGTTACAATTTGCATAACAGTAACTGTTGTCTTTGAACTACATTTGAGAAGGCAGGGACAACCTTGTGTGTTTTCCATCATGTAAACTTTTTTTTGTGCATCTTGTGTTCTAAACGTATTATAATATTCAAATGGAATGTTTCCTAAAAGTAAGGGTTCTTATAAAATATGAAGTTTAACTTCAATACACCATTTTGTTACAGTTTCCAGAACATAAAGTGCTCATTGCATGTGCTTACATTTGTATGTAAGTCCACATACATAAGTAAGTTTTCCTAACAAAGTAACTTGTATAGGATAGTACATTGTCCTACACGGAAAATAATACGAGCATTCAATTCGTTCCAATGACATGAAAAAAGGAAATGCCATTTTTACTCAACCAACTAGTTAAAAAATATGAAAGTGGACTTCATTACATTTTTGGAGCGTAAAAAATAAAAAATAGTTCATGAAATATGAAGTTGGACTTAAATTCATTTTTGGAGCATTAGAGATAAATAATCATAAGGAAATAACTCACAATGGATAGTGTGTTTTCCAATGGTGCAATCCATGCAAGCATTTTATGTGTTCCAATCACATGGAAAAATGAAATATGTCATTTCGATTCTACCAAAAATTTGTTCTAAATATTCAAATTGGACTTCATTTCATTTTTGGAGCATACAAAACAAAGACCTTTCATAGCAAATAACTAACAGGGAACACTATGTTTTCCAACACTGCAACAAATGCAAGCATTTTATTTGTTAAAATGACATGAAAAAGGAAAAGCTTCCATCTCCACTCTACCAAATTGTAGTTCTAAAATTGAAAGTGGACTTCAATTCATTTTTGGAGTGGGAGAAATCAAAACTTTTTGTAACGAAATAACTGACAAGGGATAGTGTGTTTTCCAACATTGCAAGCAATGCAAGAATTTTTTGTGTTCCAATCAAATGGAAAAAGGAAATATGTCATTTTGCGTCTACCAAATACTCATTCTACAAAAAATTCAAATTGTACTTAATTTCATTTTGGGATCATATGAAATAAACACTTTCCATAAACAAATAACTGGCAGGGGACAATGTGTTTTCCAACATTGCAACAAATGCAAGCATTTTATTTGTTACAATCACATGAAAAAGGAAAAGATGCCATATAAACTCTACCGAATTATTCTTCTAAAATTGAAAGTGGACTTCACTTCTTTTTTGGATTGTGAGAAATCAAAACTTTTCATAATGGAATAACTGACAAGGGATAGTGTGTTTTCCAACACTGTAAGCAATGCAAGCATTTTTTGTGTTCCAATCACATGGAAAAAGTAAATATGTCATTTCGAGTCTACCAAATAGTCGTTCTACAAAAAATTCAAAGTGGACTTAATTTAATTTTGGGAGCATATGAAATAAACACTTTCCATAAACAAATAACTGGCAGGGGACAGTGTGTTTTCCAACACTGCAACAAATGCAAGAATTTTATTTGTTACAATCACATGAAAAAGGAAAAGATGCCATCTGCACTCTACCAAATCGTTCTAAAATTGAAAGTGGACTTCACTTCTTTTTTGGAGCGTGAGAAATCAAAACTTTTCATAATGAAATAACTAACAAGGGACAGTGCATTTTCCAACATAGCAAGCAATGCAAGCATTTTATGTATTCCAATCACATGGAAAAAGTAAATATACCATTTTGATTCTACCAAATAGTCATTCTACAAAAATTCAAAGTGGACTTAATTTCATTTTGGGAGCATACGAAATAAACACTTTCCATAAGCAAATAACTGGCAAGGGATGGTGTGTTTTCCAACGCTGCAACAAATGCAAGCATTTTATTTGTTACAATCACATGAAAAAGGAAAATCTATCATCTACACTCTATCAAATCATTCTAAAATTGAAAGTGGACTTCACTTCTTTTTTGGAGCATGAGAAATCAAAACTTTTCATAACAAAATAACTAACAAGGGACAGTGTGTTTTCCAACACTGCAAGTAATGCACGAATTTTATGTGTTCCAATCACATGGAAAAAGGAAATATTCCATTTTGAATCTACCAAATATTCGTTCTACAAAAATTCAAAGTGGACTTAATTTCATTTTGGGAGCATACGAAATAAACACTTTCCATAAGCAAATAACTGGCAGGGGATGGTGTGTTTTCCAACACTGTAACAAATGCAAGCATTTTATTTGTTATAATCACATGAAAAAGGAAAATCTGACATATGCACTGTACCAAATTTTTGTTCTAAATTTGAAAGTGGACTTCACTTCTTTTTTGGAGCGTGATAAATCAAAACTTTTCATAAATGAAATAGCTGACAAAGGACAGTGTGTTTTCCAACACTGCAAGTAATGCAAGAATTTTATGTGTTCCAACCACATGGAAAAATGAAATATGCCATTTTGAATCCACCAAATAGTCATTCTACAAAAATTCAAAGTGGATTTAATTTAATTTTGGGAGCATACAAAATAAACAATTTCCATAAGCAAATAACTGGCAGGGGACAGTGTGTTTTCCAACACTACAACAAATGGAAGCATTTTATTTGTTACAATCACATGAAAAAGGAAAAGTTGCCATATGCACTCTACTAAATCATTTTTATAAATTTTAAAGTGGACTTCACTTCTTTTTTGGAGTGTGAGAAAACAAAACTTTTCATAAATGAAATAATTGACAAGGGACGGTGTGTTTTCCAACATTGCAAGCAATGCAAGAATTTTATGTGTTCCAATCACATGGAAAAATGAAGTATGCCATTTCGAGTCTACCAAATATTCATTCTACAAAAATTCAAAGTGGACTTAATTTCATTTTGGGAGCATACAAAATAAGCACTTTCCATAACCAAAAAGTTGACGCGACAATGTGTTTTCCAACACTGCAACCATTGCAAGCATTTTATTTGTTACAGTCACATGAAGAAGGGAAATTTTCCATCTCCACTCTACCAAATCATTGTTCTAAAATTCAAAGTGGACTTCATTTAAATTATTGGTCGTAATGAATCAAATACTTATTGTAACAAAATAACTCGCAGGGGGCAAGGAGTTATCCAACACTACAAACAATGCTAGCATTTAATTTATTCCAATCACATGGAAAAGGGAAATACAGTCAATGAAATACTTTTTCTACAAATTGAAAGTGGACTTCATAACAAAATTGTGTTCAAACTTATGAAAATAGTATATTTGTTCACTATAATTGTTCAATAATCAAATAATTATAGAGGGCCATGAAAAGTTTGATCTGAAATGTATAACAACACAGGGTTGAAACATACATGAAAAAGGTATATCTGTTCACCATAATTATTCAATAATCAAATAATTATAAAGGGCCATGAAAAATTTGATATGAAATTTATAACAAGATAGTGTTCAAACATATAAAAATGGTATATCTCGACACCATAATTGTTCAATGATCAAATAATGAAACCCACATTACAGAATCCATATTCTAAGCCTATCTCATCATATCCTACGCTACCTATTCTTTGCAATTGAGTTCAAGTTTGTGTAATACATGGCATCTTTCTTAGGGTTCTTGTGTATCTCGGGAGGGGTGATTCCAATTCCATGAACCCTCGTAGATGATGAATGTAAAACAATAGATTTCTAGGTTGTTCTTTGTCCTTGGCACATTTAACACCTTCACCCTATAACAAAAAATTAATCACAATTAATGTATAAATGGAAACAATATAAGGTAGTATGGTATATACAGAAACATATCGTTTATGTGTACCTCTAGGACAAAATTCTTCATCTCAGAGAGCTTCCATATCATGAATCTTCCCACACACTCTTTGACGGTCTCTGCATTAGGACATGGAAAAGGCACCTAGTGATCACCAACAAAGGCCTCAACAATGTTGACTCTCACACAATTTTTTAGGTGAATAAAGCCATGGGTTTCAGCCTTTCAATTGACAACATATACAATACCTTTGGCAACCCGTTTAAATTGCCTCAAAAGATTAACGTGATCACCGACCTTAAAAGTGATGCCCTTGAACTCTATCATCTATTCATCCACAGGATTCGGTTGCAATGGAAATTTCATTAACATGAATCATAATTGAAGGAATATTAAAGGATTCATAAAGAAATAAGAACAAAAGAATGAAAGTGTGTTAGGTCTATTACTGATATATATGGCAGGTTGCTACTCTCCCAATCCCCGTGTCCATCTTTATTGGTATCTCCCCCTTGCAGGCCAACACTCTCCTCATCCCCATGTCCATCTTTATTACCCTCTCCCACTTGCAAGCCAGTGTTGTCCACGTCCCCATGTCCATCTTTATTGGCATCTCCCCCTTGCAAGCCAACACTCTCCTCATCCCCATGTCCTTCCTTATTACCCTCTCCCACTTGCAAGCCAGTGGTGTCCCCATCCCCATGTCCATCTTTATTGGCATCTCCCCTTTGCACACCAACGCTCTCCTCATCCCCATGTCCTCCTTTATTGCCCTCTCCCACTTGCAAGCCAGAGCTATCCATGTCCCCATGTCCCCATGTCCATCTCTATTACCATGATCCACTTGCAGGCCAGTTCTCTCCCTATCCTCATGTCCATCTATGTTACCCTGTCCTGCTTGTAGGCCAGTGCTCTCCCCGTCCCCATGTCCATCTTCATTTCCCTAGCCCACTTGCAAGCTAGTGCTCTCCCCATCCACATGTCTATATCTATAATCCTCTCCAATTTCAATTGCAACCACATGGCCAATTAGGTCAAGCCCAACACTCCATTAATCCTTGCCCTATAATACTAGGAATTCAAATGTCACTTCAAATTCAACGGCATGCAACTGATTGATTTGAAATAATTGAAACAAAAATTGAATAGAAGATTTTGAATTCATTGTTTCTTCTAGTTTATCCATTTCAAGGCACCTTGACACTTTTGACTACGTATGGTCCTTCTTCTTCTTCTTAATGGTAGATAGCAAGTTTGGAGGAATAACATCATCTTCTTCTCCCATGGCCTCCACTTCGTCTTCCAAATCAAGAGTATCCTACTCAAAGGAAAGACTATGTTGTTCATCATTTCCTTGTAATAGAAGCAATTGAAACATCATATCAAATTCAGATGCATGCAACCAATTCATTGAAATCATCAAAACAAACATTATATACAAGAGTTTGAAATCATCGTTTCTTCTCATTTCTTCTTGTGAGGACGTGAGGAAACTTTCAACCCTATATGCTCCTTATTCTTCTTCTTCTTCTTCTCAATGTTATACGTTAGATTGGGAGGAAAAACATCATCTTGTTCTTCCACGACATCTGCTTTGTCTTCCAAATCACGCGTATCTTGTTCGAGGCCAAGACTTCATTATACATCGTTGCCCTGTAATAGCAGGATTTGAAACGTCACATCAAATTCAAATGCATGCAACCAATTCATTGAAATAATCAATACAAACATTAAATATAAAATTTTGAAATCACCATATCTACTTGTTTCTTCTTGTGAGGGCATGAGGAAATTTTAAACCATACATGCTTCTTCTTCTTCTTCTCAATGTTAGACAAGGGGTTGGGAGGAACAACATCATCTTGTGCTTTCGTGGTCACTAGTTCATCTTTCGAAACAAAAATAACCTATGAGGGAAGCACTTCATTGTTCATCCTTGTTGTGTAATAGGAGGAAATGAAACATCACATTAAACTCTGATTCATGCAACCAATTCATTCAAATAATAATTAAAAAAACCAAAGATTTTGAGATCACCGTTTCTTCTTGTTTCTTCTTCACAGGGTGCCTTGAATTTTTTAACCATGAATGAGGCTTCTTCTGAATGTTACACATTAGGTTGGGAGGAACAACATCATCTTTTCCTTTCCTGGTCACAGCTTCCTCTAGCGAATTAATACTACTCTGGTGGGTAGTAGGAACCGCTTCTTGACCATCACCCTATCATGTCATGTAAGTTAACATTAAGTGAACCTTGTATGCTACAGAACAGAAAATATGAACCAAACAAAATTCAGGTTTAATAGTTCAATTCAAAATTACCACTCCTTCATTTCTCTTTCTCTCCTGCAATTGCAATATTTTTTGTCTTCTCTGCTCCTTTTTCTCCTCATTGTTGTATAGCGCCATTCGCTTCTTCACCTCATCCATTCCTTTTTGGGGAAGTTAAAGGAAGTTATGTTTCCCATAATTTTGACAGACACTTTGAATAACACACTTCTGCTAAATATTTTTTCATAGATTCATTTGGTACTCCATATTTTCTACCTTCTTTTGAAGGTACTCTTTCAATTTATCAAGGGGAGGAGGGGGGCGTTTTGCTTCCCCTCCCCCCCGAACGCAGTTCGGCCATGCTTTAGTGGCATAAGAATAGGAAGGTGGTGATGTTGAATTCTATGCATGTTGAACACTGTCCAATCATGATATTTTATTGTACATTAATCTCCAATACAATAATATACATATCTACCATTATCCACTTCTCTTTTGTATTTAGCAATAACCTGCATAGCAAATTCAAAAAAGAAAATCGCTTAATATATTTGATATTAAAAAAAATTGAATGCACAAAATATACACACAATGAAATGATGCCATAATTGATTTATTACATCTACCTTCCCATCCACCACATCACCTCGTGCTTCATTGTGTCCCTCTCCATCCTTAGGGTCTCCCTTTGCACGCTCTTCCTCATTGTCGTGGACTATGGAAAGAGTGTGATGATCTCCCTAACTATCATCCTGAATCAAAGGAACCATATACTCTCAAAATCAGCATATTTGTAATAGACATGATATTTTCTAACTGAAATTGTAAAGCATTTTTACTGACGCATTGGAAGGAAAGGGCAATTGGAAGTTCACAATCAATTACTGAACACGTCGTTGCCTCAGGGTTCAACATTTTCCTCGAACGAGGGGACTTCCTGTGTATCATAGTTTTTGCCTCCTGATTAAAACATTCCCACTTTCTAGTAAACATCGTAACCACTTATGCAAGATTAAAATTATACATTTGATTGCATCTTGTAATTACCAGATCTTACTTTCACATTTGGGGAACGCGACTTCCCCGAAGAAGATGCACCACTAGACACCCTTTTAGGTGTGTTGTCTACCTCAATGACATTCTTCATTGTACGAAGCACATTCCCTTTTACAGAACACATCCTTGGTTTTTTGTAAATTGTAAAATTGTTGCAAGTGTTATGGACAGTTAAAGTTCCAAAATTTATTCCACCATTTGCAGTGAGCAAGCATATCTTTTTGCAATCATAAGAAGAATTTCAAACGCATATTTTACTCTACCTAAGACTTGTGATAAATTTTGAAGGTGTCTTTCATTACATTCTTTTTGTCTAAATAAAAATAGGTTTTCAATACATTCCTACTGTCAACAAAATTGCAAGCTGGAAAAGAGATGGTGTTATGAAACGTACAACCCACAGTATTGTAAAATGCTATAGAAGTAACCCATTGTGTTTTCCAACATGCAATAATTATGTGCATTTAATTTTTCCAATCACATGAAGATACTCAATTGTAATTTATACCATAACTAATAGTTGTAATTATTGGAGGTTCCCTTTTATTACATTCCTACTATCTAAATAAGAAAAGCTTCTCAAGGCATTCAAACTATTATGTGTAATTTGAGGTTGGAAAACACAAGGTGTTATTAATCTTGCAACCCACAAACTATTCTAAAACCCTTTACAAGTAACAACCCTATTGGTTACTCACCCCACCTCGATTTGGTATGTTTTGTGATAGTCTTGAGAACATTTAGCTTTCTAGATAGCATTAATATAATGAATTTGGAAAATAGAGGGTGTTAAGAAACTTGCAACCAAATGTATCCTGCACCTACAAGTCCTCCCCATCCTCTCAAGTTTTTAGATTTAAATATGCAGAATGAAACAACTGAAAACTAACGTTGTGTTTTCCAACCTTCCATTATTTTGTGCATTTCTTTGTTTCAACCGTATGAATAAATTCAAATACAATTTATACTGTAAGTAAGAGTTATTATATATTTTGAAGGTGAACTTAATTACATTATTAGAGTGTACAAATCAAAAGGCTTCCAAGACATTCATATTGTAAATATAATTACAGATGGAGGATACATAATACTATTTTATTTTTCCATGTGATTGGAACACATAGAATGCTTGCATTGCTTGCAATGTTCGAAAACACACTGTCCCTTGTCAGTTATTTCATTATGAAAAGTTTTGATTTCTCATGCTCCAAAAAATAAGTGAAGTCCACTTTCAATTTTAGAACAACGATTTGGTAGAGTGGAGATGAAATATTTTCCTTTTTCATGTGATTGTAACAAATAAAATGCTTTCATTGGTTGCAATGTTGGAAAACAAATTGTTCCTGCCAGTTATTTTCTTATAAAAGGTCTTTGTTTTCTATGCTCCCAAATGAAATGAAGTCGACTTTGAATTTTTAGAACAACTATTTGGTAGACTGGAAATGGCATATTTCCTTTTTCCATGTGATTGGAACACATAACCTGCTTGCATGGATTGCACCGCTGGAAAACACACAGGGTTGTCCCTCACTTCTCAAATGTTTTTCAAAGACAACAATTACTGTTATGCAGACTATAACAACACAATATATTGAATTTCAACTTCATATTTAATAACAACCCTTACTTACAACAAACATTCCATTTCAATATTGTCATATGTTTAGAACACAATATGCACAAATAAAAGTTACAATATGGAAAACACATAGGGTTGTCCCTCACTTCTCAAATGTTGTTCAAAGACAATCGTTAGTGTTATGCAGACTTTAACAATAGAATGTATTGAAGTTCAACTTCATATTTCAACACAACCCTTACTTGCAACAAGCATTCCATTGCAATATCATCATACATTTGGAACATAATATGCACAAAAAAAAGTTGCAAAATGGAAAAACAACACAATGTATTGAAGTTCAGCTTCATATTTTATAACAAACCTTACTTGTAGCAAACATTCCATTTCAATATCATTATATGTTTGGAACACAAGTTTCACCAAAAGAGTTACAGGATGGAAAACATATAAGGTTGTGCCACCATCCCCCCTCCGCCAACGCGTCAACATTTCATGACAACTGGCCAACTTTCAAGCATACCTTTCTCATTTCCAAAACATGCACTTCTCTCCATCATACATCAATGAAATCTTTCGACATCATGGACCTGAGTGGATGAGATTGTCCAAGAGGTGGTGATGTGTGCTGGAGAGAAGATCTTGTTTTGCGAATATTGCAAAGTAGCTCCAAAGATGCCCAAATTTCATGAAATGTTCTCATGTCTTCATAGAGGTCTTATCTAATGCTTGTATTGGGCATTGACAGGTCAACCTTTCCATACAATGGCAAGGCCAAAAATGTATAATTGCAGGTTGGAAAACACTGGGTGTTATTCAACCTGCAAACCAAATACCATTTACAAACCCTTCATAAGACACAACCCAATTCGTTACTCCCCCCTCAGTTGAGTTTGTATGCTTTTATATATCTCGCAACTGTAACTCCACTCCATGCTCTCAAACCTTCAGCTTTCAACGTGCATAATGAAATACCTTACAACACACACTATTTTCCAACCTTCAACTAATCTCCACAATACACTGTCTCATCATGCGGTGTATGTCTTTTTGTATGTTTTAATACATTTTTGTATGTTATGATGCCTCTAACATGCATTCTTCTAGGGAGAATAGTGACATCCAATTGCAGGGCAGAAGCTAATCTCCCTACAAAATATAGTAAACTCGAGCTATTATCCCTAAAAAACCATGTCTTTTAAATGATAACATAATCAGACATAAATGATATCAATTTTCCACAATCCATATTGATTATTGCTAGTTGATTTTTGGATTCAGTTTTGTAAGAATTTTTGCATCAACATTTTGGATCAGACTCTGTAATCCAAGATCAACATGAAGAAGAGACCATCAGTGTCACCCCTTATCCTATCTTATTCATACTGATGATGGATCAAAAATTTTCATCTAAAACATTGATGCAAAATTTATTAAACAATCGAATGCAAAATCAACTACCAATAATAATTAGACATATTATCCCTGAAGAAGGGCAACATGTTATCATGTGTAAGCCATGTTGCAAGGAGATTACCGTCTGCAATTGGGAGGAGGATATTCTCCCTATAAAAATGCATGTCACATGCATCATAACAGTCATCATGTTTTAAAAATCATATTTTGGAATGGATAAAAAGCCCAAAACGTGGCATTGAAAGCCATTATTTTCAAATAGAAAAAATCCTAGATGAGGTTCCATTTTCACCACCATTTTCCATAGCGATGTTTTGTAGGTTGGTAGAGAGCAACAGGAAATATGAAATTTTGCAATTACTGAATGAAATAAATGACAACGCATTGTGGAAATATGAGTGAAATAACCGAATAATGTTTGTAAAAATCAGAAACCATGCAGAATATGTAAGAGTTATAATTCATATTTCACTTTTCTACAGTCAAAATCTGGTTTCACTTTCTTCATCTGATTGGAACAAAATGACCCGATAGAAAATAAGGTCAGACGAACAAATGGCACTGACAGAAAGACTTGACAGTCAGACATTACGCTGACCTCTTGTGGCCTATCCCATTGCTGGGAAAATGTGTCACCACTAGTGGGTTTTCAAAATCATATTTTGGAATGCACAAAAACCCCAAAAAACATGGCATTCGAAACCATTATTTGCAAATAGTAGAATTAGGTGCAAAGAATGTAATGAAATTGGAAAACATAGGTATTATGAAACCTGTAACACACAGTTGTTATAGATTGTTTATAGTTTTGTAAAACACACTATCCCATTTCAGTTAGTTCATTACGAAGAGTTCCACTTTTATTTCGTTATGCTCCAAGAATGTAATCAAGTACACTTTCAAATTGTTGAATAACTCTCTGGTACAGTCCAAATGTCATTTCATTTTCTTTATGTGATTGGAACAAATAAAATGCTCACATTATTTACAGTTTTGGAAAACACATTGTCTCTTCTCACATGCACAGGGTTTTACAACACAATATGCATTGCTTGTTTCTTAACACCTAGGGTTTTCCAACATGCATTCTTGCTAAACAAAAATAATGTCTTCAAATGATTTCATAATATAGACAGTCTGAATTTATTCAAAATCCCTTTCGAAATTTATAAGGACTATTAATTTGGGTAAAAATTGCATTTAAATTTCGCATGATTCAAAAAATAAAGTGCACAAAATAATTGTAATTCAGAAAACACGGTGTTGGGTTTCAGTCTTTCAAATCTATTTGTTTAAATGCAAAGGGTTGTCTCATGTTGGGTTGCTAGCTTCTTAACACCCATGGTTTTGCAACATGGAATGCTACAAAATAGTATGAATTTCTTCAAAATAACACCTTCCAATATTGTTGTGTTTAAATTTCAGTTGATTGAAAAAGAAAAAAAAGTGCACAAAATAGTTGTATTTTGGATAGTTCATAATGTGGGTTTTCAGTTGTTTGAATCTCCTTGTTTACATGTAAGGGGTTGTCTCACAGCGGGTTGCTTGCTTCTTAACATGTATAGTTTTACAACATGGAATGTTACAAAACAATATGAATGTCTTCAAAATCACACCTTCCATTGTTCTATTTAAGTTTCAAGTATATAATAAATTGCATGCTTCATAACACACTGCATTTTTCAACCTTCACATCACAACATACCCAAGCCATTTTGGTTTTTAAACCCGTATATGTAGGTGTGCATTACAAATAGAAAGAACACCAATTTTTTGTCATTATCGGCAATAATGAATAAACTCATTGAAAGTGGTGAACGTTGTGTAGTGCATGTTGGAAAACACAATGTGTTTTGAAGCCCTCCTTTAGTTATACCCAACCTTTTTCTTGAAATAAAAATATATAAACGTATAGGTGGTGTTCTATTTTATCAAATAGCACATCTCTCATTTAAGGGGGACTCTATTAACCATCAACCCATAGTGTGTTTCATAGTATGCACTTCATTCTATTTTGCAACAATTCATGTTGGAAAACCCTATGTGTTAAGAAACAAGAAACTCAAATAGTGTTGTAAAACCCTCTGCAACACTATTGGATAGTACCCACCACCCCAATTTGGTCGGTTTTCTCCTCCAACTCCTCCACGTGCACTCAAACCTTCATCTTTCAATGAGCAAGCTGGAAACAAAAAGGCCCACATCATTCGCTAGTTTTCCTGTGCTAGAAAAAAATGCAGATGAAAGAAAGACTTCACGATCAAGCTAAGGTGCCCACCTTTTTCGGTCGGTAGAAGGTAGAAAAAATGACCTGATGGCACCATTAACGCCTACCTACCATTTCCCAAATGTTTGGTCTTGTCTGTTGGTTTCCTCACTTTTTTTTACCATGTGTGTTGTTATGTAAGCTTTTATTTATGGTTTTATGCATTTTTTGTATGTACTTAGGTGGCTCTTTTCGGCATAAGCATCTGCACAATTGAAAACACATTGTGTTTCTAAACCTCCAAAGTCACAACAAGGAAAACTCATATTTGTAAAGAGGATTCTCCATTGCAAAACATATTGTGTTTTCAAAACTTTTTCATTGTGTTACAAAAGAGCAATTCCATTACAATATTTGGGAAGCCTAATGGCCATTTATGTGTTATTATGGCCTCGCCTTTGTAGTTTGTATATTATATTATACTTAGTAAAAAAAATTAGAATAACAATGTTCCTTATTCACAACCTTATGAAACCTAGCTAATGCAACAATGCTTCACAACTAAACAAATGTACATCATTTAAAAGGAGAATTACTCTAATGTAAAATCATAAATATTATGTTCTTTTCAAAATATATCTAATCTAATTACCAAGGATCCAAAGGCTCCTGTTCTATTTTGGGAGAAAAATGATACCGATGTAATATGGCAAAAATCAACCTAAAATTCACATAAATCAATTACGAGAAGGATAATTGAAAATATGTAGTATCACCCTTCATTGGTGCTTTAAACATTTCTCGTGCAACACTCACTCTTCAACAAGGAAACATGATTCACATAAAATTTTAGCATACAATACACACACAATAATGTAACATTTATTTCATTTAAATTAAAGTGCAAATTGTTTGCATTCCCCACAATAACCATCCCATCCCTATATAAATGAGAAATTCTAAATACAAAAAAAAATAGAAATTTAACTACCCAGTACACTTGTGATTCAAGCTATGGCAGCTAGAATCACGTGTATTTACTGCAAAAGTTTCACGTCTCCTAAAGCATCCTTCTCCATCCACCTACCCTTGTTTTGTTCAATTTTCTTTCCTCATCCATATCAACCACTTAGAAGAGAGACAAGTGTTAGCGATAGATTAAATTGGCAAGTTAAAGACATTTCTTGCTACAAAGAATTCACTTCATTCCAAACTTCACTGGTATTGGATTATATGTTGTTTTGACTACAACATGCCAGCTTGTACAGTCAATAAACAAACATATTAATCTGTACCATGGGAAATTAATTTCCAATTTAACCTATCTCTAACACTTCTAATACATATCAGAAATTATATCTACCATTTTTCCATTTTGTTGGAACTATGAAGCAATGATTGTTCATTCGGATATATCTAAAACTCATCTCTCTTGGCATATGAAAGAGGACATCACTTCATAATCAATAAGGTAAGACAAGACACACAAGAGAGATACCACGCATCACTATCAAACTTCTATTTATTTCATTACTTGTACAAATAACTATAAAAATACATATTATTGCAAGACATTATGCTTGCAAAGCATAGTGTACATTGGCTATTCAAGAATAAACGTTAAGAATTCAATGAAAACCTTGGTGATCACCTTGATTAACCAAAAAATAGTAGGTGATGGAATTGGTTAAATATGATAGTGCACAAAATAATTACACATTGGATAACACTCTATGGTTCAATCTCCATGCTCAAACCTAGAGGGTGAAGAGTATAGCAAGGAGTTTCACATGGGGAAACCACAAAACTTACCAAATTGAGGTAAGGATGAGTAAGCAATTATATTTCTACTTGTAAATGGTTTTAGAATAGTATGTGGGGTATAGCTTGTATAACACCCACTGTTTCCCAACCCAGAATTTTCAAAAATAGTAATAATGTATAATAATCTACCAACAGATAACAAATAATAATTTTGACAAAGGAGAGTGAGTTTTCTAAATAGAAATCATTTTTTATCTCCAAATTACTCGAACAAATCTTTCCATTACAAACTAACTGGCATAAGACAATGTGTTTTCCAACAATCCAAATAATGCGAGCATTTTATTTGTTCCAATTAGATGAACAAAGGGAAACTCCATATTTATGTCACCAAGGAGTTGTTCTAAAATATGAAGGTGGACTTCATTACATTTTTCAAGTGTAAAAAACAAAAAATTTCCATGAGGGAATAACTAAGAGGAGATAGTGTGTTTTCTAACACTACAAATACTATGAGGTTTTTTATTTTTTTCCAATCAGATGAAGAAATTGAAATGACATTTGGACTGTAGCAAATATTTATTCAAAAATATCAAATTTCTCTTCAATACATTCTTCGAGCATAACGAAACAAAAATTTTTCATAATGAACTAACTGACATGGGACAGTGTGTTTTCCAACACTACAAATGATGGGAGCCTTTTATTCGTTCCAATCAAATGAAAAAAGGGAAATGCCATATTTACGTCAACAAATAATTATTCTAAAATATCAAGGTCACTTCACTACATTTTTGGAGCATACAAAACCAACACTTTTCATGGGGGAATAACTAAGAAGAGAAAATGTGCTTTATGCCACTGCAAACAATGTGATTATTTTATTTCTATTTTTTGCCTCTTCTAAATGGTATAGTCAAAATGGCATTTCACTTTCCTCATATGATTCAACTAAATAAAATAATTCTCACATTATTGTCACTGTTGGAAAACACACTGTCTCCATATAAGATGTTAAGAAAAAAGCAACCCATTTAATGTTGTAAAACCCTCATCAACTGAGAGGAGATAGTGTGTTTTCCAACTCTGCAAATAATGTGAGCAATTTATTTGTTCCAATCGGGACAAAGCTAACTCATAAACAAAAATAACCAATGTATCTAACATGAGATTAAAATGTATTTTCATTTTTTAATCATTTGATTCGACCAAATAAATGCTCACATTATTTACAGTGTTGGAAAACACACTGTCTCCATATAAGGTGTTAAGAAACAAGAAACCCATATAGTGTTGTAAAACCCTCTGGAACTAAGAGTAGACAATGTGTTTTCCAACTATGCAAGTAATGCAAGCAATTTATTTGTTCCAATCGGAGAAAGTTAACTCCTAGACAAAAGGGACCTATGTATGTAGCATAATATCATACCCCCCATCCCCCATCTCCCGCGGTGGACAAAATGGTCCCGATAGAAAAGGTGACCAGACGGACAAATAGCACCGACGGAAAAAGTTGGCGGTCAAATGTTAACTCCGTCATGTCGTTGGAGAAAGCTAACTCGTAGACAAAAAGCACCTATGAATGCAACATGATATAAAAAATGGCATTTCACTTTCCTCATCTGATTCGAGAGGATCTTACAACACTATATGGGTTGCTTGTTTCTTAACAACTTATATGTAGATAGTGTGTTTTCCAACACTGCAAATAATGTGAGCATTTATTTGGTCGAATCAGATGAGGAAATTTAAATGCCATTTTGATCTCATGTTACATACATAGGTGCCTTTTGTCTACGAGTTAGCTTTTTGGATCTAGCTAACTCCTAAACAAAAGTGACCTATGTACCTAAAAAAATGCATGAAAACATACATAACTACATACATGGTAACATACATAACATGACAAGACGTCATAGTGCAAAGCCTGCCAGATGGGGGATCAAAGTAACGAAACTGGCAGATGACAACAAACATCTGAGAAATGGTAGGTAGGAGTTAACGATGTCATCAAGTCAATTTTCCAGCCAACTAAGAGGAGACTGTGTTTTCCAACACTACAAATAATACAAACATTTTATTTGTTTCAATCACCCTTAAAGAAAGCGAAATGACATTTTGACTGTAGCAAAGCGTTGTTCAAAAATCTCAAAGTGGACTTCATTACATTCTTGGAGCATAACAAAATAAAACTCTTCATATCAAACTAACTGAAATGGGATAGTGCACATTTCCAACACTAAAAATAATCTATAACAACATTGTGCCTTGCAGGTTTCATAATACCTACTATTTCCCACATTTGATTACATTCTTGGCACCTCATTTTGATATTTGTAAATAATGGTTTTGAATGAAACACTTTTTTTGGTTTTTGTCCATTCCAAAATATGATTTTAAAAACCCATTGGCATTGACACATTTTCTTGACAACGGGTCAGGCTACAGTAGGTCTAAGTTAACATTTGATCATCAAGTCTTTCCATTAGTGCAATTTTTCCATCCAACCTTCATTTCCACCGGGATGTTTTGTTCCACTTAGATAAAGAAAGTGAAATGACATTTGGATTGTACCAAAGTGGACTATAATGGTAGATAGGACCAAACATATAGGAAAGGTAGGTAGGAGTTAACTGACATGGGACAGTGTGTTTTCCAACATAGAAAACAATCTATAACATTGTGGCTTGCAGGATTCATAATCCCTACTATTTTCCAATTCATTACATTCTTACTATCTATATAACAAAATATTCTCCAGACAATCACAAAACATACCAAATTGAGGTCAGGGGTGAGTAACCAATTGGTTTGTTACTTCTAAAGGGTTTTAGAACAATCAGATTTTTACAAGATAGTGTGTTTTCCAAAACGAGAGTGTATAAAATGGCGGAAAAAATGGGATCTCGTCTAAGCATTTTTCTATTTGCAAATTATGATATTGAATGCCATGTTTTGTGTTTTTTTGTCCATTCCGAATAAGAATGTGAACAATGGTGACATTTTAGGTTTTATGAGGTTTTCAAAATATATAATTTCATTGCAAAACCCATGTTTCCTTTTCCAACCTCATAACATATTTTGCATGGTTTCTTCTTTCTATAAATTTTATTCAATAATTTCACTCATATTTCCACAATGGGTTGTCATTTATTTCATTCGGCAATGGAAAATTTTGAAAACTAGCATAAAGGAAACAAAGATTAAAAAACCCTCGACACAAAAAAACATTAACAGCCTTGCATTTCAAATAAATACCCCTTTCCCCAATGAAAACCTTGCAATGTTCAAAATAAGAATGCCAACAATGGCGACGTTTTGGGCTTTATATGGTTTTCACAATATACCATTTCATTGCAGAGCCCACGATGCCTTTTCCAACCTCATCATATATTTTGCATGATTTCAAGTTTATGTAAACATTACTCACTAATTTCACTCATACTTCCAAAATGGGTTGTTAGCTATTTCATTCAGCAAGCGCAAAATTTCAAAACTAACAGACGGGAGGAAACAAAAATTAAAAAACACTCAACATAAAATCACATAAACCATAACCCCGTAGAATGGTCATTTATTTCATCATAGTTACTAGGAAAAATGGCAAACCAATAAATACTTCAAGCAGATATGCATATCTACTAGCTCTGAATGCCTGCAAGTCAACTCCTCGTTGCTCTCCACCAAAATTTCGCTATCAAAAATGGGACCTCGTCTGGGCTTTTTGATATTTGCAAATAATGGTTTCGAATGCCACAAAATGGATGAAATAGTTAGAAATAATGGTTTGGAATGCCCCATTTTTTTGGTTTTTCTCCATCCCGAAATATGATTTCAAAACCCACCAGCGTTGACACATTTTCTTGGCGACAAGACAAGCAACTGCACAATGGAGTTAATATCTGATCGTCAACTTTTTTCGTCGGTGCTATTTTTTTGTTCAGCTACCTTTTCCGTTGGGGCCATTTTGTCCACTACGATAGATGGGGGATGGGGGTATGATATCATGCTACATACATAAGTCACCTTTTTCTAGGAGTTAGCTTTTTCTTACATAGCCAACCTAGCCAAAAGCCAGTAATTGTGACAAAAAAACCAATCATAAGATACATATTACAAGAGTTGTACAATAAAATATAGACACAATTCAAAAACTATGTAAAAATAGCAGAGACCCTCAATTGGATGTTTAAGTAGGATGTGAATCAAATTGAACAAAGTAACAACAAAAAGTAAAATGGAATCATCCAAATCCTTCCTCCAAAACTCTAGACTCTGCAATGATTCATTGGTCGTATCACACATCAGACCACACCTCATATTAACCATGGAAAGAGCTTGCATTGTAGAAGTAGCTAGTTCAAGTTTGGGGAAGATTCCACCAATAGGCTTTAACCCAATTTCAAAATTGTAAAGCTCAAGTGCCAACTCCAACAAAGAAAGAGAGTAAATGAAATGTTGCAAATAATATATTGCCAACTTCTTCACCAAATATTTATCTAACAAAATTTCCATGCAATTGGGTAAGAAAGTAGAAGCTGCCTCAAAAAATAGAGTGTGGGATTTATTCTGAATCCATTCCCTACCCACAATTATTCTTATAGCCTCCTTAACCTGCACATAGGGAATAGTAAAAACCATACCCAACTTTTGTCTATCGTAGGCAACATTTCTTCTTTCCTCCCAAAAAAATTTGGGTAGCATAACGCGCCATGAACACTCCATAATATCACAAATAAATTGATAATAGAGAAGAAATAAAGCAAAGCCAAATATATTATAAATGATATGAAGAACATCAAGTTGGTGAAGTATATATAGAAGTTAGAACGAAGACAATGACATCAAATACTCAACACTTGATGTGACAATATTATTTCAAAAAAATTGAGTCATGACTTTAAGTGATTTAATAAATAATAAAACATCAACCATTGATATTTTAAAATCTATCAGTTCTGGCATTATTTTGGAGGTTTGAATTCACAAGTCTAGTCATAGTGCTTTAGATATTTGCTTCCAAAAAGCAACTACAGTCATTCATCTTGCAATAACCATTGATCTTTGATGAACTCAGTGTTGACCATTGGTCCTTTTAGACCATTAACCATGAGTTGAAGCTTGGTACCACTGAGGAAAGATATCAAAATCCCACATTATCACGAAAAATTGATGGCATCACCTTCTCAGTAGTGTGGGTGTGCGGGAGCCACCCGATCATTAATCACCAATCTCAATCGCTGATTTTTTCATGAGAAAATATTTGTCACATGCCTTAGGAGATATTAAAGTCTTTGATACTCCATGGAACTAGTAATCACCTAGGTCGAGGGTCCAATCACCACGATGACTCCAAAGGCTTAAATCATAACTTAAGCGACCTTCAACTGTCGGTATCCAGTCAATGATAAATTATTATTTTGGGTTTCATGACTTTAAGATATTTAATAAGTAATAAAACGTCAACCATTGATTTTTGGAATTCTAACGGTTCTAGTGTTATTCCAAAGGTTTGAATTTGCAAGTCTAGTGCTTCAAACATTTTCTTTTGGAATGCAACTACAGTTGTCCATCAAAAATTCATTGAACAGTCGTGGGTTATATTAATTTGCGTTGACATCTGCCTTCAGACATAATAAATATGTTGCCACTTGTCCCCATTCCAGACACTTTATGAAGGAATTTGGATGTGTGGAAAATCTGTCCTAAAATAGAACAATATGTAGCATTTGATATTTTTGTCACCCATGCTATGATTTTTTATTGGCATACCAGTTTATTTCGCTAATGAATTTTTTATTGGTTTGAGAATATGTTTAATTCGCCAAAAAAAATTATTCATTTCAAAATAGGTTTTAAATCACCAATGGATATATTTTTTTGGTTTGAAAACATTTTTTAATCACCAACAAAAATATTTTATTTGTTTGAGTACAGATTTAATTCGCCAATAGAAATATTTTGTTGTTTTGAAAACATGTATAATTTTCCAAGGAAATATTTTATTGGTTTGAAAATAGGTTTTAATCGCCAATGAAAATAATTTATTGGTTTTAAAAAATTGCAAATCGCTAGGATTTTCCACAAACTTCTAGCAATTACAAAAGATTCACCAATTGAGATTTTTTTCTCAAAAAACAAAAAAAATCACCTATATAATTAATATTTATTTTGAGAAGTATACAAGACTCACCAAGATTTTACACCTTTGTTGAGTGGGGGTCCTTAAATTTATCCCTAAATTAGATGGAAAGGAACCTACCCAAGATCCCTTGGTTATGTACTGGTGACTTCAATATGATTGTATCAAAACATGAAAATAAAGGTGGTGATGATATGATATGGAAAGGTGATGATATGATATGGAAAGGGGATGAGAAATATTTTTGGTTTAAAATGAAAAGGGCCATTAACCTAGTTGACCCCCTAGAACTTACCAAAGATTCCTCTAAGTCTATCTGGTATATTGGTGTAATAATCAATCTCTGACCAAAATGATCTTTTGTCGATTGGATAGGTTCTATGGGGATAAGGATAATTTCAATTTCAGGGAAAGGTAGGTTTCAAACTATGTGGTTGTTCACCCCACCTCAATGTTTGATCACTCCTCGATTGAGACTTCCATTTGTTTCACCCCCAATCAGCTCCTCCAGGTAGACCCTATTCTTTTAAGATAAATTGTTCCCTTATAAATTATGGTGATTGTCTTAATGGTATTAGAATGACCACTCTCCTTTCTAAGAAGCTAAATAGTTCTCTTAACCCTATCAAAAAATGGGAGTCGCTAACTACTGTTTGGAGGAAGTTGTTTGAAATTATGGGAAAAAAGAAGGCTTTAGATAGAACTAGGATTGAGAATTTGTTGCACCAAAAAATCTTATTGGTTGAATCTTAGATTCACAATAACTCTCCCAACATACAATTAGAATCTATGATGTTAAGGACTAGATCACTACTAAGGAAAACCCAATGCTACAAATTCCAAGGGAAAAAAACTAGAGCTAAAATGAATTGGATTAGAGAGGGAGACAAAGGAACCAAGTATTTTTTTTAATTGATTAGGAATAAATAGGTTAGAGAGAAAATTTGTCTGATTATTGATAAAGGGATGGTTTCCAAGGAGCTTAGTTTCATGAAAGAAGCATGCTACTCTTTCATTCAAAAGCTCTTTTCCTCATAATTGGGTGATAAAGCCCTGGAAGCTAGGAAGACCTCAAATATCGTTGAAACCATTAAGTCCCTAGCTAATGACAAGTCACCAAGTGTAGATGGACTTCCCTCATTATTCTACAAAGCTAATGTAAAATGGATTGCATAGAACTATTGGAATTCTATAATTATGCCTTTCAATGCAACTCTTTAGGACCTAATATCAACAGGGGTATAATTAAGTTGATATATTCCTAAAGAGAGAGATAAATATTTAATTAAAAATTGCAAATCGATAACACTATTGAATGTCTCTTATAAAATAATTGCTAAAACCTTGGCAAGAAGACTCGCTAGAATTCTAAATAAGATTCTCTCAATCACCCAAATTAGTTTTATAAAAGGGAGATCTATACTCGAATATCTAATAGCTAGTTGGGAAGGTATGCACTGGGCAAAGAATGATAATCAGAATGTTGCAATGGTACTACTGGACTTTTAAAAGGCTTATGATAGAATAGAGTGTTCATATGTGTTATATATGATAAGAGTGTTTAGATTTCCTCCAAGATTCTACAAGTGGATAATATTGTGTTCAATGATTCTTCTACTCGGATTGATGTAAATGACTCTCTCACTAATCCTATTATCCTTCAAAGTTCTATTATGTAGGTATGTCATATTTCCATTGCTCTATTTGTTATAGATGTTGATGCAATGCATTATATTCCTAGAATAGAGCTCATCTCCCCTCCAGTAAAGGGCATTAGGCTTCCAAATCATGAATAATTGATCAATGCACAATTTGTTGATGATACAGTTTTATTTATTGAATTGAATGAGCATAATTTTGACAATATTATGAGTAGAATGCAAGTCTTTTATGAGGCATCTAGATCAAAATTTTCCTCAAGTAAGTCCACGGTGCTTGGTTGTTATAAGGATCTACCCACTTGGATTGCTAGTAAAGGGTGGCAATGGGATGGCCCCTCGAAAGTGGTAAGGTACTTGGGTATAACCTTTTCTATTGATCCTTCTCAAAAAACATGTGGGGGGTGGCTCTTCAAAAAACTTGAAAAGAAGCATGAAAAATGGAAAACACATATGTTATCCTTGGATGGGAGACTTCAAGTGGTACATAAGGTTATTTCCTCCCATATAATTTGTCACTCATTGGCATGGCTATTTTCCAAAACCCAATTCGAAAAATTGCAAAAGATAATAAGAGAGTTCCTTTGGTTAGATGGTAAGGGTAATAGGAAGAGACATAATGTGAACTAGAAATAGTGTTGTCTATGTAAACATATGGGGGGATTGGGGCTCAAGGATCTTAGAGTGCAAGGCCTAGTGCTTCTTGCTAAATGGATTTTTAAGGCCATTGAGGGAGAGGATCCCTAGAAAATATTGATAAAAAACAACCTGTCTCTATCCAAACCTAAGGAAGGTAAATATTGGGGTCCTTTACCCCTTCAAGATATAATGTTTGGTCATTTTGAGGTTAAGGTTTTTGGCTCAACTATGTTTTCAACTCTTTTGAAGGCATGGACCAAGGTAAGGAACTTGATTTGTAATTTTAAGTATACTCTTAGGAACACTATGTTAAAGATAGATTGATTTGGTGGAATATTGAATGGAATGATAAACCCTTGGCATTGTCTCAAGGGTTCTCTACAAAGTTATGGAACTCAATGGGGATCAAATATATGCAGTATATTATTTGTAACAATAATATAAGGGCTTGGGATCATTTGAGAGCTGAATTTTATATTCCAATATCCCATAAAAAATATACTCAATGCTCCAAATGGAGATGGGACCTCTTTTCCAAGTCAAATGATAAATGGAAATGAGTTTTTGTAGAAGATATACAAGAAATATGGCTCCAAATTGATGGATATGGCAGCCAAAAACTGTACTCTCTCCTATCTATTTCGGGAGAGGTTTATAACTGGATCAAGGTGTCTTGGAACCTTAACTAGCCTAAGTCTAAATGGTCCTCTAGCTTGAGTCATACTTGAAATAATTTTGTGAAACCAAAAAAAACTTGCTTTCATTGGTTGTTGTTACTTAAAAAAATTGATGTTGACAAAGGTTTGCATTCATATGGAATTTCTACTAGGTTGTGTGAATGTTGTAATGTCTCTCAAATAATTTAATATCTTTTTTTGAATGTGAACTTGTTGTGACAATTTGGTCTTTATTTTTTGGTGTGCTTGTCAACTAGTCTGATTGATGTGGTTTTTCTTGGCATGAAATCTTGGCTGGCTATGTTGATTCTTTTAATGTTGAATTGAATAGATTTTGGCTCATTTTTTCTAATGAAATTTTTTGGTTTATCTAGAGTAAGAGGAATGTGGAGGTTTTCTAGTGCACTAGAAGGAATCTCACTAAGTTTAAATTTTATCTCACCTTCTTTTCTATCATGATGTGGGTTTCAACTACTCTCAAAATCCCTAAAGATAGATTCATGATACTATTAAAGGAGAGCATTACCATTGCCTACAAAACATAGATTCAGTCAGCTCATTTCTTCCTACATGGAAGAAACAAATTGAACCAATAGTAACTAGATTTTCTCAAGAAATTTATGGAAGAAAAGAGAATTCCCAAGCCTACAGAGGTGGAATATACTAGTAAGAAGAAAAAGGAAGATCAACTTTCGTGTCCAAAAGTGGATCCCAATTTTATTATGCCTCCTCTCGGGGCCTATGAGTGTGATGTAGCATAATGCAATAATAGTGCTATAGGATATTGGGATTAGCTTTCTAGGTTTTTCTTACAACTATGTACATGATCTTATGTTAAACTCTTTTCTTACAATATTTTGATAACTAGTACCTATTGATACGGTTTGGAGTTGGAATCCTTATATTGTAAAATTTGTAGACATGGTACTAAAGAATAAATATATGGAATACTTTGTGGTTTCTATATACATTAACACACATATACAAACATATATGAAATCATATATACACATATATATAAATGTGTGTGTGTTTTTGTCTGTGTCTATGTATGTGTGTGTGTGTGTTTATATGTATATATATAAACCACAAATATTTGGTATAAATTTTGTAATATGTATGACAATTATTGAAAATAAATTTTATAATTTATTTGAATGCAACCATGGATAAAATGAAGCATTATGTGCAATATTATGTGGTTTACGTATATAGTGGATCATGTTTTCTAGCATTTCTAACTCTTTGATTTTTAACTTGTATATATTGTGCAATCTTATTTTCAAATATGCTTGAGTCATATATATTATATATTATTTCTTCACCATGTTTCATTCATGTTTTGTAAGAAAATGATTTGTAAGTTTCTTGCATGCAGTTGTGGAGTTGAAGATGCAATTTATGCAATACTATGTGGCATATATGTGTGTATGTATGTATGTATGTAGACCAAACTAAACATACATATACATATAAAACATACTTTCATTAATTTTGGTTTACAAAGATTATGTTTTATAACATGTATTTTACTTGTTTTTGTGTTGTTTTGCTTAGAAACACAAAGGAGTGGAATACCTAAAAAGTATAATATATACATAAATGAAAAAAAAAATGATGATAAAATATAACACTAATGGAATGAGCAATACAAAACAACACATGATGTCTATTGGGCCATCATCAAAGTAAAGTCTTGAAATACTTTACCTATAATCTTTGGTTACAATTCTAGGCACTCTAGAAACCTCCCACCACTCTTCACATGCTTTTCAAAACAAATTTATATAATTCAAGAAGTAACAAACATACATCAACAATATCCTAACAATATTTTATGTACAACTATCAATTATTATAGAAGAAATTTTTTATGAGTTTATGGTGAACTCCTCAACACCCTAGGATCACCTACAATAAAAAATAACTTTCACAAGGGAGATGGTTTAAATATCATGCTATGATTATGGATGCAAGAATTCTAAAATTAATATGGCAATGTACATATGATTCCTTTCTTATATATTCAAGTTGAGGTATAGGATTAGACAAGATCTTGACATGTATCTTAATCACGTACAATGAGATAACTACCCCTACTTGAATATTAAATGACCTAGGAAATAAGCAATAAATGCAATAAGGTAAGTGACAACTAATGTTTATCTAGAAATATTCTCCCTAATTAATGCTAACTATAAATATTTCCTCCTAGGATCTAAGTGGGATTAACATGTAAATAGGACCTAGATAAGAAAAAAACTATTTACACCAACACCCCCCCTTAAGTACAACTTAGGGAGTACTTATATAAATGACATAAAGATGGGTCTTGACTATAAGGCCATGTTATGTACCCTTGTACAAATGTAAAATGAAATCTCTCACAAATGGATAAAAGGAGAAAATAAAGTGGGACAAATATCCTCTCCAAAAGAGAGATAAAATACGATAATTATCTCCATAAAAAAATGAGAGGAATAAAACCACATTCAAGGAAAAAGACCCCCCTAAGAGAGATGAAGAGACAATTCACCCCCCCTAAATGAAATAACTTACTGCAGGGAATTTTTGGAAGCACAATGGTGGAGTAACACTATAATCCTTAATTGGGAAAGCAAAGGAAATATAATTTTGATGCTAGAAACCATATTAGAGTCACTCAAAGACTCGGGGCAAAATCATGATAAAACAATAGCATACCCGATGTCGAGAAACACTAGAAAACTCTCGATATGGTGTAACTCTAGAATTTGTATAAAACAATAGGAAGGAATGTGCAAGATCATGATGGGTCAAAAATTGGCAATAAGAATAAAAACATGTTTTTACTTCACCAAAATCATGAAACACAAAGTTGACTTTTTATATAGGTCGAGTAAAATTTGAATTTGGTTTGGTAATACCAAACCAAAATGGATATATGTTATTAATGGATATCCATTAGTAACGGATATCCATTTTGCAAGAAAAACATATATCTATTTTGAAAATAAAAATGGATATCCGTTTTGAAAAGCAAAACGGATATCCATTTTCTATAATTATTTTAATTAATTTTATAATTTTAAAAAGATATCCATTTTGAAAATAAAAATGGAACACTCTATTTATCCCTCCCTATCTCTATCTTTCTATATATCTCCTTCAATATCTCTCTCCCTATCTCTCTATACCTCTATTACTTGTATTTATCACCTCCTTTGTCTCTCACTCTTTCCCCCTCTATCTATATCTCCCTATCCCTCTCTCTTTATCTTTATTTATATCTCATTATCTCTACCTCTCTTATTCATTCTATCTATCTCTATACCTTTCTATGCATACCTTTCTCTACCTCTATCTCCATATATCTCTATATCTATCCCTATCCCTCTCTATCTCTTTATATCTCCCTCTATAATTATCTCTCCCTCTCCCTCTATATATTTATCTATCTCTCTCCCTCTTCTTCTCTCTCTACCTCTCTACCTATCTCTCATTTTCTCTACCTCTATCTCTTTGTATACCCCATCTATATCTATCCCCCACTATCCCTCCCTCCTCTATCTCCCCCCTCTCTATCTCTACCTCTTTCTCTCTACCTCTTTATCTCTCCCTCTCTATCTCTATTTCTCTCTGTTACTTTATCTTACCATTTATATCTCCATATTCCTCTATATCTCTCCATATCTTCCTCTCTATTACTAACTCCCCTCTCTCTATGTGTGTATCTCTCCCTTTACATCTCTTTATCCATATATATTATCTCTCTCCCTCCCTCTATCTTCCTTTCTACACTTCTATATATAGAGAGGGTTAGTGAAGATAGATATAAGTAGAGAGGGAAGGTTAAATAAGTAGAGAGGAGAGAGAGGAGAGAGATATGTAAAGGGAGATACATGGGAAATAGGGAGGGATGGAGTAAGAGGTTATAGAGAAAGAGGAGAGATATAGAGTAGAGAGGGAGGGATGGAGGGAGAGGTGGAGATAAAGAGGTAGGATGGGAGGGATGGGGGTAGAGATAGGTAGAAAGAGAGAAAGATGGAAATAGGGATAAAGAAAATTATAGAGAGAGAGAGGTAAGGTGGGAAGGATAGAGGGATAGGTAGGTAGAGAGAGGGAGGGTGATGGGATATATAAATAAGTATTAAGGGAAGGGGAGAGAGACATATGTAGAGAGAGATTGTGAGGGGAGATAAGGAGAAGTAGAGAGGGAAGGGGAGATAGAGGTGCATAGAGATGGAGAAGGGTAGGGAGAGAGAGAGACAAGGAGAGAGAAGAAAGGAGGGAGAGGGAGGGAGAGGTAGGTAATGAGATGAAGGTAGGGTGGGAGGGATAGAGGGAGAATTAGGTAGAGCAAGGGTGAATGGAGGTAGAGATAAGTAGAGAAGGAAGGCAAGAGAGAGATAGAGATGAGAGAGGAGTGAAGAGAGGCATAAAGAGACATCCAAAGAGAGAGAGGGGGAATGAGGGAGGGATGGAATGAGAGGTAGGTAAAGATAAATAAAGAGGGTAGATAGAGAGAAGTAGAGAGAGAGGGAGGAATGGAGAGGCAGAGGTAGAGGTAGAGGCAGAGGTAGAGGTAGAGGTAGAGGTAGAGGTAGGATGGGAGAGATATAGGGAGAGGTAGGTATACAAATATTAATATGCAAATAGGAGATAAAGATAATTAGAGACAAAGAGAGAGAGAGAGAGAGAGAGAGGTAATGTGGTCACCCTCTATCTCTCTACCTACCCCTCCCTCTATGCCTCTAACATTACCTCTCTCTCTTTGTCTCTACTTATCTTTATCTCCCATATACATCTTCCTCTCTATCTACCTACCTCTCCCTATATCCCTCCCACCCTCTCTCTCTCTCTCTCTCCCTCTCACCTTACCTCTCTATTCCCCTCCCTTTGTACTTCTCTCTAAATCCCCTCACCCTCCCTCTCTCTACCTACTTCTCCTTCTATCCCTCCAATCCCACCTATCTCTTTATCTCTACTCTTTATCTCCCATCTTTATCTTCCTCTCTATCTACCTAGCTCTTTATCTCTATATCTCCCTTCCTCCCTTTCTACATATCTTTGTCTATCACTTTACCTACTCCTCACTTCATTACTCCCTTATTCCCCCTCTCTATCCCCTTATATATCTCTATATCTCTTCTCTCTATCTCCTCTCTACTTATTTTACCATCCCTTTCTAATTCTCTCTATCTTACTCTCACATTCCCTCTCTACTCTCTATAGGAGTGATAGGTAGAGAGGGAGAGAGAACGAGAGGGATAGAAAGAGGGAGAGATATCTAGAGATAGATATGAATTGAGAAATATAAAGGGGAAGATAAAGGGAGAGAAATAGGTAGAGAGAGGGGGAAAGGGACAGGGACAAGGACAGGGATAGGGAGAGAGAGTGGGGAGGGAGAAATATAAAAATATATAAAGAGGGAGAGAGGAAAAATAAATGCAAAATGTATACTTATATATATATTGAGAAAGTGGAAATATCAATGATGTATACAATATGAAAATGAAACCCTAATTTGGTTGCCAAGGATGGGTGGGGTAAGTAAAATTGATTTCATAATCAAGATAATAGAGAAATATGAAACAATATAAAAATGATGAAGAATTGGGCATTCAAAGAGTTTCAAATATAAAATTTAGATGTAAATATCATTAAAGTATAGATCTAAGTGAAAGATTGATTTTTTTTTGGCTCTATACTTAGGAGATAGAATAAAAATCTTCACACTCTCTCATTCAAGTAAAACCCTAGAGATCTCAATCTAAAGTATTCAAAGGAGAAAGAGATCTTGCAATAGGGCTATCCTAGGGTCTTACTGTAAACTAAATAGGGGTTCACCACAAGGCTAGGGCTTGGAAATACTAATGGAATTCAAGACCTAATGTTTGAAACTAATGCAATGCAATCTTTCCCTAAATGACCTAGAAAAGGATGTAAAATAGAATATAAATTTGAGAGATGAAAGGTGTGCACCTGGAAACCTGAAGAAGACTAGATGAAGCTCTAAAATTTTGAAAACACTAATTTTAAGACTAAGTAAGAATCATACATTAGATTGGTCGATTTAGTCCCAGATTAGGGTTTTTGGGTAGGACCTGGTTTTTGACACTGTAGACTCTGGATCTGCAAAAATATGCAAATTGACCTATATTGGGACTCATACACCAAAAGTGGTGTATCAGTCCAGTTAGGGTTTTCTAGAAATTCAAAGTCTGATTCTACTCGTCAATATCTTCTCTATCCTTTCCAATTGATTTTCAGATTTGTAACCTATAAATGTCTTGTAATGATTTCCAAGGCAAGGTGACAACTTTGACAACTTTGAATACTTTGAAAACCTTCTCCAAACTTTCTCTTCAATATTTCCTCAACCTAGACCTGCAAAATCACACACTAGAGAGAGAAAAATGTTGTTTTGTTAGTGGAAAGGGGTTTTCCTTGGTCAAACCCTATTTTGGTAATCAAACCTTGAAATGAAATGAAATAGGAATGGAGAATGAAGAATGAACAACATTCAATATTACAACTCACCAAACCCTAGTAATAAAGTGTTGCAAACATGTATGAAGTGGCTCCAATGGATGTAGATCTTGACTCTTGCTTGAATAGGATAGATATTGACTTGAATGCTAGCTTGAATCATAAAACCCTACATCATAATTGCTAGCTCAAAAAAAACCATGATGCATGATTACTTTGAATTGATGCTTGATGCTTGAATAATGCTATTAAACACTTGATAATTTTCCCTTGAATACTCTTGAATGCTCTTGTAAACACTTGAATTCTCTTGTGAACTCAAATTTTCTATAATAATGAATACTTGAATGCTTGGGGTCACTTTATTTCTTGTTAGGTCCAAAAAGGAGTGAAATAACCTTGTATTTATACTTGTTTAAGCCAAATTTCCCAAAATTACAACACTACAAGCTAAAATCAGATCTAGGAGGATAAAATCCCACCAAGAATTTGAATGAAATTTAATTTTGGGCCACATGGGACTCATACACTAGAAGTGGTGTATGAGTCTCGTTAGGCATTAATTATGGGACCATTTTCAAAAATTCTTAGAAAGGTGTGAAATCCAGATTGGTGCCCAAAACCCTAGTTAGGACTCATACGCCCTAGGTGGCATATAAGTCCCAGATCACCAAATCTGGACCTCGCAAACCTAAAAACACTTGAATTATGAGTGTATGTTGATTTATTTCAGGATTATCCTTGAAATGAGGCATTAAATGAGGCTTGTGGATGCAAAATAAGGCCAATTAAAGCATAAAGAAGCCCCATTATTAATGACAACCTTAGAAAAGTGTGGAGGTGTGTTATAACACTTTACAACACCCTAAATAAGGTATGATTATATTTATTTAGTTTTCAAGGGCCCAAGACCTAATGTGAGTGTGTTGAACACATTACAACACTAAGTCAAGGCATCATTAAGCTCAATTTCATAAGGAGGACCCAAAAAAGTGTGAAAATTTCATAGACAACATTTTCTGACACTACATTTAGCCCCCACTTTAGTGAGGATGAATTTTCTTCAAACTCACACTAAAGTAGACAAATGCACATCAAGAAGGGCCCAAGTGTACCAATGTCGATAGGATAGGATGAAAATGATCAAGATGGGTGATCAAGCCCCTAGAATCAAGATCTTATGGAAAACCAACATAGGTACAAAAGAACACATATGAAAATGATATAAAGAGCATCATTAAGGAACAAGAATACACTACCAAAGACAAAGAAAAAACAAAAACAAAAAAAAGGGCGGGGCCGATCAAGCTTCGACAATTTTTCTAGCATAATATGGATTAGATCTAGGTTGTTTGTCTGAAATGCATGATCACTCTAAGAAAATGGAACTTTAGGTTGTCCATTGGGTGAATAATCTGAAGAGGTGAGACACAAACACACATGGTCGATATGAACTCTCACACACACGCGAGTGGCTATGGGAAAGTCATACTTCAGACATGGGCTTTCTGTCAAAACCATACTAAAGTTATACCTCCTAATAAATTTGATAAGGTGCCATGCAAAAATGAACTTTGAGCTTCATGAGGCAAGAAAATCTTCGTATGCTTGGGACTCATGAACAAAAAAGATGGCTCCATAGGCATGCAATGTGTGTTATGAAAGGTAGCAATATAACCAAAAAAAATTAAATGCAACATAGGGAACATTCAAAGGAGTCTTTCTTAGTTCATGTAAGGTCTTTAACTTAGGGAACATTATGCCTAATTTCTCCAAGAGTGGACCAATCAAAAAATAAAAGATTCACAACTTAGGGGATGTAGTGTGTCACATCAAGCCACTAGGAGGAATGTAAGATGCTAAGATAGATCATTCTTTTGAAGGACATCACACCCAATGTCACCACAAAGCGAAAGATCCATCACATGAAGTAAAAAGACTACACAATGAAACATGAAAAAGAGAAATTCAAAAGAATAATTCCAATGTATGCCCCCACTTAAAAGAAACTTCTAAACACCATATTGTGAGAAATTACTTTAAAGTAGAAAATGATAAATTCTAACAAATGAGAGCTTATTTGGAAATCCCTATTCCAAGTCATATGTTTCCAAATGAATCTACGTCATGAAAAAGGAAAAGAGGGGTTACCCCCCAAAATGAAACTCCAAACACATAAGGGATCTATGGATTTGGGTTCAGTATGTTCTTGCTACAATATTTTTAAGAGAGCTTGAAATTGTCATCATTCCCCAAATACTCATAGAACTAGAAGATTGACACAAAGAGAGTGAAAAAAAAGAAAAATCCTTCAGGTCAACATGGAAGAGACCTGAATGTCTCGATGCCTTGCATCATCCCCAATAGGAAAAAACAAGACAAGTGAAAAAGATAAAATGAAAATCTTTGGGTCAACATGGAAGATACATGAATTTCTTGACACCTTGCATCATCCCTAAATGGAAAATACAAGACAAATGAAAAAGATAAAAGTTTTACGACATAGAGAATAATGTAGGTAAAAATATAAGAATGTCACAAAGAGAGAGAGATACATCAAACAAAACAGTACATGGGATCATGTTACACACATGAAATCACATAAAAGAAAATAAATAATGCAAAAGACTAGTAAGGCACACACGAGTCAACCTAAAGAATTTCATCCACTTCCCAATCATGTACATTGTATATCGAAGGTGGAAAACTAGCCAAAGGTACAATAGCGAGTGTCGAACTAGGGTCATTTCCAAGTTCAACACACTTCTTAGGATAAATTTCATTTAAGCTCACGGAAGAGGAAAATAATGTATTCGATTCATTATGCACCTCATAAATTCTAGTAATCTCCTCATCATCATCTAAATTAATCATAACAAGAAGTTGAATGATAATGTCCAAAGAAGTGTTTAGCTCTTGTTGTGGTTGGGTTATAGGATCTTTCTGTTTCAACAAAGGGGGAGACTCATCATGCATTGCTCGTGTCAAGTTTGGTTCTTGATATTATTTTATTTTTTCTTCTTTTAACCTTTGAGAAAGGGCACGAAATCTACACCTACATTCTCTAACACCTCTATTTCTTTTAGTTCATTTTTCAAGTTGTGTTTGTGTAGGATCGGGATGATCAACCATAGGTTTCTTTTCTTCCCTAAGGGGAGCAACTGAAGGAACCATGAAGGTTTTCCAACCAATTTCTCTTTAACCTTGTAAACTTGTTTTATTCTAGGAGGTGTGATAGAATTTTTGTTGTTATCTCTGGGTCTTTTGCAAGAAATGGGTGAAGGTTTTGTCTTATGTTGGTTTTGGTTGTTTGGAATGTCTTTTGGTTCAATCATGGTTTCATGAAGTATGGTAGGCTCGATTATGGGTTGAGGCATGTTTCAGAGGGATAATTTCGCTATGCATTTTGCCTTGAACTTTTGGTAAGATTTGAAAAAGAAGTCTTCTCAAGGCTTAATAGGTTCCATAGGCTTGGGCCCAAAGAAGTGTAAGGAAAAATTTTGACGGGAAGAAAAAAAGGTTAAAACCACTATGATCCACAGTGAAAATTTCATTGTCAAAGGGAAAATTTAAGCATTTATGCACAACCGATGGGACGAAATTCATGGAGCAAAGACATGGATAGCCTAACTTCACACAAAATTGATCTAACATTGATATGATGGAGAATGAGACATCTAGCATTTTTTATCCTACTTGCAAAGGTAAGGTGATTGATCCCATTGTAGGGCAAGCAAAACCATTGTGTGTCTTGATCCATGCTTTCAGTTATCTTATGTTTCTTGGTATAACTCATGCAAAAGTAAGAACTCTTCAATGATCACATTCTCTCCACAAAAGGATCTATTAATATCCCATTAGTGGGATTATCATAGATTTGGTTGGCTATGTAAAGAGGACCATCGAGTGCATGTTTAAGTGTATCTTTAGAAGACAAAGAAATGTCAAGAGGCTTTTAGTTCGGCCCTTACGATGTTGACATTCAACCAATGCAACCAAACCATCAATAGGATTTTGTTCTTGTTGATCAGTATCCATAAGAATTTGTTGAATTGTATCTATTTTCTCATCATCTATGTCAACATTCATCACATCAGTCTTTGTAGTTTCACTAGCTTTGAAAAATTAAATATTATGTTTTTGTATGGGTTTGGTAAATATTAGCAAGTTTTGGCTAGGAGAGGAAACGAAATTATTTCCTTGATCATTAACACCTCCAATGGAAAGATGGCCGAAATCAATGAGGTCTTGCACAATATTTTTAAGATGCTTACAATGTTTTGTATCATGTCCATTTTGTCTGTAATAATGGCAATAAGCATTTGATCTAAAGTTCGTAGGTAGAGGCTTATTAGCATTGGGTGTTTTGACGAGAGGCAAGGTGATCATTTTTTGTTCTAAAAGTTGGGATATATCATGTTATGAATGGTATCGGGTAGGGGAGTGAATTGTCTTTTTGAGTCCCCATAGCTAAAGACTATCATGGATTTTACAAAAGATACTTGGCTATTGACTTGTTGAGTTGTTTTTTGAGGGGGATTTAGTTGAAGGAAACCTTTATTCTACTTCCTAAAAGGTTGGTAATTGTTTTGGTTTGTGGACTTAGACTTCTTGGTATGGCTAGAAGTGATTTTTGTATCTCGACTACTAACTGAGTTTTGATAATCACGATGGGAAGTACATAAGTGTATGAAGGAGGGGAATTTCATCATGGTAAGCTTATCTTGTATCTTAATTTTCATATTCTCTATGAACATATTTTAAAGATGCGGATCAGGAACCTTTACATCAATTTGGGAATAAAGCGATTAATAGCACAAAATAAAGTCGGTAATCTTTTCTTCTTTTTTCTTACATCTCATCAAATCAGCCAAATTCATCTTAGGAGTCATATGCACTTAGAAATTATTGATAAATGCCTCAACAAGTTCATTGAATGAATGAATTGAGTTTTTTGGTAATGAAGAAAATGATTCTAAGGCAGTATCCTTCAAGGATCTGGGGAAAAATTTAGCCAAGAGTTTGTCATCAAGGACAAAGTCATTGCATAAAGTCATGTAAGCAGAAACATAGTTAGAAGGATCTCCTTTCCCCGCATATTTCTCAAATCTAGGTACCTCTACACCTTGTGGCATCGGTGTTCACAATATCTCCAAGGACAAGGGACTGATTTTGACATAATATGTGGGTGGGCCATTTTGATTTTTATTGATAGTGAAAACTTTTTTTTGAAGGGATGAACCGGTTTGGAAAAGTTGGTTTATGATAGGGTAATTGCTTATACTATGAGATGGAGGTGAAAAAGGTGAAGTTTTTTATGTGTTTGGAGTATAGGTTAATGGAATTCTTATGGGTGGTAAAGTCATAGGAGATATGACATGTGATGCCACAAAGGTACTAGGGATGCTAGCAGAAATACCTAAGAGATCACATTACTAGTCGGTTGCATTGTTGTTGTAACTTGAGGGTTGGTATAGGTAGGAATAGAGGAAATTTTTGTAGGAGGATGAATTTGAATTCCTTGGCTTGTGACATTATTCATAGGTAAAGGACAATTATTGTTTGGAAAGTGTTTTCCCAAGATTTGAACTAGTTATACATAAGGTCAAGTTCGTCTTCACTTTCAAGCATGCAATGAATGTTATTTATGGTAGGGATGACGGTAGTTGAAATGTTCTTAGCACTTATTTGATTTTTGTAGGTTTGCTAAGTCTTCATAGATTTGAATGGTGTTTTCTTCCAGAATACTAGCAACCATTGTTTCAACATGCGTCATACTACTTGAAGGCAAGGAATTGTTAAGGGTATGGTCCATACCTAGTGAACTAGTGTCAATACTACGAGTGAAAGAGATAGACAACCCAAGATCCACGATGATTGTGCTATTGTGGGATGACATGAGTCTCAAACTTTGTCTCACTATAGTATTAGCAATAGGACACCAAGTAGAAATTCTCATGCAAGGGATACTAAATGCAAGATGAATGAAAATGAAATTTAAGATAATTACAATGAAATGAATATAACAAAAACTCTATGAACTGAAATAGAAAGCTACCAACAACAAACAAGAGCATAGAAATAGAGTTTTAAATTCTA
Source organism: Sequoiadendron giganteum (assembly GCA_007115665.2). Classification (NCBI taxonomy): domain Eukaryota; kingdom Viridiplantae; phylum Streptophyta; class Pinopsida; order Cupressales; family Cupressaceae; genus Sequoiadendron; species Sequoiadendron giganteum. The sequence continues at coordinate 402,116,601 of CM021102.1, read as the reverse complement.
GAAAACATAGTTTAGAATCTGCATTGGGACTAAATCACCTAGAGGGGCGTATAAGTCCCAGTGAGGGATTTTTTCAAAATTTTCAAAAAAAATTAAGTGATTTTTATGCTTTTTTAGTTTGTGTGATTTGTAGACTAAATTCAAATGTAGTTTGAAAAAAAAATCAATGATTTGAGATACAAAAATGAAACCTATATGCACTTTCACTAATGCAAGAATTAGAAACAATAGAATGCTAATTAACCAATGCAAACTCTAATACAATGTTAATGCAAACAAGATCTAGGATGATAATGCACTCCAAATTGGAATTGTGATGTTTTAAATGCAGATTCACCAAAATAAATGATTGAATTTTGTTTGGTTCTATACTTAGGAGATAGAATAACAATCTTTACACTCTCTCATTCAAGGAAAACCCTAGAGATCTCAATATAAAGTATGAAAAGGAGAAAGAGATATTGCAATAGGGTTGTCCTAGGGTCTGATTGTAAACTACAGAGAGATTCACCACAAAGTTAGGGCTTGGAAAGACTAATGGAATGCAAGACCTAATGCTTGAAACTAATACCTATAAATGTCTTCCAATGATTTCCAATGCAAGGTGACAACTTTGACAACTTTCTCCAAACTTTCTCTTCAATATTTCCTCAACCTAGACCTGCAAAATCACATCCTAAAGAGAGGGGAAAATTTTGTTTTGTTAGTGGAAAGAGGTTTTCCTTGGTCAAACCCTATTTTGGTAATCAAACCTTGAAATTAAATGAAATAGGAATGGAGAATGATGAATGAACAACATGCAATGTTACAACTCACCAAACCCTAGCAATAAAGTGTTGCAAACATGTATGAAGTGGCTCCAATGGATGTAGATCTTGACTCTTGCTTGAATATGATAGATCTTGACTTGAATGCTAGCTTGAATCATAAAATCCTACATCACAATTGTTAGCTCAAAAATAAACATGATGCATGATGACTTTGACATGATGCTTGATGCTTGAATAATGCTCTAAAACACTTGATAATTTTCCCTTAAATACTCTTGAATGATCTTGTAAAAACTTGAATTCTCTTGTGAACTCAAATTTTCTATAAGAATGAATACTTGATTGCTTGTTAGGTCCAAAAATGAGTGAAACCTTGTATTTATACATTTTTATGCCAAATTTATCAAAATTACAACACTACAAGCTGACAGCATATCTAGGAGGATAAAATCCCGCCAAGAATTTGAATTAAATTTAATTTTATGCCACACGAGACTCATACACTAGAAGTACCATATGAGTCCCATCATGCATTAATTATGGGACCATTTTCAAAAATGCTTAGAAATGTGTGAAATTCATATCAGGTCCCAAAACCCTAGGTGGGTCTCATACGACCAAGGTGGTGTATGATTCCCAGATCACCAAATCTAGGCCTCACAACCTAAAAACACCTGAATTATGATTGGATGTTGATTTATGTTAGGATCATCCTCGAAAAGATGCATAAAATGAGGCATGTGGATGCAAAATAAGGCTAATTAAAGCATAAAGAAGCCCCATTATTAATGAAAACCTTAGAAAGTGTGTGACAACACTTTAAAACACCCTAAATAAGGTATGATTAGATTTTTTTAGTTTACAAGGGCCCAAGACCTAATGTGAGTGTGTTAAAAACATTACAACACTTAGTCAAGGCATCATTAAGCTCAATTTTACGAGGACCCAAACAAGTGTGAAAATGTCTCGGATGAAATTTTTCAACACTACACTAAGAAACCCTAATATAAATAAGAAATCAAAGCATAAGACTAGGTTTTATAGGATCTATTGGGTTTACTAAAATATAAAGAGGCCTAAAGAGGGACAAAGAGAGGAATTTGAGGGAGAGCTAGAGCTAATAGGTATAGAGCTTGAGAGAGAGAGATAGGGAGGGAGGGACGAAGAGGTAGGTATAGAGAGAGTGAAAGGCGTGAGATATATATATATATATATAGAGAGAGAGAGAGAGGGAGGGAGAGGGATTGTTTTATCATTTTAGTGCAATTTGAAATGAAAATAGAAATAGTGGAAAATGCCCAAAACATGGCATGAACAACCTCAACTGGTCCCATAATTAAAATGCCACATACATTTTCCATTCTTCCCTACCAAAATATCCAATAGTTTTTAAGAATTTCCAACATTTACAAAAAGGGAAAAAGAGCCAATAACCAGGTTTTTCCATTAAAGCCATGAGAAAAAGCCTCAAAAATAAAATTTGAAAATTTTGACTTTTGATCGATACCCATTTTAGCTATGGTGAAAAACACCTAAAATCCATGTTTTTTTTTCACCCAACCCAATTCTATACAAATTTTACTAGCATTTTGTTTTATAAAACCTTGTTTTTAGAATGAAAAATGCAATAAAATAAACTAGCTAATCAAATGGAAATATTTTTGAATGGAAAAGCTTTAAATTAATTTTCTAAACTATTGCTTCCATTTTCAATTACAAAAATAAAGAGATGAGGGAGGAATGAAGAAAACCAACCTCTCAACAATGGATGAGACCAAAATGAAGAGTGCTCAAGCAATTCCACAACAAAGATTAATTTTCTATTACTAAAAGAAAGCTCTCACCAAGATCTCTACAATGAATCCAAGAACATCTCAAGAATACTTCTCAATTTCCCACAATAAATATTTGAAAAAATTTATCAAATAAGGGTTTTGAAGCTCCAAATTGCACAACCAAAATTGCATAATCAAATAATAAAACTCTATTTTCCTTTTAATTGTTTCCAAACACTATTCACTGAAATCAATCAAATGATCATAAAATTTTCTATGATAACAATCAGACACTCAAATGAGTTGTGTTCTCTTAGTAATTCAATTACCTCTCTTTTGAACATTTAAATGATATATCTAGAGCAATTCATAATAAAATGCATTAAATTCACTAAGGCACATTTAACATATCAAAATACTCAAAAATTCATTTATGCTAAATGCTCAAACATGACATAGTATGTATGTAATCCGAAATTGCTGTAAAGGTAACCGGGCCTCAACAATAATAAGAAATTGGAATCATCCATAAATGCCATGATGGGTAAATGTGACAAGGCCAGTATGACTATCTTCGTTAACCACCATTGTTATGGGTATTACAATGTTATGACATCACCCAAATCACAATAATTATGGAAGAGGAGTTAAAAATAGAAGAGAAGTCGATACCATAAATTTTTCCCATTGTAAGGAGGTATGCTCTTTGTGTTTTCAATTTTTATGAAAAATAATTGGCTAAAACTGAGATCCTTAGAAAACTAGGGTTTTGGAAAGATTTGATTATATCTCACGGCTGAGAATTTTCACACCAAAATTTTTCTATAGGTTTGGGAGGTCCTAAATAACTATTAGTAAAAAAATCAGATTTTTTTTATTATTTTTTATATTTTTTATGATTTTCTTTCAATTTTTCATGAAATATGAGAGCAATTTTTTTTGGATTTTATTATCTTTTTGGAAAGCTCTCATAATTATATAGTGGGTTTTTTCTTTACATTTTTCATTTTGGCCTCAAATAATTTGTGTAAAATCCAATTTCTAAACATTAGGGTTTTTCCATAAATTTTCTTTTTAGGGATTTTAAATAAAAAGAATTTTCTAATTTTTTTACATTTTTGGAAAGCTCTCAGAATTTTAGTAGGGGTATCTTCTATGTACTTTTATTTTTGGGGTCAAAAACATTGCAAAATAATCAAATCTTGTTGACTAGGTCAAAAGAAAAATAAAAATAAAATTACAATCTTGTGATGAGCAAATATTTTCTTTACATACATTTCACTACATCATAAGATTAATTTATGATATTTGGAAGATTTTTTTATTATTCCTAATGTCATACTAATCAATTTGGGTAGTACATTTTTTTTCTTTGGATTATCATGTTTGGCATGTCTTCACACACTTGATTAGAGGAGAGGCTCATCATATTGAATCAAGGGGGTTTCAACACATTTGGAAAGTGTTATATCCAGGTGCACTTGTTCTAATCTCTTTCATTTCATTCTAAGAGATAAAAAATATTTTCTATCTTTCATAAGAATCATTGTCTTGTGTGGTGCACGTCTTCACACATGGAAAATTGGGCTTAAAATTAACCACTTTTAGATTTTTGGATCTAAAAACATAATCATTGGCTTCATTTGTGTGGTGTGTCTTCCTCACATGAAAAATTGGGCTGAAAATCAATCATTCACATTTGGATTTGGGATTAAAATAAACCATTGTCTTTTAAACTCTAAGATTCACTTAGAGTATGGTTCTCTTTACCACCCAGTAGTGATTTTGACAATTTGAAATAAGTGGCCTTGTTTTTCTTTTTAGGAGGTCTGCCTAGAGACCAACCCTAATAAACAAATCAACATTCTGCATATAGAAAAATGGAAGAGAAGTCGGTACCTAGCATGTTGTAAGGCCATTTATGAACATTCATAGTTTCAAACAAGTTATAGTTTCAAACAAGTTATGATTTCAAATATTTTATGGTTTTAAACATCTTATGGTTTCAATCAAGTTTGAGATAATAACCTAGGTGAATGGAAGGATTATAGTATGGGTTGCTAAATGGTGAACTCATTGATTAACTAATTATTGTTAACAATCATTATTTGGAGAGAAACATTGACAAAATATTGATTATGGGAACCCGAGTGTAGGTGTCCTTGAGGGACCTTGTAAGGAGAACTATGTGTGACTTTGACTCATTCAGAAGTAAGAACATAGGCGATCCTTGGGCAAAGGATGTCCCTATGACCTCAATTTCATAGGGGGGGTCTAGAGGGGGGTAACTCCAAGATGTTGGGATTGTTCCTACATGGTTTGACCTTTCCTCCTCTGCAAGCTTCAGTTTGATGTCTTGTTGTATTCCTTCTACACTTTGGGGGTTTGGATTCTTACTTTCCTTTCTCTGGCTAGTGATCCTTGAATCTTCCCCATTCTAAATTTCTAAATTTGTACTCAAATTCTTGGAGTTGTAGAGACAAAACATACAATAGCATAAATAATAAATAATATCATTTTACCATAAATAATATATTGACATTCAGTGCAATGAATACTATAATCAAACTCATATCTAACTATTAAATGGTCCCTTATTTATCCACATGGATATTCACGATGACATATAGTTAGGCCTCATATACATTGTATAGAGGTGTGTTGTTCCCCGTGATTGCATGTATGGACTCTTGAAAATTTATACTCAGCATGTGTCATAAATAAAATAATCACCACATGTCACCATGTATTAAAAGTTAAAATTCATATATTCATAAAGTAAATAAAATAATAAAGACAGACACAACAACATTTATGGTTTTTTATATGATAAATGTTCAAAAAATGTATTATTAATACCATTTTATATCTCACCAATTTATAAAGACGAATTAAAAGAAACCCTAGTAGAATTTTACTATGTCATTATAAGATACCCTAAATATGAAAGATAATTTTTGGTTTGTGCTTGCACAAATGGCAGTGGCAATGAGAGACTTTGACATAACAAGTTATCAGGAAATTGAAGGAGAGATGAAAAAAGAGAAAGAGAGAATAGTAATATATTGGTTTCCATGAATCCTTTTGTGTGCAGGGAAGTCCCATTTTGAGCTCATAGACGGAAAAATGTCATTTTGCTACAATTAGATGTCAAATGGCTCCTCCTAAATAAGCATTAAAAATGATGCCTTAGAGGAAAAACACCGCTCACTGGGGATCGCGTAGGTCGAGACCCTCCAATGGAGCTAGCTTGGCAGAAACATTCTAGAAACATGGGGGTTTCATACATTTACACATATTCGTTTCCTTTTTTGAAAGTGCGGGCTCGTATTTTTCAGTAGTGGGATTTATATTGGGTATTTCCTGCTTCTTTCTCTAATTTATGGTCTCGGTGGGTGGCTCCTACTCTTAATCTGACTCTCTCTATGCTATGGTCTCTTATCCTTTCACATGTGGCATGGGGAGTTTGGAAGGAATGTAAAAATTGTGTTTTTCGTCAGCTTGAATTGTCGCCTTCTAGGCTAGCCTTTAAAATTTGTGAAGCTATTAAGGAACATTTCCTTTCTAAATTTTTGGTGCTCCCCTCTATTAATCTGAAGGTGGTTGTTTCTTCTTATGATGTGTTAGTGGTAAAAAGATAGAATCTCTCTTGTGATCTCTCTACTCTGATGAAGAATATAAAAGCTTCTAGGGAGGGGATTTGGTGAATGGCTCCCTCATGTGGTTGGTTTAAAGTTTACTTTGATGGGGCTTCTAAGGGGAATCTAGGACCAACTGGTTGTGGGGGAGTGTTACGTGATGAAAATGGTAGGTTTTTCTTTGTGGTGGCACTCATTTTGGGAACCCAAAAAAATCACTTTGTGAAGGCGGCAACAACTTATCATGGCCTTGTTTTAGCAAAAATATTTGGGGTCTCCAAAATTTGGCTTGAAGTGGATTCTCTTAACATTATTAATTATCTTTTATTAAATATCCCACCATCATGGTCTATTTCCCATATTATTAATGATTCTCTATCCATCATCAATTCATTTCATGAGATTGGAATTTTGTATGTGTTTAGGGAAGCTAACTCACTAGTTGATGGGTTAGGTAATTTGGGTGTGGTGTCTCGTGATAGTTGGGAGGATTATGAATCCTTTCCACTTAACCTTAATACCATTTCCAATAATTACCATTTGGCATGTCATTAAGTTGGTTAAGTTGGGGGAAAGTCTCGTGTATGTTATTTTGAGTTGGCTTTTGCACGTTGAGTCTTGGACCTGCTCTCCTCATAATTGCCTTCTTGTTATCTGTGATATTATGGGTTGGCTACTTAAGTCTGGGTGTACTTCATATAGTAGTCTCATACACTTTATGGGTCTCTTTTGCATTGCTTTATGGTTAGTCTACCTAATCTTATCTTTGCAAAAAATTAAGGTATTGGTGGATTTTTGTTCGCTGCATGTCGCCATGGGAGGAGCTCCTTGCAGAGTGGAGAAAAGCTCTTGTGAAGAGTTTCAATGTAAAAAAAAATGTGTGGGGGCACCTGGAAAAGGGTGGGGTTAGCCCCTATTTGCTAAAGCCCCAAGGTAAGAACCTTGAACTAATGGAGGTCTTTGTGAAAGGGTGGAGTAGTAGGATTCTACATTATAAAGGTGTGGAGTTTAATATTAATGAGGATTTTGTTGTGGAGGTGACTGGCCTTCCTTCATCTAGAAGGAAATTTTATAGAGATAGAAGTGTGGCTAAGAAAGCCTTTGCTAATTTCTTTAAACATGATGAGAAGAAGAATCTCAATTTGGTTGCTAGTGGTGGGTATGCTCACAAATATCTCAAGCCACTTTGGAGGGATATTTCTCTAGCCATCATGCATTACTTCACCTTGGAGGGTAGGTTTTATGTGATTTATATCTATCATTTTATGCTCTTGAATCATTTATGACACAATGCTCTGGTAGGTAGAGAGATTTGAGATTGATTTAAGAAGAGAGGGAAGGATGAAGGGAGGAAGAGATAGAGAGATAGGTCTAGAGAGAAAGAGACAGATCCAAAGAGGGAAAAAGAGAGAGGGAAGGAAGGAGGGAGGGAAAGAGAGGTAGAGAGATAGGTCTAGAACTTAAGGAGAGAGAGTGAGAAAGATAGTTCTAAAGAGGGACAAAGAGAGAGGGACATAGGGGGGGATGAAGAGGTAGAAAGATAAGTCTAGAGCTCAATATATTGAGAGGGATAGGTATAAAGAGGGAAAAAGAGGAGGAATGGAGGGAGAGATAGGTGGAGAGATAGGTCTAGAGCTCAAGGGGAGAGAGTGTGAAAAATAGAAAGGTAGAGAAAGGGACAAAGAGATATGATGATTTATGAAGATTTATTTATCTCCTTACTACACAAAATATAAATATTTAATTATTGATTAATTCTCTAATGTTTCAAGAATTTTGAGATGATTGTTACAAAAAAATCATGAAAAAGGGAATTTATATGCGAAAGAAGTGAGTATTTGATGTTTCAAAAATTATATTTGAATTTCAAATTATTATATTTATATATATAATCTAGAAACACTTCCTAGTTCATTGCATAGAACTCTCAATCAACTTTCCAACAACTATAAAAAATCAAAATTCCGATAAGAAATGACAAAGTTATGCCCATTTTACTGAAGAGGGATTTTTGGGCTTTTCAAAATGGATATCCATTTTGCAATAATAGAAATGGATATCCGTTTTGAAGACATAAAAACGGGAACCCATTTCAACAAAGAGGATATTTGTTTCAGTTTTTCAAAATGGATATATGTTTTGAAGACATAAAAATGGGTACCCATTTCAACAAAACGAGTATTTGTTTTGAAGACATAAAAACGAGTACCCATTTTTTAAAAATGGATATATGCTTTATTTTTCTAAATGGATATCTGATTTGAAGACATAAAAAGGGATATCCATTTTTTTCACATAATTTTTTCCCTCCATTTTTTCCTTGGGATTGCTTTGGGATTTGGCTTGGGGGTGTCGAACCTGAAAAGTCAACTACCCCAACGTGTTTAGATGTTTCATCCTCTTTTCACGAATTCATCCTTCATGCTGATGACTTTTTTTCATTTGAATTTGATGAAATAAAAAGGGTTTATTTTAAATTTAATAGATAATTATTATTGATTTTCTATGTGCATTACGTGTAAAATCTTGATTGATAGGCTAATTGAAAAACATCTAGAACTTTTAAATGGTTATACATTTTTTGAATCCGAAAGATGTGTCACACACTATGATTCACAAATTATAGTTTAAAAAAATGAATTTCATGATTTTTTGACCAAGTTAGGGTGGCCCGATAAATGGTATTCAATATTTTTTTAAATTCCTACTAGAAAATTCATAACTAATTATTTACTTGCAAAAAAATTACAAAAAAATATGTCACATTTGGTCGTGTGTCCTCTACTTATATTGAAATATTTGGAAAAATATATTTATTTTTCTCATATTTAGGGTGGTTGAACAAACACCTGCTTTTTATTTTTTTCCAAAATCTAAAGTATTACTGTATTGAAATTTTAATTTTTTACTAAATCAAATTTTTTTTTCCAAAAAGGGCCTAGTAGCCTACAAACTACATTCAATTTGTTACAAATTCTATTCTTACATACTTTCACAATTATTTTAATAACCTATTCAAATTCTTATGTGAATTTTCTTAAGTCTATTTTTCTATATTTTCATTGCTAGTTAAGGGCCTTGTTTGGCCCATCATGATCTTGCATTAACCCAAGAGAATAAGACATCATTCTAGAACTGAAATGAAGTACAAAGATCAAAATTGCACCCTCCTAGCTATCAAAATATCTAGGTAATCTCCAGGACACCCATCGGGGAAAAAATAAAATAATGATATACCTAGGATAGATACAAAAAAAAGTGCATGGGTGGAAATATAGAGCTCCTTAATACCTTTCCAATTTCATAAGAATCATGAAAATTGAAGATCATGGTAAAAAATTATGAGCTCAGGAGCCAAAAATGAAGATCCAACTTCAAATAGTGATAAATGTTGCAAAACAACAAAATTATGAAAAATAACTTGCATCGCTACAAAATTGGTGAAGCCAAATATTCAATGATATCTTGTTTGAAAAATTGTGCCTCCTAGATTGCAAGTTCTAGATATTTGAAAAAATTCCCTATTAGGGCATATGTAGGCTAAATAGGCACTATAGTTGGGCCCCCTTGGGGCTAGCGAGTGGTCTACCATGTGACCATAGTGGGGTGAAAGGTTTTAAAAAAACTCACTACTTCCCAGTAGTGGCACTTTTGAGGAGGGGTAGTTGGGGAGGCGGTGGGCCAAAGGCCATGCTACCTGGGGCATTAAGCCCTCATGTCTAAGCGCTACAAATAATGGTCAGTGAACAATACAAAAAAACTTCATCAATGCAATTAAAACCTATGAAATATTAATGAATTGTACCCACTTTCAATGAAGGACAATGAAGTGATAGTGACTATGATAACTGACAAAATTATGACAAAAAGACAACCAGCCAACCACAAAAAAGGAAGTACTACGCTAATGCCTGTAATACACAGTGAATCTTCAAATATGCCCATAGTATGTTGAGTTCTATCAATTGTATACTGAGAACATTGCAAATTGTGATCGTACTATATGACCAAGTACAAATTTGTATGACCATATGACCTAAAACATTTTATTTGATGCCTTGATGAAAAATATCAAAAATCAATGAATTGACAATTGATCCTTAGATTCTTGGGCCTTCTTGATGTAGTGGAAAGGTTAATTTTGGCCCAATATGCTCTAAAAAATCAGCTACCTCTTGGATTTGGCAACAAAAACCCTTCTTCAAACCCTTGTAGATCAATCAAAACATGATGAAATTTGAAATATGAAAGCCAAACTTGACTTTCTCTTATGCCTTTGATTCAATGGTGAGGTTTTCAAGACTCCAACTTACACCCAACAAAGATTTCATGCCAATATTGGTCCCTCAGATTTGGAAATATGTTTGTAGCACTGAAGTTGTGATACCATATAGGATTTTATTTTGAACCCCTCAACACCCTAAGATCACCTACAAGAGAAAATAAATTCCACAAGAGAGATGGTAGAAATATCATGTTATGATTATGGATGTAAGAATTCCAAAATGACTATGAAAATGTACATATGATGCCTTTCTTATATAGGCAAGGTGGTGGATAATGTTACACAAGATCTTGACATGTGTCTTAATCTTGTACAATGAGATAACTACCGTAACAAATATTAAATGACCTAGGACACAAGCATTAAATGAAAAAAGATAAGTGACAACTAATTCTTATCTAGAAAGATTCCCCCCTAATTAATGTAAAATAGAAATATTCCCTCTTAGGACCTAATTGGACTTGACATTTAAATAGGACCTAGATAAGAAAACAAATATTTACACCAACAAAAACAACACAATGACATATCGATAAAAGGATTAATAATTGCATTATATAAATCCAAGTAGTAGTCATTAGAGAAAAATATCCCAAAATGTGAGGTGCATTAAAAAACATAATTAATTGAATTTTCCACCATCGACGTTATCACATCACCTCTCATCACTCTCACATGCCTATAAAAAATTAAACAAATGAGGTAGTCACAAACAAGCATCAAAACATCCTAAGAATTGTGCATGTACAATAAAAACATTATATACAGGTACAATAACATAATATTGAGAGATGGTAAAATTTGGATATAATTAGAACAAAACTCCAAGAAAACACAGTAATATAATTTCATTCATAATAAATTTCCATTATCAAAATTGATAGTATAGTGCCTTGGGAATATGAGGGGTGCATAGTATACATCTTCTAGTAGATTGTAAATATAAGAATGAATGTATTAAATTCAGTTGCTCAAATCATATCGATTTGTAGTTACCATTTGTATTTAATAAAAGGTAAGATGTTAATATATATATTAGTTGTACTCATTCAACTGAATTCGTAGCATCCATTTCTTTAAGAAATCTACAATGATATGACTAAAATAATTATATTTTAGTCATATATATATATATATATATATATATATATGTCTATATATATATATATATGTCTATATATAGAAACATAAGGAAATAGGTCCACTAATATGAAATGGTAACAAGGGGGTATGATGCACCTATATTCCCTAGTTCATTAAGAAAAAAATATCCCCTAGGGAAAGATTTGACTTTCAACCCTTAGGTTAGTCAATCTTAATGGAGATCTTGGTGTTTTCCTTATGACTAAGGATGAGGTAAATCAACCTGAAATCCATAAAATTCTGGTAGATCTGAGAAGGTTATGTGTTGTGTGGTCTCACAACACACCCCAAGACTGTAAAGCTTGGGGGGGCAAGTGAACACTAACGCTTATGGCAGGTGCTAGCTAGTTTGGAAGATCACCGAAAGTGAAAATCAAAGAGAAATATTTTTATAAAAGAAGAGAGATGTACTTCATAATTCAAGTGTTCCGGGTATCAGGTACCAAAAACCATGAATGTTAGAGGTGTAAAAGGTCATGCAAGTGTTGAGTAAAGTGTTCCAGTCTGATAGTTGAGGTCCGGTCAAGAGGGAAGTTATAGTAAAACTGAAGTCCGAGAAATTCATAGGTAAAACTAAACACCGGGTACCGGGTAGCAATGTAAAACAAAGTTTTAAGTCTTAAATCTTATCTAAAGGGTTTGATGGTTTTGTATTTAGGTATAAGAAGATGTTTATGCAATAATTTATATTTTTCTTGAAGGCATGTTATTTATGGTGCACTTGCATGATAACAAATGAATAATGGTTTTATTTACATGAGATTTATTTTTATTAATGTTTTTTTTAAGGGATTTAATAGTTGGAATTTTTGATTACAGGAAAAGCAAATTGTGATGAAAAGTTTGGGTATGGATGGTCTAGAAAACTAAAGTTGTAGATATATCCAATTATGTTACTGGGTTCAATAATATGCTTTGGGACCTCATGTAAGATAAAAGTGCATTATAAAGGGATTCCAGATACTGGGAAACCAGAACTCTGGAGTTTAAGCATGAGGCAAAGGAATATGAACATTATGAGGATTGCTAATTCCTAAGAATATTCAAATTGAGTTTGAACTTGAATGTAGGAATTTGATTTCCACTTAATCATTCTCAATATATGGGAATTTCCTACATTCTTGTGAGCAGATTTGTTTGGTTCCAAGAAGGAACCCTAATAATAAAAAGATAAGAAACCCGAAGAACTTCAACATGCAGATGGAGGTTGACCTTCATTGACTTCATTTGCAATTCTCTTTCGAATCACTATTTTCCATGTGCCTTGATATGATTCATCCCTTGGATTTCCTCTCATGTATTTGTCTTATCATGCCCTTGTCTTGTTTCTATAAAAGGCTAGAGGATGTTCTTTTTTAAGTTAAGCTCAGAATTTGTGGATGTCAGAAGAGCAAAAATTTATTTAATTTTTTTTTTCTCCTATTTTCTAAATCAGTCCAGACTAAAAACTTGTATGCACATAGAATTTAATCAATTTCAAAGCCAATTTGATAGCTACCTATCTCATGAATCTTTGTAGTTGGTTTTGTTAGTTCAGTCGAACAAGACTGTATGTTGCATTGTTTAAGGGTGCATACTAAACCTACTTGATGTCCAAACTAAAACCCCCTTCTTTAAAAGTTTGCACCATTTTATGCCTAGATGTGAATCAATATGGTGAAGTATAAAGCGGTTTTATTTGATTTGATTATATCTTGGGGCATGCATGGAGAATAACCAGGAGATATTTTAATTTTTAGTATTTTTGATGCTTTATTTTAGAATAAATGCTTAAATTTTTGAAAATGTTTAAAAAAATATATGAATGGATGGAAATTTATTAAAAATCTTTCATTTTCTATGAAATTTTTGAATGCTTAAAGCTAAATCTATTTATGTGATACCAAAATTGATTGATGTTCATGAAATTTTATTGCAAATCTTTTGATTTTGTGATATTATTTTATGATCAAACTGGAAATATTATGCCTAATGTTCATGATTCTTAATGAAACTAGAAATAATAGTGAAATCAGAGACAATTGTATTCCCTTTAAAATTAACAGCATTATCATCATACCCTGAAGTAAACCTAGTATGGTAAAGACCTGACTACTGGAGACTTGGGATTGAGCTAAGTCAACCCTTTTTTCCAATTACATGGACACGCCCTAAGGTTGCCCTGGTTAAGTCTTTTAAGAAGATAGGTTCTTCATGGTTTGTCTATGAAGAGTTTATATGCACTATTGGTGCGAGTAATATCATCGCCAATAGGAACTGGCGCTAGAAAGACCGCCCCACACATGCTATTTTGCTTCATGTTTTATTGTTCTTCATGCCATTATATTTGTTTTTTTTTTAAGGATTTATATTGGTTATGAATATAAGGATGGCTTGTAAGGTGAAAGTCTAAGGCAAGATGGTGTTTTAAGAAATGGAAGTTGAAAAACTCTTGCAAATTCTTAATCAAAGATTATATCCTTTGAGTTTGTTCACCTTTCTAGTAGAGTCACCGAGTGTCGAATTTATGATACAATTGATCACGGTGAACTTGATTGTGAAATTTTTTTAACTAGGGTAAGTTTGGCTACACATAAGGTGATTTTGTTAACAAAAGAAATTTTAACTGCTAAAAGAAAGGGATTATTAACGAGAAATGTGTTAAATTATGAAAAATATTGCAACCCTAGTGGAACTGAAAATGTTAAAAATTTAAATGATATATCAAAACAATTTGATAACTACAATTGTTATAAAGAAAATTTTAGGGTTTTGTAGGAAGGTAGGAAAAAATGCCTAGACTCAAAAATATTGCCCAAAAATGAGAAAATGGCACTGATGATTCATCATTATTTTCATACGTGGAGAATGTAAGTGAAGAGAAGGAGTAGGAAAATCGAGTGGGAGACGCGTGTTTTTCATTCCAAATTGAAAGTTCACAAGCTAAAAATAGAGATTTTCTTGACTTTATGCGAGATACAAAGTAGCAAGCTTTTACTTTTCTCTCTTTGATAACAATATAAATTGTGATATCATTTGTGCTAACAAAGTTCAAAGTGAAGATAGGACCGATGATATGGAAATTTTCAAAGAATAAAATCAAGAAACGAACACAATCGTTCATGGAAATGAGCATAATGAAGAGGAAAATCATGAACCAGGGCTAGAATAAAGTAGAAAATTGATCAACCAGAGAAGGTGTGTGAGATCGACCTTTAATGAGGTCATTTTCATACATATGAGCCAAGTTATTGGTAAGTACACCTTTTAATTTACATTTGTTAAACGTAGGAAATATAAAGAAATTCATTGTTATAGTAGGGCATTTGAAGCTTATTTTCATGAATTTAAAGACAAACATGTTATAATTCGTACCAAAAGAACAATGGAAATAGTCATTGAACTTAAAAAAAATTGTTTTATTAGGGTTAGTTGCTTGTTAGACTAGGATTTTTGGTTAGTTAGGGTTAATTTTCTTTTTGTAGGGTTTGTTTTGTTTTCGTTTCTTTCTTTTTGTTTTTTTTGTTTTTCTATTTGGCCCTCTACATTGGCAATTTTTTCTTAACTTATCATACACATGAGATTTAATTCAAACATTTATAACATTGTGTTGTGAAATAAAAATGATAAATCCATACACAGTAAATACAAACTTTAAAATGTACGACAAAGCTATATATATGTGTATATCATGTATATAGATGGAAGTACCAAAATTATTGATGTAAAAATTAAAAAAGAAAAAAGAGGGAGTTGAGTTGTAGAAAAAAGTAGACATTCAGTCGATATGGGAGGCCTCATCCATCAGAGCTAAATATCCTATGTAAGCAATCTCCCGGTGAACTTCAAATTCAAGAGTATGGAGGTCAGTTAAGAAAGGATGAAATGGAACCACTTCCCCATGTTCCAGGAACCAAGGAATTCCAATGGTCAAATGAGAAACAAAAAGGATAGTATCCAAATTCTCCAAATATTCAGGCTGCACTATCATATTTGCAGCTGAGTGAACATCTTCAACAAGAAACCCAATGTTCAGGAGCGAGGCTACAAAGCGAGAATCCAAATCAAAATAAAACTAGTAGTAAGTTATGGATTCTACATATTGTTCCCCAAGGACTAAGAACAAGTTTGGCACAGTAAAACTGGTAATCTGAATGAAGAAAACATTTTCAAGCCTCTAAGTCATGATATGACCCAAGAAAACATTTTGTCGGTGAGAGCAGGCCAAGAAATTTGGAGTATCCATGACTTGGAAGCAAGAAAGCACTAGAAGAATAGAGAAGTACAAATAAAATATTAAAAAAAAAAAAGACAAAGTAGAAGTTGAAAAATTTGAGAGAAATGTTGAATTTATAGAAAACTGTGAGGAAGTTGTGGTACATATTTGCCTAGATATAAATCTTAAAAATTGTAAGCAAGGTGGAAACCGGATGAGTTTCTCCATAACAAAATGTTAAATCAGAATAATTTTTACACACAATTGGTGAAAAATTTCTTCAAACTTTCCCAGTACGAAGATTGTGAATCAAGCAAGCTAAATATTTTGAAATTAATGGTGGTCATATCATTTGTTCTTCCCAAGCCATATCAATTATGAAGGTTATTATGTGTGCAAAGCGGAAAGGAAAATGAAGTCGATAAGGCAGTACATGTAATCACCTGGGAATTTTGAGAGAAATGATGTGTGCGCATTGAGGCATGTGAACTTAATGCAGAATAATGTGATTGTTTTAAATATCATCATGACATTTTTGATCCATTAATGTGGTGTCTCATTGTCACATTGGAAGTGCTAGCCAAGTATTTAGTAGTTGTCATAAAATCTGACTGGAAGGGTGGTAAATAATGGTTCTAAATTTAGATTTGAATTTGGTGATTAAGTTGTTTGCTGCTAAATTTTAATTTATGCATATTTTTGACATATGGAAAGTTGTAGTTAGCTAGGATTTGGCATAAAAGTGGTAAGGTTTAGCCAGAAATATACACCAATAGGGAATTATTTAATGAGTTTTGGGGAAGTAGTGAAATGATGAAGATATTTGCATTGAATGAAAAATTAAAAGGTAACCTTCACTACCACTGTAATTCCCAACCTAATAGCGAGCTTCATTGCTTGTAATTTAAAAATGAGCTATCAATAAAATATCCAGAGCAAAAAAATGAGCTATCAATGAAATATCTATAAATAAAAACAGAAAATCAACTCTTTAGGTTATCCAAATATCTCTATCGGGGCTATAGACGCTTGGCTGGC
Source organism: Sequoiadendron giganteum (assembly GCA_007115665.2). NCBI lineage: Eukaryota > Viridiplantae > Streptophyta > Pinopsida > Cupressales > Cupressaceae > Sequoiadendron > Sequoiadendron giganteum. The sequence goes on along the minus strand of CM021102.1, from coordinate 402,099,757 downwards.
AGTAGAGATATGTTTGGGGGAATTATGGAGATAACCTTGTTGGGGCTATAAACACTTGATTGGTAGCAAGGCTCTATCCCTAGTTGACTTTGGAGGATTACCAAATTATGTAGTTCAATGTAAATGAACTAATTTTTTTTGCTAAGTTCCAGAAACTGGAATTAAGCAGAGCACACATAGATATTTTTGAAGGAATTTTTACCATTATTATGTCAAAATCTAGGTAAAGGTAAAGTGTTAAATTGTTTTAAAATATGTATAAATTATAATTTATGACTGGTGATTTAATCTCAAGTTTTGGTTTAAATTTGGTTTTATTGGTTGCATGTTGTTGTGTGGTCTCACAACACGCCCCAAGACTCTAAAGCTTGGGGACCCCAAGTGAAAACTAATGATTATGGTAGGTGCTAGCTAGTTTGGAAGATCACCAAAACTGAAAAGAAAAGAGAAATATTTTTATACAAGAAGAGAGATGTACTTCGTAATTTAGGTGTTACAGGTATCGGGTACCGGAATCTAGGAATGTTAGAGGTGTAAAGGTAATGCAAGTGTTGATTAAAGTGTTTTGGTCTGATAGTTGAGGTCTGGTCAAGATGGAAGTTTTGGTAAAACCGAAGTCTGGGAAAGTCATGGGTAAACCTAAACACTGAGTACCCGGTACCAGGTAGCAATGTAAAAAAAAAATTTAAGTCTTAAAGCTTATCTAAAGGGTCTGATGGTTTGGTATTCCAGTATAAAAAAATGTTTATGCAAGAATTTGTATTTTTCTTGAAGTCATGTTATTTATGGTGCACTTAAATGATAATGAATGAATAATGTTTTTATTTACATGAGATTTTTTTTATAAATGTTTTTTTTAAAAGGGATTTAATAGTTGGAATTTGTGATTACAAGAGAAGTACATTTTGATGCAAAGTTTGGGTATGGATGCATAGGAAAACTAAAGTTGCAGATAGATCCAATTATGTTACCAAGTTCAATAATATTCTTTGGGACCTCATGTAAGAGAAAATTGCATTATAAAGGGATGCCAGATACCAGGAAACTAGAACTCTGGAGTTAAGAGTGAGGCGAAGTAGTATGAACATTTTGGGGATTGCTAATTCCTAGGAATGTTCAAACCGAGTTTGAACCTAAATGTAGGAATTGAATTTCCACTTAATCATTCTAAATATATGTGAATTTCCTACATTCTTTTGAGCGGATTTGTTTGGTTCCAAGAAGGAACCTTGATAAATTAAAAAAAGATAAAAACCTGAAGGACTTCAACGTGTAGATGGAGGTTGACCTTCATTGACTTTGTTTTTCAATTCTCTTTCCAATCACTATTTTCCATGTTCCTTGATATGATTCATCCTTTGGATTTCCCCTCATGTATTTGGCTTATCCTACCTATGTCTTATTTCTATAAAAGGCTAGAGGATATTCCTTTTTAAGTTAAGTTCAGAATTTGTCGATGTCGGAAGAGCCAAAACTTCTTTCATTTTTATTATTATTTTTGTTTTTTGAATAATTTCAGACTAAAAACTTGTATGCACATAGACTTTAATCAATATTGAAGTTAATTTGATAGCTACCTATCTCATGAATCTTTGTAGCTAGTTTTTTTAGTTCAACCGAATAAGACTTTATGTTGTGTTGTTTAAAGGTGCATACGGAACCTACTCGGTTTCCAAACTAAAAGCCCCTTCTTTAAAAGATTGCACTATTTTATGCCTATTTGTGATGCAATCTAGTGAAGTATAAATCAATTTTCTTTGATTTGATTATATCTTGGGGCATGCATGGAGAATAACTAGGAGAACTTTTAATTTTCAATATTTTTGATGCTTTATTTTAGAATAGATGCTTAAATTTTTTAACATGTTCCAAAAAATATATGAATGGATGGAAATTTATTGAAAATATTTCATTTTCTATGAATTTTCTAAATTCTTAAAGCTAAATCTACTTAAGTGATAGAAAAATTGATTGATTTTCATGAAATTTTATAGCAAATATTTTGATTTAATGATATTATTTTATGATCGAATTGGAAATGTTATGCCTAATGTTCATGATTCTTAATGAAACTGGAAATAATAGTGAAATTGTAGACAATTTTATTCCCTTTGAGATTAACAACATTATCACATCATACCCTGAAGTAAACCTAGTATGGTAAAGACCTGACTACCAGACACTTGGGATTGAGCTAAGTCAACCTTTTTTCCAATTACACGGACATGCCTTGAGGTTTCCCTGGTTAAGTCTTTCAAGAAGATAGGTTCTTCATATTTTTCCTATGAAGACTTTATCTACACTATTGGTGTGAGTAACATCATCGTCAACAAAATGAATTTATGCACCTTTCACCAAAAGCTCCTATTGAGTGTCCTCTTGGGACAAATACACCCTAGGTAAAATGGGTCTTTCTATAGAGATCCAAAATCTATTCTCATAGTCCTTTACTCCTAGATCTGCACTCTCAATTCCTTTGAATTTCACAATCAAAAATTTAGAATTAAATTCTCGAAGTGATTTTATGTGGCTTGACGATAATGTTGACAACTTTCACAACTTTGAAAAATTGTACTTTTGATCAATCTTCAATTCTTCTTCACCTGTAAATCTCTAAACACAAAGAGAGGGAAAAATTGTTTATTTTTGGTGAATGGCAGTTTGCCTTGGCTAAACCTCATTTTGGTAATTAAACCTTAAAATGAAATGAAACATGAATGGAAGGAATTATGAATGAACAATTCTATGTTTCAACTCACCAAACCCTTAAATAAAACCCTTAGAGAATTGAAGTCTAACACATATCTCCAAGGTCTTTATCTTGCATGAAATGGCTTGATTGGATGTTAATCTTGATGCTTGAATCTTGACTTGAATGCTTGAAACCTACATCACAATGTTAGCTCCAAAACATGCATGAATGAAGATAACTTTGACATGATGCTTGAGATCTTGAATGTTGTAACAAATGACTGATAAATTTTCTCTTGAACACCTTTGACAATACTATTTTCTCTTGTGAAATTTGGATAATCTTTCTAGCTTGTTTCTAGTATTTGAATTGATAAAAAGACCTTGTATTTATAGGTAATTTTGTAATGTCCCAAAAATTAAACATCAAAGGTCGATAATTGCAAATTGAATTTAAATCATAAAAATGTCCCCAAAAAAATATTTAAAAATTGAGGTCCCATTCACCCTTGGGTGAATGGGTCCTGGGCCCCAAACCTAGGATACACCAATTTCAAGGAAATTTAATTAATGCTTGCAATTTATTAATACAAGTTTCCCTTTAAAAAAATAAGATTAATTAGGCTTTTGAATGCATAATTGGGCCAATTAGAGGCTTGATTAAGTCCAATCAATTAAGGGACCTAAACATAACATGAAATGTAAGGGAGTACATTTTCTGACACTAAATTTTATCCCCGCTTTAGTGAGAGGATGATCCCTACACTCAAAAATCACACTAATGTAGCCAAACAAGCATCAAGAGAGGTCTAATTGTACAACTGCTGGAATGATAAGATAACAAAGTTCAAGGAGGAGGATCAAGCCCCCAATATCTAAGATCTCATGGAAAACCAACAAAGGCACAAAGAGACACATGTCTCTATTAAATAGGCAGCAACAAGACAAGATACACAAGCATATAATGCCAAAATTAATGAGAAGAGAAAGAGGGGTGGAACAAGCCTCAATTATTTTTCCAATCGATATGGATCAAGCCTTATTTTTTTTCCAAAAAATGTTTACAAGTGGAATCCCATTGTCCACTATGCAAACAAAATATACTCAAACAGATTAGTGAAAATCTTTTGTCCACTAGGTGAGCCCCAAAAAGTGGCTAATGGGAATTCATGCTAGGTCTATAGGCTCCTATTGTTCTAACCATACCAAATTTATACCTCATGATAACTTTGATAAGGTGCCACACAAAAATACTCCACGAGGCTAGTAAATTGTGTTATGCTAGACACTCATGAAAAACATAAAAGCTTCACTGGAAAGCAAGTTGTGTTATGCTTGGTGGTCATGAAAAACATAAAGGTTCCACCAGAAAGCAACTTGTGTTATTCTTGGTGGCCATGATACATGAAATAGTATATTCAAAGGGGTTTTTCTTAGTTCATGAAAGCTCTCACCTTAGGTAACATTATGCCTAATGTCTCCAAGAGAGGACTAGTCGAGGATTTAAAAGATTCACAACTTAGGGAATGCAAGTCATAGAATTACCACTAAGAGGAATTTCATATACCAAGAAAGGTCATGCTATTGAGGAAAATAAAACCCAATGTCACCACAAAGAAGAAACATGAACTAATAATACCACACTTTGAAGCAAACAATGAGTGGGGACGTGCATTCCCCCACTTTAAATAATTTTTAAACACCATGTTGTGAGAAATTACTTTAAATTAGAATATGCTAAATTCCAATACATGAGAGATTTATTCATAAATCCATATGTAAAACATATGTTTCCAAAATAGAGCTACATCATGAAAAGGAGGGTTTCTCACCATATGCAATCCTAAGATAGCACATGAGGGATCCATGGATCTAGGGTCAAAAAAATTCATTATTGCACTAATATAATCAAGCTCAAAATCATCATCATTCCCCAAATGACTCATGGAAAAATGAGCACAAAAGAAGAATGACACATAGAGAACAAAAATAAAGAGAAAATTTTGGGTCAACATGGAAGATACCTTAATGTCTTTATGCCTTGCATCATCCCCAAAAGGAAAACACAATACAAATGAAAAGATAAATGGTCATGACATATAGAATAATGTAGATACAAATAGAAGAATGTCACAATATATTTTCTTCCTTTGTATCCATGCACCAATAGAGTGGCAAGGTTCATCTAAAGTAGGCTCACAAACATATAAAGACACACCAAGTAGTGCAATACGGAGGATCACATTACACACATTCAATCACATGAAAATAAGAAATATAATACTAGTATGGCACATGTGAGTCAACCTATAGCAATTCATCCACATCTCAATCTTGTTCATCATATGTGGAAGGCAAAAAACTAGCCAAAGGGACAATGACAAGTGTCATACTAGGGCATCACTAGGTTCAACATGTGGTGAGTCACTTTTTTTAGGAGGATCATTATGTTTGTTATCATCTAAGCTCATGGAAGAGGAAAACAATAAATTTAGCTCACTGTGCATTTCCTCATCAATCATAGCAATCTCATCACCATCATCGAAGTTAATCACAATGGAGGCTTGATTACAATGTCCATTGAAGTTTATTTTTGTTTTTGTTGTGGAAAAGGCGGAGAATCTTTATGCTTTTCTTCAATTGGTGTTTGATATTGATTTTTTGTTTTATTCTCTTCTTTTAATTTGTTAGAAATAACACGACTTCTACACCTAAACTCTTTAGCATTTATGTTTCTCTTTGCATGATTTTCAAGTTGTGATTATGTAGAAGTGGGTTTATCAACAATAGGTTTCTTTTCTTCCTGTAATGGAAGAACGGAAGGAACCATGGGAGATTTTTCAACCACTTTCTCTTTGGATTTATAAAATTGTTTGATCTTAGGAGGCACAATAGGAATTATTCGGTTATCTCTTGGTCTTTTGTAGGAAATAGGTGAAGGATTTTTCATGGTTTGGTCTTAGTTACTTGGAAGGGATTTTGGTTGAATCATGGTTTCATCGATGATAGTAGGCTCAATCATGGGTTGAGGCATGTTACTAAGGGATAATTTTTCTATGCATTTTCCTTAAAATTTTAATAAAATTTGAAAAATAATTCCTCATGAGGCTTAATAGATTCCATAGGTTCGGGCCAAAAAATCCAATGAGAAATTCCCATAGGAAGACACGGGATTAAAGCCACTATGATGCACAGTAAAGATATCATTTACAAATGGAAACTTTAAGTATTTATACACTACCAATGGGATGACATACATAGCCATAGGTAACCAAGCTTCACATGCTATTGGTCCACCAACAAGATGATAGAGAATGATACATTCAATTGTTTCAGTCCAACTTTTGAAGAATCTTGAGTGATCAAACCAATTTTAGGGAAAGAAAATCCATTATGTGTTTTGAGCCATGATTTTGGTTGTTCATAAGAATCTTGATAAAGTTCATGCACAAATAATAATTTCTCAATGATCAAATTCTCTACACACACAAAAAAAATTAATATCCCGTTAGTATGCTTGTCATTGATTCTTTTGATGATGTAAAGAGGACCATAGGGTGCATGTCTAATTATGTCATTTTGTGAGAAATCAATATCAAGTGGATTTTTGGTTTGGCCCTTCCAAGGTTGAAAATAAATGAAGCCAACCATACATTCTAAGCCTCCTTCATTTTCATTCATATTGTCATTATTTGCATCTTGAAGTTTGTCAATATTCATCACATCATTCTTAGTATCATTAGCTTTCATAAAAGAGATATTATGATTTTGTCTAGGGTTGGTAAAAATTTAAAAACTTTGGTTGGGTGGGGTGACAGACTTATTTCCTTGATCACTAACACCACTATTATGGATGTGATTAGAATCAATGATGTCTTTCACAATATGTTTAAGACACTTACATTGTTTTGTACTGTGTCCATTTTATCAGTGAAAATGGAAAAAGAATATTTAGTTAAATTTTGGAGGTAATGGCTTAGTGGTATTAATGGTGCTAACAAAGGTAAGGTAACTAAGTTCTTACTTATAAGTTGCAACATAATGGAGTGAAGGGTATTGAATAATTGGGTAAATTTTCTAATCCTTTCCCTAAATGGATATGGATTTGACATTTTTATGGCAGCCACTTGGGTGTTAACATGTTGACTTTTTTGAGGTGTATTTATTAAAAATCATTTATTTTATTTTGAAAGTTTGGAAATTGTTATGGGGCACAAATTCGGATTTCTCGGGATGGTTAAAGGGAGTTTTTGTGGTGCAGGGGCACCAGAGGTTTTCATGCCCCAAGAGAATTCAAATATTTAAATTTTGTTTTGATTGAGTCAATTGCATATAATAAGGTCTTCAAGAACCATTTCATATTTTTTTAGGTAGTTTTTGAGTCATTAGTGGTGTTTTAGTGTGTAGTTGCAAAATGTTGTCAAGTTGCACAAATGTTGTCAAAGCAAATTTTACATTTTGTTGTCAAATTGGAAGATTAACCGTTGGAAGTTGAAATGCAGTTAGTGGATGTTGAGAATCTGTTGGAAATTCCTTATAAGTCCTTGTATGGTCGAAGAGGGGTTGGTTGTTAAAGTTTTGAACCTAAATTAATAAAGGAACTCTATTTTTTTGTATTTTCCTAACGTTATTTATTGCTACAGTGATTTGAACAATCATGTATGGGCTAGTTATGGTCTGAGATTGATTCAAATGAGAAGATTTGAATCTACTTTTTTTTCACTTGGTCTCATTGATTTTCATTAAGATTTGAGCATTTTAGAGTCATTTCTTTCCAAACTGGTTAAAACCCTAGATAGGGTAACTTGGGAGTAAGAAACATGTATATCTTTCCATTCCATCAATGAAAACCCCTCAAACTCAGTGGAATGGATTGTTAGGGAATTTATTTTAAGATTTAAAACTTGCAAGAATAGGGGTGGATGCCCACACATGTGGAGGTATTGTAGTGGTTTGGTGTCTTCATATATCAAGCTTAGAAATGCTAGAGGCTTAGGGTAGTTGTTGAAAAGATCTTGGAGATTGTTCTAATTGATGGGAGTTGATTTTTAGGCTAGGTGTGATGTATTTAGGTCATTGGAAGGAAAAGATAATCCCTGGAGTTCAAAACCCCTATTGCTACCAAGTTTGTTCATGCTTTTAGGCCTAATTACCAAAAGGATAGTCAAAATTTGAGCCCTATGTTCCAAAACAACCCTAACCCAATTCTTATTATGTTAAAGAATGGCCAAATGGGTATTCAAATGTGCCTTCATGTTTTGAATCTAGAATATACTCCACAAGTTATGATTGGAAAAATATTTTTGAAAGGCTACTAGGGAAAGTGGGTAGTTTGTGAAGGAAAGGTCATCGGTTGATGTGTGAAAGCTCATGTGAGTGATTATTTGAGTGATTTTGATAGGTTAGATACCAAAGGGTCCTTTTGGGTAATTTTGGGTTGTGTTTACCCTTGAATGGCTAGTTAATCTTAAAACCAAATGTCTACCCTTGTTGAAGAAGCTTGTCTAGGATGATTGTCTTTGAATTTTGAGAAATTAATGAGTCCATTTTTTGTGAAATATGGTATCAATTGTCTAATTGCTTCCCCTACTCTACATAAATTAGGTATCAGAGCATAGGGTTGATCTGAAGAGGGAAATTTTAAATTGAAGAGGAAATAAGATGCCTCCAAAAGGAAATACCATCATTGTTAGAGAGGTGAATGAGTTGAAGGAAAAACATGTCAAGGAGGAGATAATTGAAGGAGAGGCTTGTTGCCTTAGAAACAAGTCAGAAAAGAGGAATGGTCATAGGAGACTTGATTGACTAAGAAGAAGGGAAAGAGGAAAGTTTCCAAGAAGGGTCTGAGAAAGCTCTTGAAAGCAATCAAGGGAGATGGTCATAAGATCAAGATGGATTTACCCATGTATGGAGGAAATTTGGATAGTGAAGAACTCCTAGATTGGATAGGAGCATTAGATAGCTACTTTGACTATGAAGATGTGCTAGAAGATCAAAGTGTAAAGTTGGCCAAGACAAAGTAGAAGGGCCATTCCTTGCTTTGGAGGGATTATGTACAAAGTGAAAGTAGAAAGAAGGGGAAGTCTAAAATCACCTCTTGGGATAAGATGGTGGCTAAACTCAATGGAAAATTCCTTCTCGATGACTATGCCATTCAGTTGTTCAAAAGGCTCCAAAACCTTAAATAGATGGATATGGATGTGAGTTCCTATACTGAGGAATTTTATAAATTAAGAATAAGGGTAGGTCATGTAGAAGATGAGGAGGAGAAAGTGGCAACATACCTCAATGTGTTGAGATACAACCTTCAAGATGAATTAAGCCTCGCCAATCCAAGAATAGTAGAAGAGTGTTACCAATTGGCCATCAAGGTTGAAGATAAATTGAGGAGAAGGAAAGAAAAGCAAAGCAGGGGTAGAGGAAATAATTCTAGAGGAAGAGGAGCATTTCTAATTCAGGACAGTCATATGAGAGCCAAGGAGAGACAAGAAATACTCAAGAACAAGTTGTGGATTCAAGAGGTGGATTTAGAGGAGGTAGATCAAATTCAAGGGGAAGATTTGGAAGCCAAAGAGGAGGTTCAAGTGGATTTATAGGGAAATTTTATGCATGCAACAAATTTGCAGGCCATCAAGCATGGCAATGCACTGAAAATAAGTCCACTACTTCATTTAGAGGAGAGAGAAGAAATCAGTTTGCACAAGTAGAGGACAATGAAAATGTGAACTCTCCATCAAACAATGTTGATCCAGAAGTTCGTGAGTCTCTCATGGTGAGGAGGAATTTTATCAAAGCATCAATAGAGAAAGAGACACCACAAAGGAAATCTCTTTTTAGAACTACATGTAAGTGCTTAGGTAAATTTTGAAAAGTTATAATTGATTCAGGTAGTACAGATAATTTGGTTTTAGTTGAGATGGTTGAAAAGCTAAAGTTGAAAATAATCCCTCATATCACTCCATACACAGTTTCTTGGCTTAATAAAGGGCAAAAAATAGTTGTAAATGAACAAAGTTGGGTTGATTTTCACATAGGGGGATACAAGGATAGAGTTTTGTGTGATATAATACCAATGGATGTGTGTCATTTTCTTTTGGGGAGGCCTCGGTAGTATGATAAGAGTACCAAATATGATGGCATAAAAAATACATATGTTATAGAAAAAGATGGAGTTTCCTACACCCTTACACCATTGCAAGATGAAATCCAAAACCCACAAGTGGATTCTAGGGTTATGTCAATGGGTACAAAGGAATTTTTAAAACCAATGGAAGAGGGAGAAGTAGGTACTACAATGGTGAGAAAACCTAAGACTATTCTAACATCAACAAGGATGGAAGAGTTGCCTTGGGAAGTTCAAGAGGTATTGAAAGGTCATGTGGACATAGTGGTGAATGAATTTTATGAATTTTTGCTTCCAAGGAGAGATGATGGTCACTATATGGATTTTGTACTAGGGGTTGGTATATCATACATAGCAGCCTATGACAAAAAAATTGCAGAATGTAATGTGTCTAAAGAAAGAGGTGGTGTCAACATTAATGATGTTCTTGTTTGGAAGGTTGCAAATGCAAGGATTTTTTATGCTAAAGGCAAGAGGATTTTTGTTATAGAGATTGAAGAGTTGAGTAAGAAATGCTTGATGGAAAAGGGAAGTATAGAGAAGTATAATGATCAAATTGAGTTGTAGATGAAAGATGGACGGTTAGACAAGAATCCACTACAAGTAGAGTAGAAAAAGAGGGTTGCAAATGTCTGTGAGTATAATGTTGAAGGTACCAAAATTAGTTATGATTCACTTCTTTTAGAAGAGGGTAGTAACACTGATCAAGAACCCAAGCTTGATGATATGATGGTTAGAGACAAAGAGGAAGACAAAGTTCTCTTGATGAGATTGCAGACTTGAGAGGTGAGAAACCAGAGGTGAAAATGAAACTAGCCATTGAAGGAGAGCAAGGTAATATTGGAATACATAAAATCCATCAAGGAAAAAGGGGTCAATTACAAGGTAGAGGTACAGATGGGGGATAGGCATATATTGATAAGTTCAACTACCTTTGCCAAGTGTTTAAGAAACCTAAAGTGAAGATGAAGCAAGCATGGAACTGTTCCAAAGAAGGCAATGTGCAGAGACTTCAAGACATCGGGCAAGAGATTTCAAATATGGCTATCTTATTTCTACCCTCCATTCAAGTGGAGCTTGAATATTTTCTTCCTCGGGAGTATCGTGCAAGGGCACCATAGTTTTTCATGCCCCAAGAGGGGTCAAATGTTGAAATTTTGTTTTGATTGAGTCAATTGCATGTAATAAGGTCTTCAAGGACCATTGTTGAAATTTTGTTTTGATTGATTCAATTACATGTAATAAGGTCTTCAAGGACCATTTCATGTTTGTTTGGGTTGGTTTTGAGTTATTAGGAGTGTTTTAGTGTGTAGTTGCACAAATGTTGTCAAAGCAACTTTTATATTTTTTTGTCAAATTGGAAGATGAACCATTGGAAGTTGAAATGCAGTTAGTGGACATTGAGGATCTATGGTAAATTCCTTAAAAGGCCTTGTATGGTAAAAGAGGGGTTGTTTGTTAAATTTTTGAAGTGAAATTAATAAAAGAACTTTGTTTTTCTACATTTTCCTAATGTTATTTGTTGTTACAGTGATTTGTATAGTCTTGTACGAGCTAGTTATGGTCTGAGATTTATTTTAAATGAGAAATATTTTAATCTAAATTTTTTTGCACTTGGTCTTACAGATTTTTATTAAAATTTGAGAATTTTAGAGTCATTTCTTTCCAAACTGGTTAAAACCCTAAATAAGGTAACCTAGGAGTAAGAAACATGCACATATCTTTCCATTCCATCAATGAAAACCCCTCAAACTTGGTGGAATGGATTGTTAGGGAATGTATTTTAAGATTTCAAACTTGCAAGAATAGGGGTGGAGGCCCGCATGTCTAGAGGTGTTGTAGTGGTTTGGTGTCTTCATATATCAAGCTTAGAAACCCTAGAGGCTTAGGGTAGTTGTTGAAAAGCTCTTGGTGATTGTTCTAAAGGATGCAAGTTGATATTTTAGGCTAGGTGTGATGTGTTTAGGTAATTGGAAGGAAAATATAATCCCTGGAGTTCAAAACCCCTATTGCTACCAAGCTTGTTTATGCTTTTAGGCCTAATTGGCAAAAGGATAGTCAAAATTTGAGCCTTGAGTTCTAAAAAAACCCTAACCCAATTCTTAGTATGTTGAAGAATGGCCAAATGGGTACTCAAATATTCATTCATGTTTTTAATCCAAAATCTTCTCCACAAGCTATGATTGGAAAACCATTTTTGAAAGGCTATTAGGGAAAGTGGGTAGTTTGTGAAGGAAAGGTCATTGGTTGATGTGTGAAAGATCTTGAGAGTGATTATCTAGGTGAGTTTGATAGGTTAGATACCAAAGGGTCCTTGTGGGTATTTTGGGTTGTGTTTACCCTTGAATGGCTAGTTGTCTAGAAAACCAAATGTCTACCCTTGTTGAAGAAGCATGTCTAGCATGTTTGTCCTTGAATTTTGAGAAAGGAATGAGTCCATTTGTTGTGAAATATGGTATCAATTGTTTAATTATTTCCCTTGCTCTACATCATTTTGTTTCATGATGATTGACCAAATTCTAATAGTCATTAAGGGTCATGCACAAGTGTGTAAATGAGGGAAACTTCATCATCCCAAGTTTATCTTGAATATTGTTTTGCAAATTTTCAATGAACATTCTTTGAAGGTTAGCATCAAGAATCTTGATGTTGATTTGTGAGAAGAAATTTGTATCATGCTATGAATTCAATGAACTTTTCATCTTTTTTTTGTTTACATTGCATTAAATCAACAAAGGTCATCTTAGGACCCATGTGAACTTTGAAATGGTTAAGAAAGGCATCAACAAGTTCATTGAATGAATGAATTGAGTTATTTGGTAAAGAAAAAAACCACTCCAAGGTAGTGTCTTTCAAGGATCTAGGGAAAATTTAAGCCAAGATCTTATCCTATAAAATGAAGTCACTACATAAGATTGTGTATGCTAAGATATGGTTACTAGGATCTCTTTGTCCACCATCTTTCTCAAATCTACGAATATTTATGCCTTGTGGAATTTGTGCTCTCAATATCTCTAAGGATAAAGGGTTTCTTTTGACATATTATGAAGGTTGGCCATTTTGAATTTGGTTCGATGTGGAAATTTTTTGTTGGAGGGATCAAAAAATTTCTAAGAGTTGGTTAAGGAAAAATTCATTGGTTGTGTTGTGAGATGGAGGTGAATAAGGTGGAGGTGTATATGTATTCGAAGGGCGAGTGAACTGTAAGTTTTTGAGGGGAGATGGACTAGGAGATATAAGATTTTAATGCACAAAGGTAAAGGTATTCCTAGTGGAAATACCTAAGGTGGTATTGATATTGCTAGTGGGTTGTCTTGTTGTTGTAATAGTTAGATTAGTGTATGTAGGAATAGAGATCATAGTTGTGGAAGCAGGAATTGGATTTCCATATTGAATATAAGTGTGCCCCAAATTTTGAGCACAAATAGCTACTATAGGAACATGTTTATCAATAATGTGATCTAGGCTACACACAATCTCTATTCCTTGTTCATTATCAATCACTTTCCTCATGTTATATATGATAGGAATTATAGCACCAGCAATGTATTCAACACTCACAAAGTTTTGCAATTTCTCTAAATCTTCATCCATTTGTTTTAGTTCTTCTTGAGGGACATTAGCATCCATTGTTTCAACATCAGTTACATTGGTTGTTGGCAAATTAATCATGGGAAATGAGGTATCAAAGCTATGGTCCATAATGGGTTGACTTGTATCAACACTATGAGTGAAAGAGTTGGAAAACTCAAGATCCATGGCAAGTGTACTAGCATGGGATGGAATGAGTCTCAAACTACGTCTCAATATAGTATTAGTAATAGGAGACTAGGTTTTGAAGCTCATGAAATTTTCACCAAACCTAGGTGCACCCAAAATGGAGAATAGGCACTACACAAATGCAACAAACACCCAAAAATAGGAAGTGCAATGCAAGAAAAAAAAGAGCAATTTTCAGATTTAAAATAAGATCATTTATGGATTATGCTATACAAAAACCTGAAAAATGATGTCTTTTAATGCCAATTTTGATTTTCAAACAATGCACTCAATTTAACCCATTGAACCTAATGCAAGAAAGTATAGAATTTTCTGCTTTCTAAAACTAAAACCCAGATTTAACAACAAATAAGAATGAAGAAAATAAAGAAAAACTACTACCCAAAAATTTGAGAAAGAAACCATATAGGGACTGATTTTCCCTAGGGTAAATGGATCCCTTGTCAGGGTTTTGAAAAATCAAAGTTTGAATTTCTTGCTTAATGTTTGCATTCCCAGTTTCGGGTTGCAAATTATGGTTTCAGTGACTAAATTTTCTAGATTTAGGTGTCCTAATGCAAATGAAAAGTGATGAACAGACACATTTTGAAATGAAATTTTGATCAAATTTTTGAATGTGAATGACTGAATACACTAATATGCAAGTATTGTGCAAAATCAAAGTAATATGCATATAATTTTTTGTATTTTTTATATTTTAAACAATGGAAAATGTAAATTTAAAACCCTAAATGAGATGAAAACTAATGCAATTTTAACAACCCTAAATGAAATGAAAAATATTGTAAATCCTAGATCAAGGGTTTGAATGGACTCCAATTTTAAAAGAAATTGATGTACAATGTCGGGTTCACCATAATGAAACATAGGGAAATAGGTCCACCAATATGAAATGGTAACAAGGGGGTATGATGCACTTATATTCCCTAGTTCATTAGGAAAAAGAGATCCCCTAGGGAAAGATTGACTTTCAACCCTTAGGTGAGTCAATCTTAATGGAGATCTTATTGTTTTCCTTGTGACTAAGGATGAGGTAAATCAGCTTGAAATGCACTTTTGGGAGATGAATGAAAAATACCAAATGAATACAATTATGCAATGTAAAACATGAATCATCAATATAAAAATTTAATATAATAGAATCCACAAACTTCTGACAGATCTGAGAAGGGTATGAATTTATGCACTTGTCACCAAAAGCTCCTATTCAGTGTCCTCTTGGGATAGATTCACCCTAGGGAAAATGGGTCTTGCTACAGGCATCCAAAGTCTGTTTTCACAATCCTCTACTCCTGGATTTGCACTCCTGATTCCTTTGGATTTCATAGTCAAAAAGTCAAAAATTAAATTCTACAAGTGAGTTTTCGTGGCTTGACAAAAATGTTGACAACTTTGCAATTTTTCACTTTTGATCAATCTTCAATCCTTCTTTGCCTACAAATCTATAAACACAAAGAGAGGGGAAAAATGTTTGTTTTTGGTGAATGGGGGTTTTCCTTGGTCAAACCTCATTTTGGTAATTAAACCTTGTGTTGTACCCCAAATTAAAAAAATTTCTCCACTTAGGCATTTTGAAGAAATGGTCAAAAGTCTTGTTAAAATTGTCAAAAAGGTCAAAATTTGGGGTTTGCATGTCTTGCATGAGGGTCAAAAACTTGAAATTTTCAAAATCTGATGATCTGGGTCTACTTAGAGTGACTAAGTCTTTAAAACCTAGATCTCAATTTTTCGGCCCTAAATTTTAAGAGAAATTCTATTTTTAGAAACTTTCTAAAAATAGAACCTTTTTCTAGCTTTTTCTAGGTTCCTTTTCAAATGCATGCTAGCAAAATTTTCTAAAAATAGAAATTTTGGCTTCTAGGGTTCAAACTAATTTTGATTGGTCGAAAATACTTCTTCATCGAGCTATTCTAGTCAGTAATCATCGAACAGCCATTTTTGCCCTAGTGGGTCTATTTTGCATTTTCAGGAGCTCCAAGATCATTAAAGGAGGTCAATCAACTACCAGGTGTTAGATTCAAAGTCTCAGGCACTACTCAGATCAAGAAGCTACAACGGATGGTCGAGTTAAACAAAGAATGGAGAATGGAAGTTGAAGAATCTTAAAAATGCAAAATTTTGGCTAACTCTCAAAAATACAGGTGTAAGTGTCCAATAAAGGTGCCTATGGTTTTGTACCTTAGAAAAAAATCCATCTTCAGCAAGTGAAGCAATGGAAAACATGAGCAATGATGGGAAAAGTTGAGATTTACAAAATAAAAACTAACACTGCTAGTCATGGGCACCCCAGAAGGGGATAGGCACCTAGCTTTTCAAGAGGTTAAATGATGGAATTAGGGTTTGTTCATCTTAGATAATATTGTTCAGAATATTCTCAGATCCATAGTGAGTCCAAAAGTGCAGCCATCTAATCAACCAATCATCCAGAATTGAAGATCATATTAGAGAGGTCTCAACAAAGAAGTGGAATGCAACTCAAGAAATTATCAAAAAATATTCTAAGGTTGGAGATCTTGGGCGCCCCAGGAGGAGATAGGAAACCAAGATTTTGGGGCATCAAATGGAACAATTTGTAGTCATAACCTCCAACATGTCTCTTTAGTTTTAATCAAGCTCTCTAATGCAGTCAATGGCGAGACCATCAGAATTATCAATCATCAGATATTGCAGTCTAGACAGAGGGAAAAATTGTGTAAGATGTCAAAATTCAAAAGAAGGTTGAAAACACAGTGAAAATAATATCTTTGGCAATCATGGGCACCTAGCTAGCTAGGGGCACCCAAGGATTTGAAGCCCTAAATCAAGTTTTCAAGAGATGTAGCTCCCAAGAGACCCTCCTCGGAATTCGTCAAGTTATCCAACAAATCTAACAACCATTTGATTGGGTCAGTCTATCTCCCAGAATCACGACTTCATCGAAAGATAAAAAAACAAGCAAGAAATTGAAGAATTTGAAAAAATGGCTAACACTGGTAATGTTAGGCACCTCAAGTAGCCAACGACGCCCGTGATTTTGGAGGTCAAAATGAAGTTTTTAGTCAAAGTTGCCTCCAAAAAAATCTTGCCAAATTTGATCAAGCTCCGCAAGGAAACATTCAGCCATTCCGTATGTTGATGGTGAAAATTACACAAACAACATAAAAATAGAATATTTCTACTCTATCCTCTCCTGAAAAAGAAAGACAACATATAGTATCCTAACTCCCAAGGTCCTAGTAGTTGGTTATCAACTATCTAATGTCACTCAATTAGCCAATGCAACTGTAATATTCAAGGGGCCTTTGTTGGTGATAATGAATATAAATTGTATTGGTTTCATCAATCTATACTTAATGGGGGGGTTTAAATAAATAGAAAAAGATAGATCAAGGCACAGATCAGTAAAACATGAACAAAATTCTTCAACATCCGGACATATATCCTTAACAACGAGTGTTTCTTAGTAGATCAAAACCATAACATGATGCAATTTAGATAAAAATCCATAACATTGCATGCATTCATAGTGCTTAACTTAATCATCACAAACATTCATTATAATACCACAATATTCAAAACAAATTCCTCATTCTTTTTTAATAATATAGATCAATAGACATATAACAATTCCATTCAAAGAAAATTTAATGAAATAATCTTTGAAGTCCGGTTTCTTCTAATGATTCACATCACATAAGAAACATTTAGGCACAACAAACTCACTAGCATACAGACCGATTATGATTCATTAACCTCATCCAATAAGTTCAACTACAACATAAAAACTATATCAAAAGTGTATCTAAATTCAACCTTAACTTCAAAATTATCTTTGCCTAAAAACTATAAAAATCCTATCTGCTACAATCAGGTGGCTAATTCTAATTTCATCAGCCAACCTTTACAATATGGCACCCCAAAAATACATATTGGCATGCAAATCATAAATTTATCTCAATCAAAATTGAGATCCACTAATCAAGGAATTGAAATCTCCTCGAAAACTTAGACTGTCCAATCTCCATTTACAACATTGATTACCCCGTAAAATAGGAGATAATAAAGGGGGAAAGTTATGAACCCAAAATAGACTGCCAACTTATCCTTGTGTAGTTTTCTCTAGAATGTATTCATCATAACTGGAGAAGACCTATTCAAGAATATCTACATCCGGCCCATCAATCCAGTTGTCCTCAAATTTAATTCTCTTCAATTATGTAGCAGCAAACTCCTTCATATCTTTTAATTTAGCCAACTCTTTTCTTGTAGCCTTCATTTCTTCCCCAACATCCATCAATCTATCTAAAAATATATGCTCTCCATCATCCTCTTTCTGCATAACCTCTTCGAACCTATTGTCCCATTTCTCTTTTAATTGTTGTAGAGGCATGCCCTCCTTAACCGGTATTTACCTCAACTAGAACAGCTACAACAGCTTCTAATTCATCAAGTTGTTCATTCAAATCCTTACTAGCATCTTGGATTTCATTCTTATTCTTGTATATATAATCAGATCTAAATTGGATTATGCTAGAGGCATTTTCCAAGAAGTGTGCATTGTCTTCCTCGAGGATTGACTACTCAAGAAGAGTTGACTTTAGAAATTTATTGATATCTTTTATCTTCTGGATAAATCCCCTATATTCTTCCTCTTCATTTTAGAATGTTTCAGTATGGTGACTCATTTCTTCTATTAATTATAATGATGTCTTATGGATCTCAAAATTTCTTACTAATACCTCACCCACCTCATGTTTAAGTTTATCTATCCACCTGTCCATAATCCCTGACTTATTCTTCATTTGCACAAGATCATCGACCTCTCTTTTTCTAAGAAAAATTGGTGTTTCCAAGGAAGCAACCTATTGGGACCTAGGAGTGGAAACATCCTTTAAAAAGGTATGCATTTGATCCAATTGAGCTTTGATCTCATCCTTTATTTGTTTGTCCTTCATCATCTTAGACTTGGTGGATGAAGCTACAACATCAATCAGGTTCATCTGTTGATTTCTTGTAGGCCTTCCTAAATTGATAGTGCCTAGTTGGTAATCAGTGACCTGCATGTCTTCTATATCTTTATCCACTTCTGGAACTGCACATTCTGCAGTAATCTCCCCTACCTTAGTTAGTCTTTTGGAATGAAGAATTCCATCCTTCTTCTTGGGTCTCTCCTTTTCAATCTCCTTCATCATATCTTCCCAATTAAGAGGTTATGGGGGAGCTATTTGTTTCTTTTCAAGATCAAGCTTCAACCAGGTAGGAGCACTTGGAGTAGTAGCCATTACTGTAGAAGAAGAGGCAGCAGCTATAGAAGATAATGGCTCTAGTAAATAAACCCTAGGCTAAGAATCAACCTCTTGTATATTTTGTTCTTTTTTTGCATTCTCTTTTGCAAGCTTCTCAGCCTCTTCCCTATATTTTTTCTCTTGTATCCTTTTATCTTCTTTCTCCTTTCTCAATCTCTCTTCCTCCAACCTCTTCTCTTTAAGTAGTTTATTTATTTCCTCTTGCAAGACCTTGAGTGTGTTTGATGTTTTCTTCTCTTTTTGTTGCTGCTTAGCAAGCTCCTCAACATCCTTTTCCTTTTTTAGGCATTTTGTCTCCTCCCTTTTCTTGTAGGCCTCTTTAATCATTTTGAATTTAGCCTCGAGGGCCTCTCTTTCTTTTCTATGTTTGGCCTTTTATTCTTCTATCTCATGTATCTTTTGCACCATCTCCAACCTGTCATTTTCTTCCTTTGTTTTGAGCTCATGCCCCTTTTGTTGTTGTTTCTTGATCACTTCAACAGCTCTCTGCTTGGCCTCCACATGTTGTTGTTGGAGGACTGCATCAGCTTTTTCCTTTGCATCTATTTCTCTTTTCTTTGCCACAGCTTTAGCATGTGCCTCTCCATCCGATGCTTTCTTAGCCTCTTCAAATAACACCCACTGATCATCTTCTATCAACACATGCTTAGTTTCATCCAGAGGCATCTCCTCTTGCATCTCATTATCTGATAAAGTATCATTAAAGTCTATTTCTATGTCATGAATCTCCATCTCCACTTCATTTCCCTTTAAAGTCTTAGGAGGGAAGAATTCCAAGGGTTCTTTGGGAGGCATTTTCCTCCTTGTTCTCTTATACCCTTTCCCTTTCTTGGAAGTTTGAACCCTAGGATTTTTGGTTCTGAGTAAAATCCATTGGATACTCCTATCTGACATTGGTCTTGCTATTTGTTTAATAATAATTGTCTCCTTCGCATCCCAATCCACATAATCCAAACTCTTAGTACCTAAATTCAGTGCCTCATATGAAGGATCCAACACTACCCCATCATCTGATAGTGTTTCAAGAATGTCTACTTTAACCCCACATTCCATCATGAATGGGATAGACAATCTTTCATATTTCCTCTTCCTCAAATCATATTCATCCTGAAGATCACTTAAGAAGTCCTCCAATAGATTGAAATTTCTATCAAAAATGCAAGAAATCAAGGCATTCATCTTCTTCTTTGGATCAAAATGCTTTTGGGCAGTATATAGGCCCAATTTCAAATGCATTAACTCATTACAAACAACCTTAGCTCCCAGAAGGTGTGGGCATTTGTATTCACCCAATTGCATGGGGAACTTGTGAAAACCTGTTTTATGCTTTATTCCAAAATTTGCATTGACCCCCAAAGCTTGGTAAACAAACTCCATTTAGACAATTATGTTGTTGCAACATCTAGGGAGTAAGTGAGGCTGACCCTCAAACCCAACCAGCTTGAAATAAGTGAATTTGGGATATTGAATAAACCAATAACCCCACTCTATAATGAATTCCATAGCCTCCTGGCTCAATCTATATCCTACATCTCCATTAAGTTGGTTAATCACTACATACAAAAAATGCATCATTAACTCTTCTATAATGCAATTCAGAGATCTACAAGGATAGCTGGTCATAATGGTTCCATACTTTCTTTTGCCCATCAGCTTCTCCTAACACTCTTACTCTTTTTAACCCTGGAAAGATTCCTTTCCTTGTTGCTGCATAAATGACATAATAGGTCATAAATAAACTCTTAGTTTCCCTCACTCTCATCATCTGATTATGTACACTTTTCAATACAATCATGGGCCAGTCAAACTATTGCTTGCCATCCAAGATTGTTTGAATAAATGGAAACATTCATTCCTTAAAATTAAAAGCATCTCTCTTTCCGAATACTCTAGATAACATCATTATAATATCCCCAACTTCTTTGTAGTACTCTACCCTTTTTGGCTGATCTGAAAGCTTTGTTAGAGACTTCTTCTCAGTTTTTAACCATTTATTATTTAAATGGGCCTTGTTGGTCTCCTTATGATTGTTACATATCTCTGAAGCCTCTACCTCATTAAGTTGTCCAAGACTCTTTGGATTAGGGACACTGAACATAAGTTGAAACATTTGGGGATTCAAATCTATGATAATTTTGCCTTGTGAATCCACACATTGTCTAATGGCCGAATTATAAGCTCCAACTGTTGTCATTATCAGTTCAGGACATTGGATTGATAGAGGAAACATAGTAATATGATCCAAGCTAGACTCAACTATCCTTTGAGTTCTCCCTATCACCTCCTCAGCAAATGTCTCAGAGCACAACTCCTCATAATTGAATGGGCCCAGATTTGTATTAGTTATATCGGCCCAATCAGACTCCACCTTACTAGCACTGACAACAGGACCCCTATGATTATACCTCAAGGTATAAGGGAGTTGTTCAGGTTTAACCTTTTTAGGCTTATTTGTTGCCTTTGAATTTTTTGCAAGCTAACTCCTCTGAGAAGCCTCTCTTGATGCTCCTGGCATCTTTTAGTTTCCTGCAATAAAAACCCCAGATTAGATCTATAAAAAGTATAACAAAAACATGATTAGAGATCCTTCCCTTCCATACATACCGTAGGTAGAACCGAGAAGACGAAATCCTAAAAATTCTCCTTTAAAAACATTGTCGAGTTCAGGATTGGAATAGGCATTGAGCTTACAATAACCATATGGCGAGATCGAAGTTAGAGTCAGATGGACAACCGAAATCAGAATTGAAATGAAAATCAATTTGGTATGATGAATTAATTTCAAATTCATGTCCAGTTTCGACTTCGAATCCGGTTCCAGCTGTGTTGACAACATTTTGAAATTAATGATATTAAGTTTCCACAATCCATAAAGTTTGTCTCTCATTGGAAGTAGGATAAAAAACAGAATGAAAATGGTAGTTGAAACTTATTAAAAATCAAGATTTAAGATTGAAATCGATTTTGATCCCTACTTCACTTTAACAAAATATGACGTTACTGGTAACTTCAACAGGATAACAGATGACATCATAACCTAAAGACTAGGTCATGAAAAACTGGGGGGGCTCAAAAATAATCATGCGAGACCACCCCCATATGACCGAGAGGAAACCGTAGTGACTAGGGCATCATTTTCAGATTTAAACAGAGATGCACAAAAACCTAGCTTATAAAACCCTTTGACTTAAAATAATTAGGGCACAAACTTAACCCTATTTGAAACTAATCAAGTCGATACGCAGAAGAACCCTCAAGCAAAACTGTAAATCAATGAACCCTATAAACATAATGCAGCAGATGATTCATATCCTAAAAAAACCAAGGGCATCAACGTATGGTCACGACTAAAACGTGAAAACGACCATGACAAAAACAAAAAAATGAGAAAGCCAAACATTAAAATAAAAGACAAAAGGAAAACAAGAAAAACAAAACAAAACAAAAGAGAAGATGGGCAAAAAAAACAACAGGGATTCGAGAGAAAAGCAAGATTCACGAATCCATGCTAACCACAAACGATCGAACAGAACAAAATGCAAAACAAACAAAACGAAGAACATAAACCCTACCTCAAACGCAAACCAAATAGGCTAGTCCCTTGATGTGAATCTGTGGGCATCTATCTCACTTTTGATTGAATCATGGGTGTGAATTCTCCATTGCAGCTCTGGTTCGCCCTTAATCTTTAAACAGTGATGATAACATCTATTTAATCCTTAATTAAGGTTAAAAATTTAGCTTCATATGTGTATGGCACCTGTAATTAATGCCATAAATGAGGTCGATCTGAGTCGGAACCACAGAGGGAACTAGCACATGATTGCAACGTGACTAAAGTAAAGTCAAACAACAACAAAAAATTGCAAGATCAGAATGGGAATGGAAGTTGATTTAGAAACTTTTTCCATGTTTCAAGTTTGTTGATGGTTTTGATTTCGGTTCTGCCAAGAAACAAGAAAAAGAACGAAAGAAACAAAATAAAAACACCAAGACCAAAACAAGAAAAACCCATCATCGATCTTAAGTCCAAATGAACAAACCAAAAGGCGAAGGCGGAAGCGGAAAGGAAATAAATTTGAGACTATGAATAAACCTCGGACTTAACATCCACTTCGGCTTTAGCTCCAACAAAGATAAACCTAAAAGACCAACGAAAAGACAATCAGGACCAGGATCAGAATGGAACCCACAAAACAAGTTTTAAACCCGATCTTCTTTTGGTTCCAGTTCCGAGTTTGATAGAACAAACAAGATAAAAACAAAGTGTTGGAAGAAAGAATAACTCCAAACATTTTTTAAAAAACAACCAAGGACAAAAACACAAAAGGGGGGCCCATTTTGACCAAGGCAAAAGATGGGATGGTTATTGTTTACCTATTTTCAAGACACCCAAAAACCACTTGGCTTATGAATCATAATAAGATTATATATATAGAATAAGATTGAGCTGGAATCTCATTTGTATGTGCTCATGAACCCTTCTGAATATGAGTGTGTGTGTATATTGTGCATCATTCTTCATATATACTTTCTCCACTCTTAAACAACTATACCTAAGATTCAAGCTACATAGGTTGATTCCTTTAACTATCATGCAATGAAACCCTAGGCATTGCTCCGCTACTAGACAGGGGTGCATAGCCCCGACGGAGATACCTCTAGTTCTCTCAAAGTGTTGCTCTACTTCTAGACAAGTGTCCATAGCCCCGATAGAGATACTTGATTCACCCATTTGATATTGATTTTTCCTTTTCTCTCTTTCTTTTTTTACTTGAGCTTCACTTGTAGAAACCTTTTATGAACTTGTCTCAATACTCAAATACAATCGGTCTGAAATGTGAGTTGAGAACTACAATGAATTTCATGATAGTCTTGGAATTAGATTTTTCAATTGAATCGGAGATAAAGCCACCTTGAAATAAATAGGTATTTACTTAGGTAGATGTTTATCTATTTTGGTGACAAATTTTGATCATAATTCGTGAGATATTCATAATTTACCCTTTTACCCTTAATATCTTTTCAAACCAACATTAGAATGGTCATAAGGCATGAGTTTTAGAATGAAATCCTTCAAAAGATTCTCCTTGAAAATACCTAAATCAATTTCTCTCCTAGTGCCAATAGCATACTTTGAATAATAAACCCCTTTCTTTGGATGGATAGAAATGAAGATCCCCAACGAAACAAGACAAGACAAGAGAAAAGAAAACAAAGAAAAAGAAAAAAAACAAAACAAAACAAAACAAAAACTTAATTACATATGATACTGTATAATACATTTATTCAAAACATTAGACCTTTCATGAACCAAAGTAGTGTTTGAGAAACTGACCATTAATTGGCAATGGAGCAGGTTCTCCTTTTAAGGTACTTAAACAAAAAGCATTCTCACCTAGTATCTCATCTATTTGATACGGCCCTAACCAGAGTCAAAAAAACTTCTAGTGAGCTCCCTTCTTCTCTCTAGCTTTGTCCCATAGTAACACAAGGTCTGATATCCTAAAGGCCTTGACCTTGGCTCTTTTTTCAAACCAACATTTGACGATAGCTTGATTCTTAGAGAACTGTTGCAAAGCAACATCTCTTTGTTCCTCCATGTTAAGCAAATTGATTAGTCTGACCTCGACCCTATCATCCTTTGTATAAAATTCCTGCATAAACTTGAGGACAGGTATTTGAAATGGATTGGGAAGACTGGGTCTTTTCCATAGAGTAACTTAAATGGTGAACTTCCTAGGGAAGATTTGATTCAGGTTCGATCTACCTGTAGGGAAAATCTTAACTGGGTGTGCCAATCCCTAGGATTGTTCTCTAGCAATTTTCTTATTACTTCAATTAGATTTTTATTAGTGGACTCAACCACTCCATTTCCCTGAGGGTGGTAATTAGATTAATAATTCAAAATTATTTTATGTTCATAATCCCATTGAATAAATTCAGCTGAAGAAAAAGCAGGGCCATTATCACATACCAAGGCAAATGGAACTCCAAACCTAGTGGTGATGTTCTTAATTAAAAATTTGATGACCACCTCTGTGGTGTTTTTTTTATAGGGTTGGGCCTTGATCTAGCGTGTACAGTAGTACATTGCAATCAAGATGAACTTGTGACCTTCAAAATAGTTTGGGTTAATGACATACAAATTCCAGTGCCCATTGAGCAAATGGTCTTACCTCATACACTGGTTGCAAAGGCATTGTCAGATTTCTTTCCCTAGGTGCAGAGGTCTGGCATACATGACACATCATGACATGTTGGTGTGCATTCTGAAATACATAAGGCCAATAATAGCCTGATCTAAGAATCTGTTGGGCCAAAGCATCCGCAGATCCATGTCTTGTACTATGTCTTCCATGAAACTCAAAAATAGCGTGCTTAGCCTCTTGCTAATCCAAACAGCGCAGGTAAATTCCTTGAAATTTATTTTGTAGATAGATCCCCCTTTAAGCATATAATGATCACTCTTCATCCTCAATGCTCTCCTCTGAGTAGCATTCATCCCTTTCAGACATCTATTTTTGAGGAGGAAGAAGATCAAATCTGTGTACCAGGGATCCTTAGTAAATGACTGCACAGTGTACTGCTAAAATGTGATATTCTTGTCCACATCTGCCATCACCTTTGATAAATCCTGCCCTCAGACGAGCTTCATTGTATGAATCTCTAAGTCAAACTCTTGCAAAATAGCCATCCACTTTCCTCTTTGCTATCCCAATTCGCTTTGCATCAAAAGATATTTCACAACTGGATTAGGAACTATGGCCATTACCTGACTTCCACGAATGTAATGCTTGAATTTCTTTATCGCTCAAACTAGTGCAAAGTCTTGTTTCTCTAGGGGTGGGTACCTAACTTCTACATTCTTAAATGGAGAGCTCATGAAGTTGATAGGCCTTTCCTCTCCCTCACTTCTTTGTTGCATTCACGAATGATCAGACGCGAAAGAATAGATATAAAAAGGCTTTAGATAATATGGGCTAGTTAAGACAAGGGCCTCAGATATTGATTGTTTAATCTGCAAGAAAGCATATTTGGCCTCATTGATCCACTCTATTTTTATCTCTTTCTTCATCACCTCTTTAAGGGGCTTGACAATTTCTGCAAACCCTGTTATAAATTTTTTCACAAAATTAATCCTTCCGAAGAAGGATCTCATTTCTTTCTTACTTCCTGGCCTTGTCAGTTTCAAGATAGCGTCCACTCTATCAGGATCTATGGATATCCCTTCTTCTGATATGATATGGCCTAGTATTTTCCCTTCGAATACTCCAAACACACACTTTATTGGATTCAGGGAGACACCATAGCTTAAACACTTTTTGAGGACCTTTTTCAGATCTGTAGCATGGTCTCCCCGATTCTTGGAGAAGATAGTTAAATCATCCACATGAATTATGATACACTTACCTATCAAATCCTTGAATGATATGTCCATTGCATGCTGAAAGTTTGCTCCAACATTAATAAGATCGAGCAACATCCTTCAATAGGAAAATGTGCCCCATTTAGTGGTGAAAGCGATTTTCATTTTGTCCTCATGACTGACAAGGCCCCGATTATACCCAGAATAGCCATCTATAAATGACATCATCTAGAACACATTAACTATTTGTAGTACCTCATCAAGATAAGGCAGTGGGTAATTATCCTTCTCGAAGGCCTTATTTAAATTCATAAAATCAACGCATAACCTAATTTCACCATTTTTCTTGCGCACAGGAACTAAATTTTCCACCCACGTAGAATGTCTGACTAGGAAAATTATTCTTGCAGACAGTAGCTTTTGCACCTCCTTCTAGATTAGGGGCTCAATCAGACCATTGACCAGGCATTATTTTTTATGAAAGGGCTTGACTTCTAGCTTGAGAGGTATGGTATGTGTGATCACCAAAGTGTAAAAGGTCTTTAAGTCATCATACCCCCAAGGAATGGCTGCAATGTTCTTCTCCAAAACTTTGACTATATTTTGTTTAATTTCTTCAGGACAATTTTTCCCTATGAGGACATTCCTTTCAAGGCCTGAGTGAGTCAAATTAATAGATTCATATTTCCCTGCATCACTCTCTGTGGGTACCTGTTGATGAGCCTATGGGTCAGAATCAAATATTCTTTCCAAAGCTACCATCCCCTTTGGAATACTATTGCTTTTCAAATTCAATATCCCTTCTTCCTCACCATTCTCAAGATCCCAATCTCCCCAATCTCTTTCAGATTTATCTATTATCTATTCTTTGAAGACATCTTAACTTGCTAAAAAATCCAATATATGCTGGTCATCATCGAATACCTGAAAATTCCAAAAATTATCAGGGACAGTTGAAACTAAGACTATTTTAACTAAAAAACTTTTTAGGTTATAATCTTGCATAGGTTCCAAGGTGCTAGCAGCAATGGCAAGGACATATGCAATTTGATTAGCTTCTATAAGGATCAGAGTGATCCCAAAAGTGTCAAAGTCTTCAATCAGATTCCAAATTCTATTTCTATACGCAGCCAATCTTTTGTTATGACAAGTATACTGGCTACGTACCTTCTTTACAATTACTTTAGAACCCCCCATTACCCTGAGAGTGGTGACCTTCTTTTTAAGAGAAAACATAAGTTCGCGAGTGAGTGCTTCATATTCAGCCACGTTGTTTGTGCAGCCAAACTGCAACCTATAAGATGCAAAGTAAGTCTTCACTTTTGGGTTAGTTAGTTCAATCCCTGCTCCACTGCCATCAAATTTAAGACTCTATAGTTGGTCTTTAGCTAGGAGCTCTTTCCTTTTAGGGATAACAGGGGATGACTTACCTAGGATGTGTGGCAGCTCGGACTTTTTTTGGTCATCAGGGGTTGGAAATGGCTGGGGGCTAGGCTCACTTAAGGATTTTTCTATATTTAAAGCTTGCTCAAGAATCACTTCCTGAACAACTTGTTGGATCAAGTTGCAATCCAATTCATTTTTTATCAATGCCTTAGGCATTGGTAGAGTATCTAGGGCAGGTGTTGTTAGAACCTTAAATTTTTCATGAAAAAACCTAAGGTTTCCCCATTTGAATCTAACATTTTCACTATTCTTTTCACAAAAAACATTTTGTTCTCCACTCGTACCATTGAAATAACCTTAACCGCCATACCGATGTCACAATTAAATCCTTTCATACCCTTTTTACTTTACCGCTATACCGCATGCAGTTCAATCTAGCCCCACGGTATCACGGTGAGCAGTTAAGGGTAGTCACAATAAGCCCTTACCATGGCACCACTAATAGTCATTAGTTATCTGGTGGTTATGCGGTGAACAAAGAAAACATAGCAAGAGACACTTACCGTGCTACCATTGGCGGTCAACACATAGACCACGGTGGCGTGGTAAATAGTGAGGCAACGGGCAATGAACAGTCACTACCGCACTATGCACGGTTAATTCATTAATTGCGGTGTTGCGGTGGTGCTAAGATAATCAGTGAAGCAAAGTAGAAAATGTCTACCGCTACACCATGCACGATTAAACCATAGACCGCGGTGACTACAATGGCCAAGAGGAAGCAACGAGATGATATTTAACGGTCACACCATGGTACTGCCAATGGTCGAGAAGCAAACCGTCGTAGAGTGGTAGGAGAAGAGAAGGCAATGATATTTGGATACCATGGTAACGTGGGTAACGATGAGAGCTAATAGTAAAAATTAAACCTGTGGTAAGGCAATAAGCAATGGTGGTAGTCATAACAGTCAGTGTGGGGCCGGCTATCGCGTTACCGCGGGAGGAAAAGTCAAAGCTCATGGTATTGCGGTAAACATAAAGGCATAACATGTTAAAATATTAAGAGTGGATAAAGTATAAAGTGAAAAGTGAAGGCGAGAAAGAGAGAATGAAATATGAAAAGCGAACTATAGTTTAAATATTTGATTTATTGATGAAAGCAATATAATCAAATATTTTTCTATCACAGATTATAAATGGCCATAATCAAAATATCAAGCGGTTGCACAAGTAAAATGAAGGGTCACGACCCTTGGAATTTATTCTATAAATACTTGTAAGAAATTAGTTGTAAAAGGAAGAAGAATTATAATAGGATAGATTGCGGCAAGAATAATATTTTCAAAATGTTTACGTTCAAGAAGACTATGTTGCATGTATAAATTTTAAGGAAGATAATGAAATACTATTGATTTGGTGGCTTCATTCTGGTACCAGTTGTTTTTTGGATTTCTGCAATTATTTTATTGTCTCCAATCTGATGTTTCTTTATTATTTAAGTTGAAATATCAAGTATATGTTCAATTTATCAGTGCACATTTTATGTATCTATGTGATTTGATTAATTGGTTTCTGTAAAGAATAATTAAATTCCTTTGAGTCAATTACAGTAATTTGGGAATGTTATTTGGATCATTAAGAAGAATCAAATAGTTAGGGTTGGTATTCTACCTCAAGTAGGGTTTGTCAATCACATTCTTGCATGTTTATACCAGTTATAAACTCATATTTGTATGCCAAGTAATTAGAGATTTTTCTAGATAAAAGCCACTCATCTGAGACTTTCATTTGACTCTGTTTTACCCAACAAGGCACTGGTATCCTTTATTTTCATTAGTTAGTTTTATTCATTTCATTTGACATCTGTTAACTAAACATATCAGGCTTTACCTTCATATTGCATATACTATTTATACCAAATTTATCTGATATTGCATACAATATTTATTCCAAATTTAGATCATATCTCTCCAATTTCATCTTTCCATTGTGGATAGTTTAATCTATTAGGAAGCATAGTTCAAAATCTAAAGCATTTATATAGCTATACCTGCCTAGGTTTAGCAGATCCTTAAGAGTAGAAGGTTCAACTGTACCTATTGGCCTTGTTAGTTGGCCAATAGTGTTGTGAGAGCTTGGCAACCTCTCATGGTTCAAACCTGTGTTTTTGAGACCCAACAGGTGTATTGGAGAAAGGATGGGACACATCAATCTCCTCTTGAATCTTAGAGCATAGAACCTGAGTCTACTCTACTGGTGTGGAATATTCCCCTTGAGAAATACTGGTTCTTGTGAGAATGGTAGTGTCCTTAGCCTTAAAAGGAAAATCATTTGTGGGCATTTAAGGATGATCTTGACAAATTAGTTGAGGCTGGCCTATGTGATTTAAATTATCTAGGCAGGGTTGGCATGTCAACTCAAAATTATTGTGATAATGTATCCTACACCAATTAGGAAGCAAAAAACTGCTCAAATCAATCTCTTCCCCTAATACCAGTCTATCTTGTTGCAATTTTCTTATTAGAACTTGTTGGTTGACCGAGAGCATTGGGTCACTCTATTCTAGGGCAACGCATTATCAGAATTGAGTACTAAGAAGGTCATGACCTCCTCTTGCTTGTAAACTCCTATTTTAGTCTTGAAGTATGCTACCTCATTTGGAGAATCATATTCTTTAATCATTTGTTTAATCCTAGGTTCACTCTCAATCCTAATCTGCATTGCTATCCCCTTCTAGGGTAACCACATGTGAGAGAAATCCAAAGACAAATATCCTCCAATACTCTTCATTAGCTCCCAACTTAGGATCATACCATATGTTTCTAGGATGTCAACCACTTAGATATCTATGTAAGTTTGGATCCTTGGATCCAACCCAACCTGGACATGCATGTTCTTCAATTCTCCTACCACATTAACCTTAGTTATGTCTAACTAAATCACTTTCTTATTAGTCTGGGTAGGACTTAATCCTAGGTTTTTACAAATTGAAAAGGGCATAACATTACTCGATGCTCCAGAGTCCAGCAAACAGTTGTGCAAATTCTTTCCAAAGATCCTTAAACTCAAAATAAAAGGTGGGGTACTGGTCTTACCTTTATAAATGGCTGCATTTGTCTCCTTCACTGGAGATACTTTACCTTTTTCCTTTTGAACGATCCACCTCCTCTAAAGCTTTCAAGACAACTTCTCGTTGATCGAGGCACCACTTCATAATGTCAAAGAATGATAGTGATGTCTTTTGTCTCTGCAGTTCTACCATAAAATCAAATTTTGAATCATTCCTAACTTGATATTTAGGAAAAGAAGGTGGATTACCTTTATTATGAGATTTAGAAGGTCCCTTTGGTTGTGGTGGGTTATTGTCTACATTCTCATTAGGTGGGACCATGTTGTTTGGGGGTGCAGATGTAGTGAATGGGCCCTTATTCTGATTTCTCAGGAAGTGATCACCTTTGGATTGGAAGGCTTGGGCATCATACACATCTTCTTCTTGTTCATTTTCTTCCTGCATGGGAAATTGATATTTTTCCTCAATAGTCTTGTAAGTCATAGCAGTACTTACTGACCCACCATATTGATTGGAATTTCTTTGTGGAGGGTGGGAATCAGCTTGCGCAATCTTCACCATTTTTTCCATCTCTGGGAAATTGACCTCAAAATGTGTTGTAGTATCGTGTAGTCTACACCAATTAGTCATGAAATTCAGATCCGCCACATTAGCAATGTGTGGTTTATCCTCACCAGACTAATAGTTATGGGGAACTCCCTCGTTGTTGGGTCCAATGTTCCACTGCCTATTTTTATTGTTGGACCTTTGATTGTATCCTCTGTTCTGATTTTGATAATTTTGATTAGAGGAGTTTTGATTCTTGAAGTTATTGTTGGTGTTCTGATTTGCATTCTGGTTAGAGTAACTACCCTGGTTGTTATAATCTCCTTGATTTTGATAATTTTGGTTTTGGTTCTGAGGGGGGTTATGCCTAAGTTGTGCCATGTCGTTGGACATTTGAGATAGAGTCTTTTTTAGAGTTTCTACCTCATTGGTTAGTTGAACAGTTTGTTCATTTTGCACATTTTTCCCTACAGATGGGGAATGAACATGAGTTGACCCTCCCCCTTGATGTTGGTGATTTTGAGATTGTTGGGAATAATCTTGCATGCCATTGGAAAAAAAGGGCATGGTAGGTGAGGCTTGCAACTCAAACACAGGTCCATATTGGGAGTAAGACATCCCTGAGACCGTATTGAACAAAGGTGGATTAGGCATCTGATAATCCATAGGGGGAAGAGTTCCTCATAAATTTATTGATTGCAAACTTATCTATTGTTTCAATTTAACGGCTAGATGATAAACTTTAGACAAAGAGTCAATCTCATTGGCATTATAAGTTCTCTGCAAGAATAAGCCAATCAAGGGACCAATAGCTCTTAAATATGCCA
The DNA here is from genome assembly GCA_007115665.2 of Sequoiadendron giganteum. Classification (NCBI taxonomy): domain Eukaryota; kingdom Viridiplantae; phylum Streptophyta; class Pinopsida; order Cupressales; family Cupressaceae; genus Sequoiadendron; species Sequoiadendron giganteum. Next base: position 402,067,680 of record CM021102.1, on the reverse strand, counting down.
AAATGGCAATATTTTCAGCCACTAAGGATCTTGTAACCTGCAGAACATCCTTTGGAATCTAGTGTTGAATAATGGTAATGGTTCATGAGGTTACTTTCTTATGGTAGCGAATTGATGGTATAAGATGGTTGATTCTACATAGACCTAGAACTGATTAATAAAGGAATTTTCCAAGTCTTCCCAACTTAGAATAGATCCTTCGGGTATATTTAGATACCAGTTGTATGCCATGTCTCCCAAAAAATAAGGAAACAACCTACATACCACATCTTGATGAGCCACTTGAGCACAGGTACAGGCATACTTGAATGCTTGTATATGTTCCTCGACACTTCTTGATTCTCCATGCATGTACTTGGGGAAAAACCTTTCTGGATTCTTTGGTAGATCATGTATTCCACCAGGGATGGTCCATAGTGGAGAGGGGTTATTTAAGAAGTAGGCCATGGGTGGTGGTGGGATTGGTTCAGCAGGTTGTGGTGATATAGGCCGAACTGGGGGTGGTGACACTGGTTCAACTAGGGGTGGTGTGCGTGGATTAGGTTGTTGGGGTGATAAAGATGGATTTGGCGGAAATCCAAATGGAGTAAGTGGTGGTGAAAAAGGTGGGATCAAAACTCTACAAGTGAACCGGTTTGAAGTTATAATAATGGTTCAAGGTCGGTAGAGGATCTGAGAATCCTCCAATAGTTTTCCAATGAGAATGACCCAATCTAAGCCAGCTTGTTCCTTCAGGCCCTCCTTCTAGCGCCAAATCTGTTGATGGTGAAAATGACACAGACAACATAAAAATAGAATATTTCTACTCTATCTTCTCCTGAAAAAGAAAAACAACATATAGTAGCCTAACTCCCAAGGTCCTGGTAGTTGGTTCTCAACTGTCTAATGTCACTCAATTGGCCAATGCAATTTTAATATTCAAGGGGCCTTTGTTGGTGATAAGGAATACAAACTATATTGGGTTCATCAATCTATACTTAATGGGGGGTTTTAAATAAATAGAAAAATATAGATCAAGGCATAGATCAGTAAAACATGAACAAAATTGTTCAACATCCGGACATATATCCTTAACAACAAGTGTTTCTTAGTAGATCAAAACCATAACATGATGCAATTTACAGAACAATCCATACCATTGCATGCATTCACAATGCTTAACTTAATCATCACAAACATTCATCATAATACCACAAGATTCAAAACAAATTCCTTATTTGTTCTTAATAATATAGATCAACGGACATATATCAATTCTATTCATAGATAATTTAATGAAATAATATTTGAAGTCTAGTTTCTTCTAATGATTCACATCACATAAGAAAAATTTAGGCACAACAAACTCACTAGCATACAGACCGATTACTACTCATTAACCTCATCCAAGAAGTTCAACTACAACATAAAAACTATATCAAAAGTGTATCTAAATTCAACCTTAACTTCAAAAATATCTCTACTAAAAACTATAAAAATCCTATCTGCTACAATCAGGTGGCTAATTCTACTTTCATCAGCTGACCTTTACAATATGGCACCCCAAAAATACATGTAGGCATGCAAAGCATAAATTCATCTCAATCAAAATTGAGATCCACTAATCAAGGATTTGAAATCTCCTCATAAACTTAGACTCGTTGATCTCTATTTCCAACATTGATTACCCTATGAAATAGGAGAGAATAAAGGGGGAAAGTTATGCGCCCAAAATAGACTGCCAACTTATCCTTGCATAGTTTTCTCCATAATGTGATCATCATAGCTAGAGAAGACCTGTTGAAGAATATCCACATCCGGCCCATCAATCCAGCTATCCTCAAATTTAGTTCTCTTCAATTCTATAGCAGCAAACTCCATGTCTTTTAATTTAGCCAACTCTTTTCTTGCAGCCTTCACTTCTTCCCTGACATCCATCAATCTATCTAACAATAGATCCTCTCCATCATCCTCTTTCTGCATAACCTTTTGGAACCTATTGTCCCATTTCTCTTTTAATTGTTGCAGTGGCATGCCCTCCTTAACCGGTATATTTACCTTAACTAGAATAGCTACAATAGCTTCTAGTTCATCAAGTTGTTCATTCCAATCCTTACTAGCATCTTGGATTTCATTCCTATGCTTGTATATAAAATTAGATCTAAACCAGATTATGCTAGAATCATTTTCCAAGAAGTCTACATTGTCTTCCTCAAGGATTGACTACTCAAGAAGAGTTGACTTTGGAAATTTATTGATATCTTTTATCTTATGGACATATCCCCTATATTCTTCCTCCTGCTTTTCCAATGTTTCATTATGGTGACTCATTTGTTCTATTAATTCTAATGTTGTCTTATGGATTTCAAAATTGCATACTCTTCACCCACCTCCTAGTTAAGTTTATCTGTCCACCTATCCATCATCCTTGACTTATTATTCATCTGCACCAGATCATCGACCTCTCTTTCGCTGAGCAAAATTGGTGTTTCTAAGGCAGCAACCTGTTGGGACCTAGGAGTGGAAACATCCTTTAAAAAGGTGTGCCATTGATCCAACTGAGCTTTGAGCTCATCCTTTTTGTGTTTTTCCTTCATCATCGTGGACTTGGTGGATGAAGCTACAACATCAATTAGGTTCATCTGCCGATTTCTTGTAGGCCTTCCTAAATTGATAGTGCCTAGTTGGTAATCAGTGACCTATGTGTCTCCTATATCTTTATCCACTACTGGAACTACACATTCTGCAATAATCTCCCCTACCTCAATTAGTCTTGTGGAATGAAGAATTCTAGCCTTCTTCTTGGGTCTCTACTTTTCAATCTCCTTCATCATATCTTCCCAATTAATAGGTTGTGGGGGAGCTATTTTTTTTCTTTTCAAGATCAAGCTTCAACCAGGTAGGAGCATTTGGAGTAGTAGTCATTACTATAGAAGAAGAGGTGGTAGTTGTAGAAGATAATGGTTGTAGTAAATTAACCCTAGGTTGAGAATAAACCTCTTGTATATTTTGTTGTTCTTTCTCTGTATTCTCTTTTGCAAGCTTCTTAGCCTCTTCCCTATCTTTTTGCTCTTGTATCCTTTTATCTTCTTGCTCCTTTCTCAATCTCTCTTCCTCCAACCTCTTCTCTTTAAGTAGTTTAATTATTTCCTCTTCCAAAACCTTAAGTTTGTCTGATGCTTCCTTTTTTTTTATTGTTGCTTAGCAAGCTCCTTGACATCCTTTTCCTTTTGTAGGCATTTTTTCTCCTCCCTTTTCTTGTAGGCCTCTTAAATCATTTTGAATTTAGCCTCAAGGGCCTCTCTTTCTCTTCTTTGTTTGGCCTTTTCTTCTTCTAGCTCATGTATCTTTTGCACCATCTCCAACCTATCATTTTCTTCCTTTGTTTTGAGATCATGCGCCTTTTGTTGTTGTTGCTTGATCACTTCATCAGCTCTCTACTTGGCCTCCACCTACTATTTCTAGAGTATTGCATCATTTTGTGCCTTTGCATCTATTTCTTTTTGGTTTTCCATAGCTTCAACATGTGCCTTTACATCTGAGGCTTTCTTAGCCTCTTCAAATAATTCCCATTGATCCTCTTCTGTCAACACATGCTTAGTTTCATCTAGAGGAATCTCCTCTTGTGTCTCCTTATCTGATAAAGTATCATTAGAGTCTATTTCTATGTCATGAATCTCCATCTTCGCTTCCTTTCCCTTTAAAGTCTCGGCTTCATCATGGAGAGTCCCCTTAGGTATCTCTCCACTTTGTTTCTCTATAGGAGGGAGTTTAGATGGTGACTCACCCACAACTAGTTTTGAGGGCACCAGTCCTGTTGGAACTTCTTCTTCATGTACCTCGAGAAACTCTTGAGCTAGAGCTTCAAGCTCAAATTCCTCTATGTCAGGAGGGAATAATTCCAAGGGTTCTTTGGGAGGCATTTTCCTCCTTGTTCTCTTATACCCTTTCCCTTTCTTGGAAGTTTGACCCCCAGGAGTTTTGGTTATGAGTACAACCCATTGGATACTCCTATCCAACACTGGTCTGGCAATTTGTTTAATATCAAATGTCTCATCCGCATCCCAATCCATCAGATCCAAAATCTTAGTACCTACATTAAGTGCCTCATATGAAGGATCCAACACTACCCCATCATCTGATATTGTTTTAGGAATGTCTACTTTAACCCCACATTCCACCATGAATGGGATAGACAATATTTCATCTTTGCTCCTCTTTAAATCATATTTATCCTCAAGATCACTCCAGAAGTCCTCCAACAGATTGAAATGTGTATCAAAAACGGAAGCAAGCAAGTCATTCATCTTCTTCTTTGGATCAAAATGCTCCCGAGCAGTATATAGGTTCAATTTCAAATGCATTAGCTCATTACAAACAACCTTATCTCCCACAAGGTGTGGGCAGTTGTATTCCCCCAATTGCATGGGGAACTTGTGACAACCTGTTTTATGCTTTATTCCAAACTTTGCATTGACCCCCAAAGCTTGGTAAGCAAACTCCATTAAGACAATTTTATTGTTGCAACATCTGGGGAGTAAGTGAGGATGACCCTCAAACCCAGCCAGCCTGAAATAATTGAATTTGGGGTATTGAATAAACCAATAACCCCACTTTGTAATGAATTCCATAGCCTCCTGGCTCAGTCTATATCCTACATCTCCATTAAGTTGGTTAATAACTACATATAAAAATGCATCATTAACTCTTCTTTAATGAAATTTAGAGATCTACAAGGATAGTTGGTCATAATGGTTCCATACTTTACTTTTCCCATCATCTTCTCCTAACACTCCCACTCTGTTTAACCTTGGAAAGATGCCTCTCCTTGCTGCTACATAAATGACATAATAGGTCATAAAGAAACTCTTATTTTCCCTCACTCTCATCATCTAATTATGTACGCTTTCTGAGAAAATCATGGGCTAGTCAAACTGCCGCCTGCCATCCAAGATTGTTTGAATGAATGGAAACATCCATTCCTTAAAATGAAAAGCATCTCTCTTTCTTAAGACTCTAGATAACATCATTATAATATCCCCAAATTCTTTTTAGAACTCTTCCCTTTTTGGCTGATCTGAAAGCTTTGTTAGAGACTTCTTCTCAGTTCTTAACCGTTTCTCATTTAAATGAGCCTTGTTGGTCTCCTTATGATTGCTATATATCTCTAAATCCTCTGCCTCATTAAGTTGTCCAAGACTCTTTGGATTAGGGACATTGAACATAAGTTGAAACATTTGGGGAGTCAAATCTATGATAATGTTGCCTTGTGAATCCACACATTGTCTAGTGGACATATTATAAGCTCCATTTGTTGTCATTATCAGTTTAGGACACTGGATTGATAGAGGAAACATAGTAATATGAGCTAAGCCAAACTCAACTATCCTTTGAGTTCTCCCTCTCACCTCCTCGACAAATTTCTTAGAGTACAACTCATAATTGAATGGGCCCATATTTGTATTAGTTATATCAGCCCAATCAGACTCCACCTTGTTAGCATTGAAAATAGGACCCCTATGATTATACCTCATGGTATAAGGGAGTTGTTCAGGTTTAACCTTTGTAGGCTTAGTTGTTGCCTTTAAAGTTTCTACAGGTTGACTCCTCTGAGAAGCCTCTCCTAATGCTCCTAACATCTTTTACTTTCCTGCAATAAAAACCCCAGATTAGATCTACAAGAAGTATAACAAAAACATGATCATAGATCCTTCCCTTCCATACATATCGGAGGTGGAACCAGGTAGAACACATCCTAAAAATTATCCTTTAAAAACTTTGTCGGGGTCAGGACCGAAATAGGCATTGAGCTTGTAGTAAACCATATGGTGGGATCGGAGTCGGAGTTGGAATGACAATGGAAATCAGAATCGGAATGGAAATCGATTTGGTACGATGAATAAATTTCAAATTCATGTTCGGTTACGGTTCCGGTTCTGATTCTGGTTGTGTTAACAACATTTTGAAAGCTTACCTCTTATTGGAAGCGGGATCGGAAATGGAATGAAAATGGTAGTCGAAAGTTATTACAAATCAAGGTTTAAGATCAAAATCGATTTTGATCCCGATTTCACTTAAAACAATTATGACGTTACTAGCAACTTCAACAGGATAATGGATGACATCGTAACCTAAAGACTAGGTCATGACAAATCGGGGGGCCTTAAAAATAACCATATGAGACCACCCCCATATGACCAAGAGCTAACCATAGTGACTAGGGCATCATTTTCATATTTAAACAGAGATGCGCAAAACCCTAGCTTATAAAACCCTTCGACATAAAACAATTAGGGCACAAACTTAACCCTATTCAAAACTAATCAAGTTGATACGCAGAAGAAACCTCAAACAAAACTGTAAATCAACAAACCCTATAAACATAATGTAGCATATGATTCATATCCTAAATAAACCAAGGGCATCATGGTACGGTCATGACTAAAACATGAAAATGACCGCGACAAAAACAAACAAATGAGAAAAGGAAGACATTAAAATAAAAGACAAAAGGAAAACAAGAAAAATAAAACAAAACAAAAGAGAGTACAGGCAAAAAAAACAACAAGGATTCAAGAGAAAAGAATGAGTCACGAATCCATGTGAATCACAAATGACTGAACAAAACAAAAAGCAAAACAAAAAAAACAAAGAACATAAACCCTACCTCAAACACAAACCAATAGGCTAGTCCCTTGATGTGAATTTGTGCGCATCTATCTCACTTTTGATTGAATCACATGCGCGAATTCTCCACCGTAGCTCTAGTTCACCCTTAATCTTTAAATAGTGATGATAACATCCAGTTAATCCTGAGTTAAGGTTAAAAATATAGCTTCATACGTGTATGGCGCCTGTAATTAATTCCATAAAGGTGGTTGATCGAAGTCAGAACCACAGAGGGAACTGGCACATTACTGTTGTGTGACTAAAGTAAAGTCAAAGAACAAAACAAAATGGCAGGATCAAAATGGGAATAGAAGTGTATTTAGAAACTTTTCCCAAGTTTCAAGTTTTTTCACGATTCTGATTCCGATTCCGCCAAGAAAGAAGAAAAAGAATGAAAGAATTAGAAGAAAAACACCAAGACCGAAACAAGAAAACCCATCACTGATCTTAAGTCCAAATGAACAAACCAAAATGCAGAGGTGGAATGGAAATAAATTTGAGACTATGAATAAACCTTAGACTTAACATCCACTTTGGCTCCGGAAAAGACAAAGACAAACCTAAAAGGCCAACAAAAAGACAATCAAGACCGGGATCATAATGGAACCCTCAAAACAAGTTTTAAACCTGATCTCGTTTCGATTCCGGTTTTGACAGAACAAACAAGAGAAAAACAAAGTGTTGGAAGAAAGAATAACTCCAAACTTTGTTTGAAAAACAACCAAGGAAAAAAACACAAAAGGGGGACCCATTTTGACCAAGGAAAAAGATGGGGTGGTTATGCAAGGCATAACATGTAGGATCAATCTAGAGGCTAGAAATAAAAGTTAAACGATGGTCAAAATCAAGCTAAATTTAGAAAAACTCAAAAAATGGATAAGTCCTCCAAGGATGGTGTCCAAACATTCATGCCTTAGAAAAAAATTTAAAATTTCAAAATTGCAAGAAAACACAAAAAGAAAGTAGACACATGCATGTGCTTGTTTTAGGGTTTCACAGCTCTAAATTTAGGAAACAAGACAATTCTTAACCTAAATTTATTTAAGGCAGCCTTGTGCATTCATTCTGCATAACTTTTTGCAAGTGATTTCAAACCAAGAGAGGAGAAACCAATAATTTTTCCTATTTTCAAATTTAGAGGCTAAAACTTGAAGATTTTTCAGAGTTCTTTATATTTTCATAATCAACGCACATAGAGGCTCATTTTTCCATTCTCTATTTTTCCAAGGCACCAATTTTCAAAAGGAGGGGGTCAATATTTTCAATTTTCATCAATCTGGGTCAGCTCAGTTCATGATTCTTAACAATTTTGAAGAATTTTTCAAATTTTAGCAACCAAAATTTTTCATGCATAACCAGGAAACCTTCAGTATATTCAACATCTAATCATCTAGGTCTCTCTCAAATGTGATTCTGCAAAAAACACATCTCTCAACTTTTTTTGTCAAATTTTTTAGAAATTAGGGTTTGCTGCTTTTTCAACTAGCCATCAAAATTTTCAAAAAAGATTGATCGAGGTCCTCTTGCAATGAGCTTCTATACAAAACCCATATCTTAGATTTTTTTCAAAAAATCTGCTCATTTGAAGAAGAAAAATTAGCAACCTAAATTTAGGGTTTGGGCAAAACTTGTCCAAACATAGTCAAGTTTACAATCAATCTTCAAGTTTTTCAGTATGGAGTAATCTCCAATCGAATTCAAGATCAAATCAGTGCTATATCATGATTTCATCAAAATTGTTGAGACATACTTCCATCATATTAAACCAGTGTTCAAATTGTGTGCTTTGGAAGATGCAGGCAATGTTGCAGTCAAGCACCTTGGTCATTTCGGATTACTTGCAGCAACATCAATTCTTGTTTCAGTTCAAATTTTAGAGTTCGTAATTGCTTGTATCAAGCATTACAATCCATCTACATGGGATATTCAAACAACATGTGGAAGAGTGATTTGTAGCCTCAAACCAGACATGATTGAAAAATGTTTTTCAATACCACAATGGGTTAAAATTTTAACCACCTCCTTTAAAGTATGTGAGAAGGTATGGGAGATGCACAAGGAGAAATATCACAAGAATTTTTGCACAAAAATGGATGAAATAAAAATATAAAACTTTGCAATGGAACATCAGGAATGGAGAATTTAAGGATGAGATTCCTATAATGATTACTCTGCTCAACCAGATCACTCGCCAAGTAGACGCTACAAAATATCAGCCTTAGATGTTCTATGTCATATCTCATATCATGAAGAAAATAGAATTATATGAGTGGCCAACATTGATCAACAACAGTCTTCATCACTAGATAACTGAATACTTCAAAATCCACGAGTTCAACATGACTTCATATCTAGTCTATCTAGTGGCCTTTCAAGGCAAATTCAGAGGATTGAACACTGTGGGAACTTTGGATGTGTAATATGTATATAATCAATACCTTCATCTGGAGTTCTTAGAGTCGACTCATCACTACAAAAGGGTAAATGAGGCTTTCCTGATGCATACGGTTAGAGACCTGGACAATGAGTTGCACGTACGGATTTCATCAACTACCAGGGTAATGATGGCGAAGTGGGAAAATTGATTCATCTAGTTTCCTACCTTCACTTACACTAGAGTGTATGGCTTCTCAAGTGCTCCACTTATGTTCCCAAGGTATTCTTTAAATGAAGTGGTTTTCATGGAGTTCCTAAAGCAAGTATATAAATTTCACAATTGCTTGCGGAATCGAAAGAAGCTCGCCTTCAGTTTTCCAATTGACTTCAGAATATATAGATGTAGATCATCAGCGGATGCTAAGTTAATGAGTGATGATGAGTTGTCTAAATTTTTTCTCAATCCATTCAGCAAGAGACGATCATATTATCCTCATGGTGTCTTCGCATCCTAACTTGGTCAGAATTATGCTCATGTGCCCACACTTGAGGATTTATGGGCTAATTGCAGAGATGAGTTTGAGGTACGGAGGCATGGTAACAATAGGCTTACACTCCATTAGATGAAATATTGTCAAAAGATATTGAGGGATTATTTTATGATGATAGAGATGTACTTCTAACATATACCTAAAATCAAAATGAGCAAAAACCTCTTCCACAATTCAATTGTTCTAAGAAAGAATGCATGTCAGTTGAGGAAAGAACTAGTTGATTCATTAAGAACAACAATATGTTCTTACGCCTCAAAAGGAAGAAAACCATTCCAGTAGAAAATCCATCAATAATATAGTAATCTATTCCTTCCTCATCCAGACTACAAACAAAGATGAAGGTTGTAAGTCATCCTCAAGAAGGGGTAAAGGGTAGCAGAACAACAAAGAATGTAAATAGAAGGTTAGACTTTTCAAATATAGTTCTACAGGAGTAGCCAGTAGTTGTAGCAAAAGTTCCTCTAGAAGAGACCATGCCACAAGCAGACAAAGAAGTGGCTTTGACCCATGATTCTCCACCATCTCTTAGGCCTCCTCTAATTCATATCAATTTAGAGGATGAACAAGTTGATGGAGTTACAGCTGAACCTCCCAAAGAAATTAGTAGAGATACCATGTCTTGGTTTGAGACCTCCCTAGGAAGTAAGAGAAGAAGGACTTCATATCAGCTAAACTTTGATGAACTTGATAACATTTATCAAGATGCACCTGTGAAGAAAGAAAAGAAACAAGTTCACTTTGAAAATAATCCAGAATGTGAGATAATCATGGAGATTGCTATGCCTCCAGAAGATAAAAATATTGATGAACTGGAGGTGGATGATTTCATAATGGTTAAGGCCAATCTTAGCAAAAGCACGAGGCATGTAGATGTAAATTTATTTAAAGTTGCAGCAGAAAATCTTTAGGATAAAGTGCTTAAAGATGGAGAGGATAAGGTAGCCCTCAAGGCTGAAATCCGACAACTCAAAGAATATATTTCTAAACTTATTTTTAGAACTTCACAAGCTACGTAGTTGCTGCCCCAGGTTCTAGAGATGCCATCTAATCAACAGCAGTTGAGGCAGTTGGTAATATATGGGAAGCATATGTGGGATTGGATTGAGGAGCTCATCGCCATAGGTGGAGATGTTCTTGCACAACTATATCAGCCAAGGTATAATTCCCATGACTTATGCCAAGGGATCCAAGGATTTGAGCAGCTGATAAAAGAGGTGAAACCTAAGCGTGAGATCATCTTTGCAGATTTGAATACAACATATGGCTCAGTGGTTTCAAGAGAACACAAGAGACAAATCCTTACATGGAAATAACATCACCTCTTCAAGTTGAAAACATATAAAAGGATATTTGAAGAGTTAGTTGCATATAGAAAAAAGGTTTTTGATGCTCTCTAGTTCATAAGTAATTTTTTTTCAGAGATCCATTGTCTTTATTGTCATAATGATGGCTCTTAAATTGAACTTGATGGAGTACAAGATGAGTTCTAGAATGTTGCTTATGACAGTGTTAGCAGTGATCCTGTTACTAGAAAGATGAGTCAGATTTTTGTGATTTCAACGAATTTGATAAAGCAGCCAATGAGGTCAAAGATTTTCTAAGATCAATTCCAGAAGGAGAAGAAATCCTAGAAAAGTGAAACTTTGCTATAGATAGTATTGATGCTCCTGATAGAGATACAGTTTCCCGCTTTTTGGCAGATTTGGTTGAGATTTAAAGCAACAACTTTCTCCTAGATTTCTTCTCACTTTCTTTCTTTTATTGTCCATTCTTTGAAGAACAAGGAAATCAAAATGTAATAGTTGGCACTTTCCTTTTTTTTAGGTTTTCATAGAATGTTAGATATTTGAGCCTATTTTGCCTGCAAATTATTGTTTAGTTTTAGTTCACTTAGTGTTGGAGAAACCTTGCAAGTCTCTTCTAGCTATGAGTTATTGTTTGGTCCATGTGTTACTTGTGTCAATGTGTTTTGGTTTATCAAAAAATTGTAAAAATATTTTTCTACATTCCTTTTGTCCCAGAAGTGTAATCTTTTTTATTTGAGATTTGAGGAAATAAAGTCTTGTGCCTACTTTATTTCCCTGATATAATGTCTCAAGTTTACATTCTATATATTTTTCTTATATGATCTCTTTTTAAACTTCCATTGAAATTGTAGTAAATGTGCATTGGAAGAAATTTTGTTTAAGTATTTATGTTCAAGAATCATTTCTTGTCCATTTCTAACTCTTAAGCTCTAAATTTACTTGAGTAGTTAGACATTTCATTAGAGTAGGCTTACTCATATTTGAACTCCATAAAGAGAAAATCGCAGCTACGACACTTGAGTTCTAAAAGCTTGTGCTCTTAGTTGAACAAAAGGATTGGAAAATTGGTTTAGTTTACTTTATTTAAGCAACATCGGCAAAGAGGGAGCTTCTCCTCCTAATTTGAAGAGCTTTTTATTTGTGCATAGCTTTCTATTTCTAATTCATATACCAAATGTGTGAATTGAAATGCCAACAGTTTTTAGTGCCCATCATGGGGCACGAGGCTTAGAATTTCAAGAAATCTTATACTTTATGTCATGGGTATGAATCTCTAGCATCCTACTACGCCATTTCAACAACTTGATCTTACACTTGTAATTATCCAGCCAAATTTTGAGATAATTGAAGGAGAGCATGTGGACATCATCAACAACCTAAGGAGTCTCATATTTGACAAGAAGGAAACCCCTGCTCAGTGGAGAAACACTATTATTTTTCTAGACCAAGAGGAAGAGAAAGCCGGTATTGTAGTTGAAAGACCTATATTGCCACCTCCTACGTTGGTTTAGAGAATCTTGGCTTACATAGTCTATACAAGGAGGAACAATCCTCTCTTTCAAGAAGACATCAAAGCTGATAAAAATCCATTCCTTCCACAAATGCATCCTACAAAATTTGGAGAGACATCCAACATAGTACTTGAAATCAAAGAAGAAGAACCTGAAGTCAAACAAGAAGAACCTATGATCCATCTAGAAGTGATGGGTGATAATAATAACAATAATAACTGCAATCAAAGATGATAACTCTCATTGCCTTGGGGTGATCAAATCAGACCTTTTGCCTTGGCAACAAATTATGAACTACCTAAGGGGTCAAGAAAGCACTTTCCATGATTCCATGGTGATGGAACTCAACATCATGATTATCATATTTCAACCTTCTCAATGGCCTATGACGTCTTGCATGTGGCTCGTGAGGACATTGCAGTACATCTCTTTGTTGAGACCCTTGGGGGAAGTGTCACTGAATGGTTCAATCACCTAGAAACAAGTTGCATTACAAAGTGGGAAACTTTGAGTGAAAATTTCTTTGCAAGATTCAAGCCCACAAAACATATTTATCGATTCTTCGTCCAGCTTTCCAATTCAAAGATAGACGCCCATGAACCAATGAGAGATTTCATGGTAAGGTTTAACCACCTTTTTCACCCATCTTTCACATACACTCAATCCATCACTTGAAATCTTGTTGAGCAGTTTCATCAATGCTCTTCCATCTAAGATAGTCTTTCTCTTGAAATCGGCTAATGAAGTAGAATTAGAGAATGCACAACAATGTGCCATAGAGATTGATGAAAACATGATTACTACTAGAAAAATGAAGGGATATTCCATTAGGAATTTGGTTTAGAGCTTTGCATACCCACTACTACAAAAGGTAGCCAATGAGATGACTATTCTAAAGAGGTAGTTTCCTACTCAGCCTGCACCACTTGCACTATTTGCACCACCACCATAGTATCAACCACCACAACAACCATATCAATCTTAGAAATTGTACCATCCAAGGAGAAATAAATTTCAACCTTACAAAAATTATAGTCCATGACAACCAGCTCCATCGAAGCAAACAACAAATGTTGCTCAACATACGGTATTTATTTCCTTTCATGAGATTGATGCAAATATCGTCTCTACCTGTCTTGAAAACTTAAGAATGAATCAGATAATGGGATACACTAAAACTGCACAAAGTTTAAGCTTTGTACCAACACCTAGTTCAAATTTTGTCTTACCACAATCAGAAAAAATTGATGGTGACTCTGCAACGGTGTACTTTGAAAGTGAATTTTAAATTGAAGAAGAATAATATCCCTATCAATACTCTCTTGTCGTGAATCTTGAAAATTTCACAACACCTGTGTTTACACAAGCTCAACATCCGAAAGCACATAAAGCAAAAGAAGAAGAGAGACTAAGAGCATATAAAGAAAAAGGAAAAGAAGTGGCTTCCACTTCCAATCCCAAACCCTCTCAAGAGAATGTAAAATGAACTGCTCAAGACTCGTCCTCAGCAAATTTTGATATTGTGGACTCTTTGAAGAAGAATAAGGTGCAGATTTGTCAACTAGAATATCTCCAAGATCATCTAGAATGGCTGGATAGACTTCTTAAGGTGGTGAAGAAGAATTTGGTTGAATAACTTACATTTCTTGAATCATTTGTGTCAGCAGAAGACAAGCCTAAACCATTTTATATTTCTTTGTATATAGGGGGTTTCAAACTGAGCAATGGTATCATTGATTTAGGAGCCTTGGACAATGCCATGCCTCTACAAGTGATGATTGCACTAGGAATTTCATGCACTAAGAAAAGAGACAAATTCTATTCACTAGATTTCGGGTTGCTGTCGTTAGTCAGACAGTTGAAATACACTCAAGTGAGGTTGGCAGCTTGTCCTGAGAAAAAGATAATCATGACCATCCTAGTAGCTAACATTCTAGCTAGTTATGGGATGTTATTGAGTAGAATCTTCTACAAAGATCTTGGTGGAGAGATCCAAATGGATTGGTCTTCTGCAACTATTCCACTAAAGAATGTTACATTCAAGCTAGAAAAAGAACGAAAGCCTCAATTTGTGGTCGTGAAGTCTCAAGACCCTCAAGCTCAAATTCTATATCAAGAAACAAGGCTTGGTACATATACTATGTTGACTGAGATAAATGAAGAATGTCAAGAGGTTCTGAGTGTTGCAAACAAAATAGCAAATGACCCAAAGATGTGGACCATGTAGTTTGATGGGATTTGCTCTACTATTGGTTCAAGAGTGAGAGTTGTAATAATTTCTCCAGAAGGACAATTGTATCCATTTACATGCTTCTTGTTGTTTGAATATACGAATAATACAACAAAATATGAGGCACTCTTACTAAGTCTCAAGAATGCAAAGGATATGGGTATCAAACAATTAAGAGTTGAAGGTTATGTGGACCTAGTTGTGAAGCAAGTAAGAGCTCAATTATGAGTAAGAGCGCATCATCTTTGACATTATAGAAAAATGGTGTGGAATGCAATCAACTTGTTCGAGGAATTAGACATTAAATAAATTACATGTCTAGAAAATAGTAGATTAGATTCCCTTGTGGTATTGACTTCACTTTTCATGCCACATTTTGACTTCCGTCAGAATGCATTCGCAATTGAATTGATATATAGGCCATCTATACCCGACAACTGTGATAATTAGCAAGTCTTCAATGACGATGACCACATTAAGGAGTTCCTTGTCATGGGAGATCATTTCAAATATTTTTTCTTTGAGGGAAGCACATCTTCTTTTAGAGAATCAATAACAAAGGTTTCTCATGTGCCAGAAGTAATAGAAAATGTAGAAAATTCAGAAGAGCCAGATACTAGTATTATCCAGTTGAAGGGTAATAAGATTCCCAAGGGCCTGGTATCCTTAGAAAATATATTTTACAAGCATGATTGGTGCATTCAAGATTAGAAGAACTCATATGATAATACTTATGCGGATTATCATCTGATAAATATTGGTACTGAAGACAAGCCTCAACTTGTTAATTTGGGAAAATGTTGCATTGTAGAGGAGAGTGAAAATTTTATATCTTTGTTCAAAAAATACCATGATGTTTTTTCCTGGTCCTATGAAGACCTTAAAGTCTTCACATCAAGATAATTGTCTCACATAATTCCTCTCAAACCTAAAGCTAAGCCCTTTAGGCAAAAACAAAGACACTACAATTTGCAGATTCAAGATACCATTTACATGGAAATTCAAAAAATGGTGGATGCCAAAATCAATTTTCCAATTTATCACTCCACCTAGGTATCGAATATAGTTCTTGTACAAAAGAAGAATGGAGAAATCAGAATTTGTGTAGATTTTGGGAACTTGAATCAATCATCTCTCAAGGATAATTATCCTTTGTCAATCATGGAGCACACCATGCAAACAATTACCAGTTCAAAAATGTTGTCCTTATTGGATGGTTTTTATGGTTACAATAAAATTTTAGTGGTTGAAGAAGACCAATTTAAGATGATGTTCATTGTTGGACAGTCTGAATAACTGAGAGGGGGTGAATCATTTATTATCAAATTTCTTTAATTTAATTAATCTAGAGCAAACTTAAATCAAAGATATATTGATGAACGTGTAAGTACACAAAAACACCATGCACAAAGAACACCAAAATTAATGTGGAAGCCCAAGAAGGGAAAAACCACAAAGAAATATAATTCTCAATTATAAAACAGCAATTAAGGTGACACCTATTAAGGTGATTTTTATAAGGGCTCACTACCAAGTTGCTCATTGCTCAGCTATTATAGCCAAAGATACAAAAATTCTCACTGCCAAAAGAGGAAGGCTCATTCCCAAAAGAGAGAGGCTCACTGCCTACAAAAAGTGGCTCACTACCTGAATAATGATGAAAGGGAATCCACCACTGAAAGAACTATCACCAATAATGACACGGGATATAATCTCATTGTATGTTGCCTTTGGTCATACACTTTCGCACACTTCACAATGTCTATATTTTCAGATTTGGATTCCTCGCGCTTTCCTTCATAAAAAAAAAACATCTTATACTTATACCATTCCATGCTTTCGTAATCTCCCAAGTCGGCCAAACACAATTTCATAATTTCTAGGTCAGCCAAGCAAAAATTAAAATAGGTCACCACAAAAACATTCCCGCGATGGAGAAGAATGAAATGTAGACCACATAGAACCTCCTCGCTCAAATCAACTTGCTATGTTGATATTCTGAACCACATAATAAGATATACACATTACAATGAAAACCATGTGTTGGCGCATGTTAACCAACTACCATATCGATCTAGACCCAAAATAATGTATCGCATTATGTTACAGGAGGAATGGGACCAAGACAGATACAACCCAAGATAGATCATTACATCATGACATTCGAAACTAGGCCAATCTGGATCACCAAAGCACCAAAATAGAACATCGGTCACACAACCAAGATATGTTGACATCAATGATAGCAAGCAATCAACATCATCTCAACACATTCTAATAGTTCACTACCCCATGGGGTACATTTGCATATGAAAGGATGCCTTTCGGCCTCATCAACGTCAGTGCAACATTTCAGAGAGCCATATATTTGGTGTTTGGAGACTTGAGGAATAAAGTAATTATTGTTTATCTAGATGACCTCACTATTTTCTCAAAGATACGAGATCTTTTTTCACACTTGGGGAAAATCTTCGAGAGGTGTAGATATCATAAAATTTCACTAGATCCTAAAAATTCCATCTTTGTGATGACAAAGGGAAAAATTCTTGGCCACATTTTCTCCAAAGAAGGAACTCGAATTGACCCTAGTCAGTTTGATTCTATCAAAAACTTGTCTCCAAAGAAGGAAATTGAATTGATCCTAGTCAGTTTGATTCTATCAAAAACTTGTCTCTTCCAACAAGAAGAATTGGAGTGTATTCCTTCTTCAGTAATGTAAATTTCATACAAAGGTTTGTGTCAAACTTCTCAAAGATGACAAAAGATATATCCACCATGATGAAGAAGAATTCCATTTTCAAGTGGATAGAAGAAGGAAAGAAGGAATTTGTCACAATAAAGGAATCTATCAACCAAGAACTGGTGCTAGTCCATCCCAATTTTGATAAGGATTTTATCCTTTATTGTTATGCATCAGAGCATACCTTGTCTGTCATGCTAACACAAAATTTGAATGAAGAAACTAAATCTCCAATCACTTTCATGAGTAGTAGCTTCAAGGATAGCGAGTCACAATACTCTCAAATTGAAAGGAATGCATATGTTGTTCTCATAGCCATAAAGAATTTCAGATTTTGTATCTTGAATTCCCACACAACTTTGTATGTCACTGATCCAACAATTAAAATTGTGCTAACTCAACAAGAGATGAGTAGAAAGAGATGAAATTGGCTTGCAAGATTGCAAGAGTACAACTTGGAGATCTAACTGACTAAATTCATTCCTGAGAGAGGTATTTTCCAGTTAAAAATAGAAGACGGTGATAAGAAGCTCAAGGCCAAAGCCAAGGGTGAACTTGAACCTAAAATTGAAGTTAAAGAGGATCTTCCCATGGTTCTACTCCTTGATTCTACCAATGAATGGTATGCAAATATCCGGTATTACCTGACTTATGGTGAATATCTAGCCCACATGGACAAGCAACAAATGAGAACGCTAAGGTTGAAAGTGCATACCTTTGTGCTTTGGAATGACATTTTGTATAAGAAGGGGTTGGATGGAACATTTTTATTATGTGCTAAAAAATACCAACAATGACGATTGTTGGAAGCTTTTAATAGTCAAGCATATGGTGGCCACTTTTCATCAAGGGTTACTACATTCAAAAAAATTTGAGCATAATTCTTTTGGCCAACTATGTTCCGTGATGCATATGAATGGGTGCACAGATGTCAAATGTGCCAAAAATTTGTTGGAAAGATGAAGCTGGCAACCATTCCTTTCAGGAAAATTATTATAGACGCTCCATTTCAGCAATGGGGATTAGATTTTGTTGGTCCTATCAACCCACATTCCAGTAAGGGGCATATTTATGTCCTTACAGCCATAGATTATTTTACGAAATGGGTTGAGGCCATTCCAACCAAGTGGGCTACCTCTGAAGTCATGTGTGACTTTTTGAAGGAAAATATTGTGTCGCACTTTGGGGTGCCTCACAAAATTGTAACTAATAATGCAACATGTTTCTCATCAGAGGAGCTATTGGAGTTTTGTTTTATTCATTGTATCACTTTTTCACATTCATCAGATTGTTACCCTTAGGGTAATGGACAAGACGAGTCATCAAACAATAACATAGTCACAATAATAAACAAGTTAGTTGATTCCAATCAACGAAATTGGCATAAGAAACTCTACGATTCTCTTTGGGTTGATAGAATTACTCCAAAGAGATCCATTGGTACTTCACCCTTAATCATTATGTATGGTGCAGAGGCTATGTTACACCTCACATTGGAGTTGTCTGATTTGCAGTTAACATTTGCAGTAGAAGATGGGGAGTTCATAGATCCAATTGAAAAGTGTATCCTATACCTGATAAAGCTTCAAGAAGAGAGGGTGGAGGTCATAGAAAAAATCACTCAACACTAGGAGTGGGTGAAGAATTTTTTTTATAAGCTCATTAGCTAGATTTCAAGGTTGGAGATCAAGTCCTACTATGGGATAAAATACATAAGCCCAAGGGAATGGACGAAAAAATTTGATTCCTTGTGGTTGGGACCGTTCAAGATCCACCTGTTTTCTGGGGAGAATACTTATGTTCTTTCACACTTGGATGGAAGGCTCCTCTCGCTAGCACACAGTGGGCAATACTTGAAGCACTTCATCCCTTCAAGGGTGGAGTAGAATGTTTGTAAATAATTTTCTTTCTATTTTCATGATGTGTTTCCCCTTTCTGTGATGTATTTGGTATGTTGTGTTTCCCCTTTTCATAACAGTTTCATCGTGTTCCAGGTGATTTTTAGGGAAGTCCAACTACTAGGTGATTCTAGGAAGTCTAGTCCTATGCGACTTAGGGAAAGTCTTGCAATAGGTGATTAGGAAGTGTTGTTGACTCTGATACCCAATAGATAAGGCATTGGTCTAAGCTTTAAAATCTATAGATTCCTTAGTTCTCCTATGTCGTAAATATCTGACATGGTCCCCAAATGAAGTCAAATGTTGTACCCCAAATTAAAAAATTTGCTGCACTTAGGCATTTTGAAGAAATGGGCAAAAGTCTTGTTAAAATTGTCAAAAAGGTCAAAATTTGGGATTCGCATGTCTTGCATGAGGGTCAAAAACTTGAAATTTTCAAAATTTGATGATCTAGGTTTGCTTAGAGTGACCAAGTCTACAAAACCCAGATCTTAGTTTTTCGGCCCTAAATTTTAGGAAAATTTCTATTTTTACAAACTTTCTAAAAATAAACTTTTTCTAGCTTTTTATGGGTTTCTTTTGAAATGGATGCTAGCAAAATTTTTTGAAAAAATAAAATTTCTTAAAATAGAAATTTTGCCTTCTAGGGTTCAAATTGAATTTGATTGGTTGAAATACTTCCTCATCAGGCTGGTCCAGTCACAATCATCAAAAGATCAGTTTTGCCCTAGTGGGTTTACTTTGCTTTTTTAGGAGCTCCAAGGTAATTAATGGAGGTCAATCAATTGCTAGGTGTCAAATTCGGAGTCTTAGGCACTACTCAGATCAAGAAGCTACAACGAATGGTCGAGAAATGAAGAATGGAAAATGGGGGTTGAAAAAACTTTAAAATGCAAAATTTTGGCTAACTCTGGAAAATCCAAGTGCCCCTGCCCAGTAAAGGCACCTATGGTTTTGTGCGTTAGAAAAAAATTCATCTTCAGCAAGTGAAGCAATGACAAACATGAGGAATGAAGGGAAATAAAAACTAACACTACCTGTCATGGGCACCCCATAAGGGGATAGGCGCCCAACTTTTCAAGAGGTCAAATGATGGAATTAGGGTTTTCTCATCTTAGACAATGTTGTTTAGAATCTTCTCAACTCCGCAGTAATTCCACAAGCGTATCCATCTAATCAACCAGTCATCCAAAATTGAAGATCAAACAAAGAGGTCTCAATAGAGAAGTGGAATGCAAATCATGAAATTATCAGAAAATATTCTAAGGATTGAGATCTTGGGTGCCCCAGGAGGAGATAAGCGCCCAAGATTTTGGGGCATAAAATGGAAGAATTTGTATTCAGCCTCCAACATGTATTCTTCAGTTTTGATCAAGCTCTCCAACACAATCAACAGTCAGACCATCGAAGTTATCAATCATCAGATGTTGCACAAAGGGAAAAATTATGTAAGATGTCAAAATTCAAAAGAAGGTTGAAAACACAATGAAAATAATCTAACTTTGGAAATCATGGGGACCCCAGCTAGCTAGGGGCACCCAAGGATTTGAATCCCTAAATCAACTTTTCAAGAGATGCAACTCCCATGAGACCCTCCTCGGAATTCATCAAGCTATCTAGCAAATCTAATAGCTAGTCAATCGGATCAATCTAACTCTTGAAATCACGATTTCATCAGAAGATCAGAAAATAAGCAAGAAATTGAAGAATTTGAAAAAACGGCTAACACTAGTAATGTCGGGCACCTCAAGTAGCTAGGGGCGGCCGTGATTTTGGAGGTCAAAATGAAGTTTTTAGCCAAAGTTGCCTCCAAAACAATCTCGCTAGATTCGATCAACTTCCATAATGAATCATTCAGCCAGTCCATAGGATCAATCTGGAGGCTAGAAATTAAAGTCAAACTATGGTCAAAATCAAGCTAAATTTAGAAAAATTCAAGAAATGGCTAAGTCCTCCAAGGGTGGTGTCCAAACATTCGTGCTTTAGAGAAATTTTTCAGATTTTCAAAATTGCAAGAAAACACAAAAAGAATGCAGCCACATGCATGCACCTATTTTAGGGTTTCATAGCTCTAAATTTAGGAAAAAAAGTAATTCTTAACCTAAATTTATTTAAGGTATCCTTGTGCATTCATTCTTCATAATTGTTTGCAGGTGATTTCAAGGCAAGAGAGGAGAAACCAAGAATTTTTTCTATTTTTAGATTTGAAGGGTAAAACTTGAAAAAATCTCAAAGTTCTTTAAATTTTCAGAATCAACGCACATAGAGGCTCCTTTTTCCATGCTTTATTTTTCTAGGGCATCAATTTTTAGGAGGGGGTCAATATTTCAATTTTTCAGTAATCTGGGTCAGCTCAGTTCATGATTCTGAACAATTTTCAACAATTTTTCAAATTTTAGCAACCTAATTTTTCCATGCATGTCCAATAAACCTTCATTATATTCAACATTTGATCATATGGGTCCCTCTCAATCATGATATTGCACAAAACCCAACTCTTAGCTTTTTTTGTCAAAATTTTCAGAAATTAGGGTTTGTTGCTTTTTCGACCAGCCATCAATTTTTTTGAAAAAGATCGATTTGGGTCCTCTTGCAATGAGCTTCTCTATAAAAACTTATATCTGAGATTTTTTTTTCAAAAAATCCAATCATTTGAAGAAGAAAAATCAGCAACCTAAACTTAAGGTTTGTGTAGAACTTGTCCAAACATAGTCAAGTTTACAGTCAATCTTCAATTTTTTCAATATGGAGCTATATCGTTTGAACTGAGAATTGAAACTTGTGTGGTTTGGAAGATGTAGAAAATGTTGCAGTCAAGCACCTTGGTCATTCTAGATTACTTGCAGCAACATCAATTTCCATTTCAATGCAAATTTTAGAGTTCATAATTGCTTGTATCAAGCATTACAATCCAGCTAAACGAGAGATTCAAACAACAGATGGAAGAGTGATTTGCAGCCTCAAACTAGACATGATTGAAAAATGTTTTTTCAATACCACTGTGGGCTAAAATTTTAACCATCTCCTTTGAAGAATGTGAGAAGGTATGGGACATGCACAAGGATAAATATCACAAGAAATTTGCACAAAAATGGATGAAAGAAAAACATAAAAATTTTCCAAGGAACGTCAGGTGCGGAGAATTCAAGGATGAGATTTCTATAATGATTACTTTGCTCAACCGGATCACTGGTCAAGTGGACACTACAAAATTCTAGCCTTGGATGTTTTATGTCATATCTCATATCATGAAGAAAATAGAATTCTATAATTGGCCAACATTGATTAGTGATAATCTTCTGCACCAAATAACTGAATACTTCAAAATCCACGAGTTCCACATGACTTCATATCTAGTCTATCTAGTGGCCTTTTAAGGAAAATTCAAAGGATTGAACACTATGGGAACTCTGGATGTGCAGTATTTCTATAATCATTACCCTCAGTTGGAGTTCTCAGAGTCAACACATCACTACAAAAGGGTAAATGAGGCTTTCCTGTTGCATATGGTGAGAGACCTGGATAATGAGTTGCATGTACGGATTTCATCAACTACTAGGGAATCAATGGCAGAGTGGGTAGATTGGTTCATCCAGTTTCCTACCTTCACTTACATTAGAGTGTACAGCTTCTCAACTGCTCCACTTATGTTGCCAAGGTATCCTTCATATGAAGTGGTTTTCATGGAGTTCCTGAGGAAAGTATATGAAGTTCACAATTTATTATGGAATTGAAAGAAGCCCACCTTCAGTTTTCCATTTGAGTTGAGAATCTACAGATGTTGATCGTCAGTGGCTACCAATTTAATGGGTGATGATCTATCTAAATTTGGTCTCAAGCCATTCAGTGAGAGACGATCATACGACCCTCATGGTGTCTTCACAATTCGCATCCTGACTTGGTCAAAATTATGCTCATGTGCCCACACTTGAGGATTTATGGGCTAATTGTAGATATGAGTTTGAGGTACAAAGGCATGGTAACAACAAGCTTACACTCCATCAAATGAAATATTGTTTGTCAAATGATATTGAGGGATTATTCGATGATGATGGAGATTTACTTCTTCCAACACATACTTGAAATAAAATTGAGCAGCAACCTCTGTTGGCAAGAGACACTGTTATTACCATTTGGTGTTGTCATTGATGGCAACCCTAATTGATGATCAAATATGCACATCATCATTCGATCATACCGAAAGACAAATTAAAGATTGACAAGGAAGAACAGAGTATCTGGTAGTTCAGTGTTCATCAATCTGTATGAGGACTTTCTATTATTGTTTTGTGTTGTGCATCTTAGGAAAAAAAAATTGGTATATTATCTCTATTATTATTGAAGCGAAGTGGCTTGTATCGATCCTTGTGTGAGTTAAAAGATCTCGTTAGCTAATTTTCTATTTTACCAGTACTGGAGCTGACTTCATAAATGTATCATGTCGTGGATGTATGGAAAGTAATTGGTTAAGTATTTTTGTGTTTATACATCTTTGTTTGGGTCCTATCCAAGTTGTGGCTGATTCGCATTGCATCTTATTCATGAATTGAGTAGATAGTTGTAATTTTTTTGTGTTCTATCGAAGCCAACAAAGTGTAATTGAATTCTATGGTGCGGATATATATATAAGATCATTTGTATCATTTTGGTGAAATTATGAAGTGTGTGTTGATGTGAATTACGAAGTAAAGAAAATTAGAAGAGCGATAATGTGTAGTTTCACTTACACATAGAGAATTTGTGTTGTGAGTGTGAGCAGAACAAAGCAGAAGTGCAAAATCAGTCTGTAGGACAGAAGATCAAATATTATGCTTCATCGAAACTATAATCAACAATATGTAGATGCTATTTATCTCAGTTCAAAATCTCAGATGTTTTTAATCTGATTTTCTTTGTAAGGCAGTGAGCCTTCCCTTTGAGTAGTGAGCTCTAGGTAGTGTGTCTAGATGCAAGTGCATTCCCCTTATTGTAAACTTCATTTGAGTATACTCAGATTAAATTGTGGATTGGCCATCCACCGTGGCTTTTCCCCTAATAGGGTTTCCACGTAAAAATCTTTGTGTTATGGTTTTGTGTTCATTTGCTTCTTGTTTATACATTATGGTTGAATGTTGTTAATGCTTTGAAGATAAAGGTTAATAAAATTAATTTTTGCACAACATGATTCACCCCCCTCTCAATGTAGCTTCTTTCCAACAATTGGTATCAAAGTTAGTTCCTCTGAAGAATTCTAACAACTTAGGGAGATCTTGGAAGGTGCTTCAATGGATTCAAGTAGTCTTCAACAACAATTTTTAGTGGCACTGGATGATCTTGATCAGTCAAAGGTTGAAGCTCAAAAATTGCAAGAAAACCTCACGGATGTTGAGAAATTCATTGAGTCTTGGAAAGACACAATCAATAAGTCTAGAGAGAAGAGAAAGGAGCTTTGTGATCAAATTAAGTAGAATGACAGTAAGAGAATTGAAGAACTTAGTCAAGCCCTAAAGGAAAATATAGAAGAATGTGAAAAGCTTACCGGAGATAATATAGTCCTACAACATGAAATGGAATCTATCATGATGAAGATGACCAAGGAGATTGAAGACAGAAATAACAATGAAGAGAACCTAGCACAAACTCTAAAAGAAAAATCTGAAGTATGCAGTCGATTGGATGATGAATTGGAACAATCTAAATACAATGAAGAGGCACTTGAAAAGCAAATGGATGGTCTCATAAATGAACTTGTTGCTGCAAATGAGTACAAAGAAAATTCAAAGTTAGCTCAGCCAAGCTTAATGAACTGATTAAAGGTCAGAGGATAAATGGTGACAAGAGAGGTCTTGGATATGAGGAAGGAGAAAGTTCAAAATTTGGACAAAGGAGATTTAAGAAAGGAAATCAAATGAACAAATCTAGAAGGTATCTGATAAGTCAACCTAATGCTCGAAGACTTAATGGATAATGTTTCAAATGCAATAAATTTGGACACATGGTTACTCAATGTAGAAGTAGAATGAAATCAAGTGGTCCATCATTCTTAGGTCAATGCTTTAATTT
This sequence comes from Sequoiadendron giganteum, assembly GCA_007115665.2. Lineage (NCBI taxonomy): Eukaryota > Viridiplantae > Streptophyta > Pinopsida > Cupressales > Cupressaceae > Sequoiadendron > Sequoiadendron giganteum. The sequence continues at coordinate 402,042,374 of CM021102.1, read as the reverse complement.
TCATAAGGTTGGTCATAAGTCAAATGAATGTAGAAATGTGATGAATTAATTTTTGTAGAAATATCAAATGATATACATGTAATAGACTTGACCATACTGCTAACCAGTGTAGATCAAGAGGAAATCAGTGGAACAACTAGTTTGGACAGAGAAATTTTGTGTGCTATAATTGCAACAAAATTGGTCACATTGCTACATTATATTGGAATAGAAAAGTTCTGGTAAATCAAAGGAAAAACATGCAGAATGATATCAAGGGAAAAGGAAAAATCACTACAGATGTGGTCAGAAAGTAGATGCAGAAGAAATGGGTGAAGATAGATCCCTTTGTTGAAGGAAATATGTCAGTACCAGAACCCACTTCTGGTAATTCCTCTGGGAATTAGTTTCAGGCCTTTGGCCTAGGGGGAGTTGTCAAGAAAAAATTTTAACCCCCTAATCGATAAGTAACACCGGATGTGGATGTGTCCAAAAGGTAGATAGGTGCTCAATAGATGTTTTTGAACTCATTGGAGCAAGTGGTATGTCGTATTGGAGGTCCAAAAAATATTTACCCATCATAGTGCATAAAATAGGGTAACCGGATGAATTATGGTTAAGGCATTTATTACGACAAAAAGGGTTAGATATGAAAATAATAAAAAGTCATTTCTATTCGTCATTTGTCACTTTGTATTTGGAGAAAACAAGTTTGAAGAGCTCTAAGGTGAACTTTGGCCAATTGAGGTGAAATTCAAGCATGGAAGTGATTTGACAATCAAATTTTGATCCGACGAAAAAGGTATTTATCAAAAAACTCTACGAATTTATGATTTGGTCAAAATGAATACTCCTCTGGTAGTTGAAGTCAAAGATAGTCCTCATCCTAAATTTAAATGGCATCCTTACAAGTCTCTTGAGACCTATCTGTTAGGAGCATTTTTGTCTGTTCTATAGTACGGAGTGTTAGATATGGAGGATATTAGGGTTTATATTCACATGAATATTGAAGAGCTAGGTAGCTCACAATTGCTTAATTTGTACAATAATCACATCATAGGTGAATATTTTTGTGTGAAGCCAGAACATAAAATCCTAGAAGCAAATAAATTTACTCAAATTATCAAATTTCCCATCTTTGAAGAGTTTGAATGGGTTCATTGTGTTCTGAGTCGATTCCATGATGAATTCCTGTGGTTAAGCATACTATTCCAAATCACAAAGGAGGAAATCATTTTTGTAAAAGGTTTAAATTATTTTGGTACCAATTTTGAAATCTGTGAAAAATCAAACAGTCACTGATGCTACAGGCTCTACATATGACAAAAGGGCAATGACAATTGATAACATTGTTGATGTAGATGTAAAATTTGCATCTATGGTTATTGGATACAAGATTTATCATTCCAGCTAAGACAACTCTATGTCTAGTATAGTAATTTATTTCGCCTATCAAATGGTGAAAGAAAATGTAGACTATGATCTATGTGTATTGTTGAGGAGTCAACTAATGGAAAATCTTGTGAAGATTAAGAAAGATAAGAAAAAATCTTTCAAGTATGGTAACTTGCTTTTGTGCTTATTCTTTTATTTCATGGGTGAAGTTCTGGGAGTTGGAAAGATTCATTTGCAAAAGGACAAGCTGGTAGCCACTTAGATTAGAGATTTGTTGCACAATTTTATAGACACTAAAACAAAGAATGTAACCATCTAGGGATAGTTCAAAAAAAATTAAACTATGATGCAAGCTAGAGAGAGGATTCCCACCTCTATGTAGAGTATTATGGAGATAAAATTTTCTTCATGCTAGATGTTGATCAATGTATGATGGAAGTTTTTGATCTCAGAACAATCTGGATCATGCCTATGGGGTATGAAGTTGAAGAAAACATTTTGGATATGTATGGACAACACTTGCTACGTAAACTTTTGGATCTGATAGAAGAGAGGTTCAGTACCTATGCTGGAAGGGACATACATGTTCAGAACAATCTCAGGAAACATGTGGTAACCAAATGAGATAGAAAAGAAGTAGAAGTTCTTGCAGAAAGTTTGGGTATATCCGATGAGAAATTAAAAGAAGCTAGAAAGAAAAGGGCATAAGTTGAACCAGCAAAACAAACAACTAAGGAGGCAAAAAAAACTCAATCAGCTGGTCCAGTAGAACCATCTAGCCTGGCTAGATCAACTAGAAGCTCTGCATCCCATTTAGCTCCTACAAAAAAATCAATCCATGTGAAAGGGATCCGGTAAAGAACCAAAAAGGAATAAATATAAGATCAAAAGAGTCTATGTAGTGGTTTCTGATGATGAGGAAACTAATTCTGATGAAGGTGTCAAATAAATCAAGCATCAAGGCACCAAGGCTACAACTATTACAAAAATAAAATCCTCCACTGAAGATGCTCAAGCAAAGAAGAAGATAAAAACTGGCAATTCGGGTATGTCAGTCGAGGAAGTTGAAAAGGATTTAGTTAAGGATGGAAATATCAAGCCACTCTATAAATGGTATGAGTCTTTTGGTGAATTTGATTAAATCATTCTTGAAGAAGCAACAATAAAATACTTGAATATTTTAAATAAAGTTTTGATAGAAATAATGCCTAATCTGCCCAAAATTCTATATGACATTTTGGAAATAAGAAGAACAGATGAGAGAAAGGATTCTTGCATAATTATGTTTGGTAATGTCTTTGGATGAAATGCAGGCACTTTTGAATAAAGACAAAAGGAAATTTAAAAGAAAAATAGGGTAAATAATCTCATGATCGATCTAACTGAAAATCCTAAGGGAGACACTGTTAAAAGATAGAATTGATGTTGTAGCTGATGGAACACATGTTGAAGATGCCCCATCTGGTCTGGTAAAGGAAGAAATAGAATAAAATTTTGATACAGCTGAGGATTCACAAATTCCTCCTACAAAGGACAACACAGAAATTCCTATGGAAGTTGAGATAACTGAAAATGTATTAGTTGAGAAAGCAGAGATACCTAAAGATAAAATAGACCCTGCAACTATGGAAACAACAGTTGAAGATAAGAAATATGATGTAAAAGCAATCCTAGTAGAGGAAAGAGACACTATTGAGGCAGTGAAGAAATTTTTGGTTGAACAAAAAGAAGAGTTGGATCTGAAATTGATTGAAGGTCCTATTGACCTATCTACTTTAAGTCCAATCTAAAAGATGAAAGTAGCTTCATTTGCTCAAGAAAAATACAGAGAAGAGCTAATGAAGTCACACATTGAAGATAGTGAATTTCTAAATCTTGCATCTGGAGTATTGGAAAAGATCATGCCCTCTTATGTAAAATATCTGATTGGTTCCTCCTCTAGAATTGAAAAAGCTTATCAACTCAATTAGTACTCACTTTGAATCACTCGAGAAATCAGCCATGGTGAAAGTGTAGAAAGAGTTTGATGTCAAAATTTTTAGTAGATTGAGAAGAATGATTGTTAAAGATAAAACCATTTTAGCCACATGTGTAAAGAATGTACAGAATGCTTTGTCAGAAGGTGGAAAGATCTAAAAATCATGTTTGTCTTTTTCAAAATTTATTGAAGCTAATGAGAAAAAGGTTAAGGACCTGTAAAAATAGTTAAGTACTATTTCTAGAGAATTTGATCCTCTGACTGGTGGTTTTGGAATGATAGAAGGTGAAGTGATTTTTGTGCTTAACAAAATAAAAGGCTTGAAGCATGAGAATGATAAAATTGTTGACAGAACATGTGAACTCAGAGGCATAATTGGTCCAAAATTTGAGATAATGTCAAGCGCTCTAAAGGAAGGAGAAGACACTATGGCAATTGGTGATCTAGCCAACTTGGAATCTATAGAGACCTAGTCCTACCTGATCTTTGGTCACATAAAAATCTTGGAAAGTCTCAAAATAGTTTGGGACACAAATCTGATCCAGCTAAAGAAAGATTTTGTAGACATTTTTTCAGTTTATGTAAGTTAAAGAAGCATTTTTGTATAACAGTTTTGATTGATTCATCCATTTTTGTTATGCGCATCCCTACCTTTTCCATTGATGTCAAATGGGGAGAATAGTGGAGTGAAAAATTCATAATCATCTTAGGGGGAGAATTGTATTTTTAGAATTTTGGGGATGGCAGTGCAATTTATCTTGGTACTGATCCGACACTTAGCCATTTTTCACAAGTGTTGCCATCAATGCCAAAGGGGGATATTTTTGGGAAGATACACTACTATTATCATTTGGTGTTGTCGTTGATGACAACCCTAATCAATGATCAGATACACACATCATCATTCGATCATACCAACAGACAGATTGAATATTGACAAGGAAGAACAAAGTATCTGATAGTTCAGTTTTCATCGATCTCTATGAGGATTTTTTGTTATTTTTTTGTATTGCACATCTTAGGAAATGTTTTTTGGTATATTATCTCTATTACTATTAAAGCGCAGTCGCTCGTATCGATCCTTGTGTGAGTTAGAAGATCCGACTAGCTAATTTTATGTTTTATCAGTACTGGAGCCGACTTCATAAATGTATCATGTCACCGATGTATGGAAAGTAATTGGTTAAGTATTTTTGTTATTATACATCTTTGTTTGGGTCCTAGCCAATTTGTGGTTGATTGTTGTAGATTCGCATTCATATTATTCACGAATTGAGATGATAGTTGTAATTTTTTTTGTGTTTTATTGAAGCCAACAACATGTAATTGAATTCTATGTTGTGGATATATATAAGATCGTCTGTATAATTTTGGTGAAAGTATGAAGTGTGTGTTGATGTGAATTGCAAAGTAAATCAGAGAAGAAGAGCGATAATGTGTAGTTTCACTTGCACATAGAGAATTTGTGTTGCAAGTGTGAGCAGAACAGAGTCGAAGTGAAAAATCAATCTGTAGGACAAAAGATTGAATATTGTGCTTCACCGGAACTGTAATCAGGCATATGTAGATGTTATTTATCTCCGTTTAAACTCTCAAATTTTTTTAATCTGATTTTCCTTTTAAGGAAGTGATCCTTCCCTTTGAGCAGTGAGCTCTAGGCAATGTGCCTGAATGCAAGTGCATTCCCCTTATTGTAAACTTTATTTGAGAATACTCAAATTAAATTATGCATTGGCCATCCACCATGGTTTTCCCCCTAATAGGGTTTCCACGTAAAAATCCTTGTGTTATGGTGTTGTGTGCATTTGCTTCATGTTTATGCATTATGGTTGAATGTTTTTAATGCTTTGAAGATAAAGGTTAATAAAGTTAATTTTTGCACAACGCTGATTCACCCCCCCTCTCAGTGTAGCTTTTTTCCAACAACCTCTTCCACAATTCAATTGGTCTAACAAAGAATGCATGTTATTTGAGGAAATAATGAGCCAATTCATTAAGAACAACAAGATATTCTTAGGCCTCAAAAGGAAGAAATCTATTCCAGTAGCAGAGTTGCCAAGAATACAGTCATCTCTTCCTTTGTCATCCAAACCACAACCAAAGATGAAGGATGTAAGTCATCCACAAGAATGGGTAAAGGGTAGCAAAACAAAAAATAATTTACAGAGAAGGTTAGACTTTTTAAATATAGTTCTATAGGAGCAGCCAACAAGTGTAGCAGAAGTTCCTCTAGAAGAGCTCATGCCATAAGCAGATGAAGCAGTTCCTTTGACACATGATCCTCCACCATCTCTGAGGCCTTCTCTGATTCATATTGATTTAGAGGATAAAGAAGATGATGGAGTTGTAGTTGAACCTCCTAAAGAAGTTAGTAGAGATACCACATCTTGGCTTCAGATCTCCTTGGGAAGGAAGAGAAGGAGGCCTTTGTATCAACTAAACTTTAATGAACTTGATAACATTTATCAAGATGCACCTATGAAGAAAGTAAATAAATAAGTTCACTTTGAAAAGAATCCAGATGGTGAGATAATTATGGAGATGTATATGCCTCCAAAAGATAAAAATATTGATGAAGTGGAGGTGGATGATTTCATAATGGTTAAGGCTAATCTCAGCAAAAGCAATAGGCAAATGCAAATGTAAAATTATTTAAAGTTGCAAAAAAAAAAAATTAGGATAGAATGCTTAAAGATGGAGAGGATAAGGAAGCCCTCAAGGCTGAAATCTGGCAACTCGAGTAATATATTTCTAATATTGTTCATGGCACTTTGCAAGCTCCTCAATTTCTGCCCCAAGTTCTAGAGACACCAATTGATCATCAACAGTTGAGTTATTTGGTAATATATGGGAAGAATATGTGGATTTGATTGAGGATCTCATCACTATAGGAAGAGATGTTCTTGCACAGCTATATCAGCTAAGGTATAATTCCCATGAATTATGCCAAGGGATCTAGGGATTTGAGTAGTTGAAAGCAGAGGTGAAACCTATGCAAAAAATCATCATTGTAGATTTGAGTACAACATATGGCTCGATGGTTTCAAGAGAATACAAGAGACAAATCCTTGCATGGAAAGAACATCACCTCTTCAAGGTGAAAACTTATGAAGGGATATCTAAAGAGTTAGTTGCATATAAACAAAGGGTTGTTGATGCTCTCCAGTTCATAAGTGAATTTTTTTCAGAGATCCCATGTCGATATTGTCATGATGATGGCTCTTACATTGAACTTGATGGAGTACAAGTTGAGTCCCAGAATTTTGTTTATAGCAGTGTTAGTGATGATCTTGTTGTTGGAAAGATGAGTCAAATTGCCATGATGTCAACGAATTTCAATAAAGTATCCAATGTGGTCAAATATTTTTTGAGATCAATAGAAGAAGGAGAAGAAATCCTAGAAAAGTGGAACCTTGCTATAGATAGTATTGATGCTCCTTATAGAGATATAGTTTTCCACTTTTTGGCATATGTGGTTGAGATTTAAAGCAACAGATTTCTCCCAACTTTCTTCTCACTTTCTTTCTTTTCTTGTCCATTCTTTGAAGAAGAAGGAAATTAAAATGTAATAGTTGGAACTTTCCTTGTTTTTAGGTTTTCATAGGTTGTTAGATGTTTATCTTGTTTTAGTTTTATAAATAGAGCTTACATGTTGGCAAGTCTTAGTTGTAAAAACAAGGAGATTATAGGGTTCCCTACTCCTTTGCTTTTGTATAAATAAGGGTAGCCTTTCCCATTTAGTTTTTAATCGTGATTGTGATAACAAATTGTTGAGCCTATTTTACTTACAATTTATTGTTTAGTTTTAGTTCACTTAGTGTTGGAGTAACCTTGCAAGTCTCTTCTAGCTACAAGTTATTGTTCAGTCCATGTGTTACTTGAGTCAATTTGTTCTAGTTGATCGCAAAACTGTAAGCCTATTTTGCTACAATCCTGTTGTCCCAGAAGTGTAATCTTTTTTATTTGATATTTGAGGAAGTAAATTATTGTGCCTACTTTGTTGCCCTGATATAATGTCTCAAGTTTCCATTTTATATGTTGTGATTATATGATCTCTTTTTCAACTTGCATTGAAATCGTAGTAGATGTGCGTTGGAAGAAATTTTGTTTAAGTATTTGTGTTGAAGAATCATTCCTTGTCCATATCTAACTCTTAACCTCTGAATTTACTTGAGTAGTTAGAAACGTCATTAGAGTAGGCTTAGTCATAGTTGAACTCCATAAAGAGAAAATATTGGCTATGACGCTTGAGTTCTAAAACCTTGTGCTCTTAGTTGAACACAAATATTGGAAAATTAGTTTAGTTTAATTTCATTAAGAGACATCAACAAAGAGGGAGCTTCCCCTCCTAATTCAAAGAGCAGTTTATCTATGCATAGTTGTCTATTTCTAATTCACATACCAAAGGTGTGAATTGAAATGCCAACACCTTGAAATGAAATGAAACATGAATGGAAGGAATGATGAATGAACAATGGTATGTTGCAACTTACCAAACCCTTAAATAAAACCCTTAGAGTATTGAATTATAACGCATCTCTCCAAGGTCTTGATCTTACATGAAATGGCTTGATTAGATGTTGATCTTGATGCTTGAATTTTGACTTGAATTCTTAAAAGTTTCATCACAATGTTAGCTCCAAAAAAATAAATGAATGAAGATAACTTTGACATGATACTCAATATTTTGAATGCTACAACAAATGGCTAAGAAATATGCTCTTGAACACCTTTGACAATAATATTTTATCTTGTGAAATTTGGATAATCTTTCTAGCTTGCTTTAAGGATCTAAATTTATAAAAAGACTTTGTATTTATAGGTAATTTTGTAATTTCTCAAAACTTAAACATCAAAGGCTGACAATTGCAAATTGAATTTGAATCATAAAAAATTACACCAAAAACATATTAAAAATTGGGCTCCTAAACTTAAGGGGGCCCATTCACCCTTGGGCGAATGGGTCCTAGGCCTCAAACCTAGGACACACCTATTTCAAGGCAATTTAATTAATGCTTGAAATTGTTGAATATAAGTTTCCCTTTCAAAAAATGAGATTAATTAGGGTTTTGAATGCATAATTGGGCCAACTATAGGCTTGATTAAGTCCAATTAATTAAGGGACCCAAACCTAGTGTGAAATTGTAAGGGAGTACATTTTCCAACACTACATATATATGTCTATATATGTATATGTGTGTGTGTGTAGTCATTATTTTATGGTCATGTGTATATGTGTGAATCACATATTATAGTACAATATATATAATTTATAAATTAAATTGTAATATATCTTCAAATAGAAATTAGACCGTTCACATATTAATGTATTAAAGTCACATTTTAATGTTTAAATTTCAAGTTTGTGTTGTTCCATGTTCCAAACGCCATGTCAACAACCTGTGTTGGTACATACCAAAGTCCTCATAAAATCCATCATAAATATTACCGAGTTTCGATTACTAGATTATTTCCCACAATAATTCACTTTTTTCAACAATTCTCATCATGGATGTATATATATACAATTAATAATAAATGAAATATATATAATTGAAATGTATGCTAATGTTTTCAATTAGAAAGCCAAAAGATAGTAACATATACATAGTTTGATGAATATAAAAATGAAAATGCATGTGTTGTGTTCTATGTGCAATGGAAACTACACAAATACTAACACAATATATAGAAAATGTATGCTACAATATTCACTTGGAAAGAAAAATGAGAGTAAATTAAACATAGTTCGATGAATATAAAAAATAAAGATGCATATTGTTGTGTTAAGTTGACAATCGAAACTATAGAGATACATACACAGTTTCATGTGTGTGTGTGTTTATTCTAACATGGTGAAAATGTAAAAGGTATGTTGATGTTTCCACTTCAAAAGTTGAACATGAGTAATAAAAAATTGTAGATTATAAAAAACAAAGTTTTAGGCTTATGGTGTTCAGTTGGAAATCAAAAGTACACAAATACATATATAGTTTCATGAACACAAACATGAGTTTTTAATGAAACATGCAGAAAAAAGATAACCCTTAATTTATTAAAATTGTTAAAATTGGAACCCCGCCAAGAAAATGTGATCACATACAAGTTAAAAATCAAGCCATCGACATATTATGTATGTATGTATATGTATATGTATATGTATATGTATATGTATATGTATATGTATATGTATATGTATATGTATATCTATATATGTGTATGTGTATGTGTATGTGTATGTGTATGTATATATGTATATACATATATACATATGCATATGTAAATATGTGTGTGTATATATGTGTACATCACAACAACACAACAGGAAATTAGCACTGACTTTTGCGTCGGATTTTAGTGTATTTTGAGTGCATGAATTGAACAATTTGGCTGGCGCTCAACCCAATGCCAACAGGCATGGACGGTTCAGTGTCAAATTTTGTGTTGACTTTTGCGTCATATTTAGCACCAGATTGAGCATCAGCTTTAGCGCCAGAAAATCATGGCACCTTTATTAATGCCTAAAATAGAGTCAGGAAGTAACGTCGAAAATTGCGCCGAAATGGATGCCCAATTTGGCTTTTGGTTTTTCTTCCATGTCTACTCTCATTTTTGCTTCTAGTTTTGCTTCCAATTTGATGTCTAGTTTTGCTTCCAGATTTTCTTCAATTTTTGCTTTTAGTTTTCCTTCCAGTTTTGCTTCCAATTTTGCTTCTGGTTTTGCTTCAAAGTTTGCTTCCAATTTTGCTTCTAGTTTTACTTTTGGTTTTGCTTCTAGGTTTGCTTCTGGTTTTGCTTCCAGTTTTGCTTCCAGTTATGCTTCCAGTTTTGCTTCCAAGTTTGCTTCTGGTTTTTATTCTAGTTTTGCTTCCAGTTTTGCTTTTAGGTTTGCTTCCAATTTTGCTTCCAGGTTTGCTACCATTTTTTCTTCTAAGATTGCTTTTGGTTTGCTTCTAGTTTGGCTTCCATTTTTGCTTCTAAAAATGCTTCTTGTTTTGCTTCCATTTAATAATTTAATATGTTTTATTTCAATTTAATTAGTTAAATATATTGTGCCTCTTAAATAACTCATATGATTAAATAGCAATATAATTATTGTAACATGATCATCATCTATAATTTAATTGAATTTGACAACATCCATCTTGAGCAGTAAATTAAAATCATCATACTTAATAAATATCCATCCAAAAATCATTGACCACTTTTAATAAATATAAATTGACAAGTCAATACTAATAAGAAAAACATCATATATAACTAAAAAAAGTGAAAGTCAAATATGCCAGTACTAGACGGAGAGGTGCATGAGCTCTGTTAGGGTTTTGTGCTTTCTGAGGTCATTCATGGCCCCTCCTGCATCATACTGCGCTTCTTGCGTAGGAAATTGTTTCCTTCATTGAGTACGGCCGCATTTACTGCGGTTTTAGGGGTTTATTATGCCTTCAACCAGTTCTAACCCAGCAATTTTTGCTGGTGTTAGCGGTTCGTCGACACAGTTTAATGGCTCCCCCACCGAACAAATGCCCTCGGAAATTTGTTCTGAAAGTCTTTCACGAGGTAAGCATTTTGATGCCCTTGCTAATGTAGTTTTACCTTTACGTGATTTTGATTATGCATGCCAATGGCTTGAACAACACACCCTTGTGGGTTATTTTGTTGAGAGGACTCCCCCCGAAAGTGTGCTAAAAGACTGGGTTAGCAAGGCTTGGGTCCCTCATGGGATCTGCCTTCATATGGTCCAAAACCTGACCAAGGGTTCTTTTTTGTTTCGCTTTGTAGAAGTTAGTCATGTCCAAGCTATTTTGGGTCATGGACCCTAGTATATTTGCTCTTCTTTGTTGGTTTTCTAGCTTGGACCCAGGATTTCGCTGTCTTAGAGGACTCCAAAATGTGTGTTCCAGTTTGATTGAGTTTCCTGGGTTGCCTTTGCCTTGTGTGCCCTTCTTGAACCATATTGCTTCCTCTCTGGGGAGGGTTGTTTGCATCGAACCTGATAAGTTCTTTCAAGCCCATCCCCAAAAGAGGGTTTGTGTGGAAGTTGATTTATCCAAGGATTTGAAAGAGTCTGCAGACATTCAAATTGGGGATATTCGCCACACCCAGAAAATCACATATTTTAATCTACCCAACACGTGTTACCAGTGCTAGTCAGCTGACCACAAGATCAGGGACTACCCTTTGACAGTTCTCCATATAGCCTCTCAGCCACGGGGTGCTAAAAAGCCTCGTCTGACAGAGCCTTCAGCTAAGGCAAACACAAAATGGACTATGGTTACAAACCGAAAGAATAAGTCATCTGGTATTGGGTCAGCTCCCAAGGCCCCTAAACTGACCCAGCAGGTTTCAAACCCTTCGGAGAAGGGGACCGCTACTCCCTCAAGAGTTGCTTCTGCTATTTTACAGCCCAGGCCAAAGGCCATGCCCCAGCCTGCTACTATTTTATGTGCTCAACCGGCTTTGTCCTCCACTGTGGGGACCCAGCAATGTTCTCGCAGCCCGTCTCCTCCACCAGAAGAAGGTGAATATGTGCCAAAAAAATGGAGATTTTCTCCCTCTATTCAAATAGGTTCTATTCTGCAAGAGTTTCTGAAGAACAGCTTCTCTTCCCTGGGTGAAGAGGATTGGGATTCTGCAAGTATGGAATATTTTCCATGAATTTTCTCTCATGGAATGTTCGAGGTCTCACTGACCTCTTAAGGAAGTATTCTGTTAGGAATGCTTTAAATAATTACCCAGGGATTGAAGTGCTTTGTCTCCAGGAAGTTAAAATTTTAGGTTTTTTGCTTGCTTCGGCTTGTCGTTCTATTTGGCCAGCTAGTTCTATGTTTTGCACTCTACATGAGGCTGGTCGTGGTGGAGCTGCTACTCTTTTGGCCCCATGACTACTTTCTTATGTGGTGGACCATGGGGTTGACCCCTCCCAGCGGGCTGTCTGGGTTCTTCTCAATATTGAGAATCATTCCTTCGGGATTATTAATATTTATGCCTCTAATGATGCCATGGAGCGTTTCTTGCTTTGGTGTTGGATTGTTGACTCTTTGCTAGTTGCCACCTGGTTGCTTTGTGGGGATTTCAACATGGTTGAAATGGCGTACGATAAGAATGGCACTTTTCCTTTTTGTTGGGTTGCGGGTGAAAGGGAGGCATGGTTTTACATGTGCAATAAATTGGGGCTTTTTGATCCCAATATGGGTTATCGCCATTCTCATTCCCTCTGGCACACTTGGTGTAATTACAGGGCTGGTTCTGACAGAGTCTTTAAATGTCTTGATCGTGCTATGATCTCAGCTCAGTCCTTTTTTTCCTTCAGGAGCTCTACCTTGCATGTGAAGTCGTTAGTGGATGTGACCCTTTCGGATCACTTCCCAATTCATTTTCGCATTGAGTGAGTGTCTTGTCAACCTCGCACGTGTAAGACTCAATTCTTCTTGAACATGTCTTTGCTCTGTCACAAGCCCACCCTGGCCCACATTCTCCAGGTGTGGAATTTAGAGTGTCATCCTCCTGGCCGAACGAGCTGGATTGTTTGGTGGAATGATGCCATCATTCATACTATGCATTTCTTGCACATTTATGGGTGTCAGCTTGCTATCTTCCACCGATGTTCTTATGAGGCCACCACTACCGACTTGTGTTCTGCTATGGAGGCTTTAACGGCTAGTCCTTTTTCCTCGTCACATTAAGTCCGAGTGGCGAATTTAAGACACTAGTAGCAAGTGGCAAATAATTATTCTGTCAGGGGCACTCAAATCAAGGCTCGGCTCCACTGGCTCAAAATTGGTGATTGTGCCTCCAAAGATTTTTTTTGGCTCTTCGTGCTAAGCACTCTTCCTCAGGCATTAAAGCCATCAAAGATGGTAACCAAGTTCTTTCTGAGCTACCTGACATTCTCCAAGATTTTGTGCGTCACTATGAGCAGGTTTTCATGGCTTAGAACCCCACGCCTGCACACCAGTAAGCCCTTCAGATTTGCCTTGTTGTTGTCCCACATAGGCTTTCTTTAGCCCAGATTAATTTCTGTGATCAATTGCTAACAATTGATGATCTCAAGGAAGTCATTTCCTCCATGGTCAATGATAAGGCTCTTGGGATTGATGGCTTTCCTTGTGAATTTTATAAAGCTCTTTGGGACTGTATTGGGAGTGATTTGCATCATGTTTATCTTGAATCCTTCCAAACCAATTCTCTAGGTAATTTAATAAATAAAGGCAATATTAGATTCATACCTAAGCCTAGGGATCCAGAGGATATTTGCAACTAGTGGCCCATCATGCTTCTTAACATTTCTTACAAAATAATTGTCAAAGCCTTGGCTTTGAAAATTTTCCACCTATTGTCTCAGGTTGTGTGTCCTGAACAGACTGATTTCATTAAATCCATGTTCATTATTGATAAGATTATTGTTGTTTGGGAAGGCATGGAGTGGGCCCAGTGGTCGAACCAGAAAGCAGTGTTCATTAAAATTAATTTTGCCAAAGCCTATGACCATATTGAATGGCCTTTCATTCTTGCGATGTTACAGGCCTTAGGCTTTGGGCCTAATTTTTTGCAGTCTGTTCGTATGCTTTTTTCTAATGCCTCGGCTTGCATCTCCATTAATGGCCATCACTCTTCTGATTTTGGTATTTTTTGTTCTATTCTCCAAGGATGTCCTCTTGCCCCTGCTTTGTATGTTTTGGTTGCTAAGGGCTTTGGATATCTTCTGGCCAATGCTATCTCCCAACAACGTGTTAAAAGAATCTCTCTCCCGGACTCTCAAGAGCAGCTTGTCAATGGGCACTTCGCTGATGATTCCTTTCTCACTCTTTTAGAGGAAGAAGGATCGATCGCTGCTACCCTTGAATGCCTTGATACTTTTTGTCTTGCGTCTGGCTCCACTATTCAATGGCACAAGACCTTGTGTTACAGACAGTCGGTGCTCCCCACTCCTGTGTGGCTTCAAACTTATAACTGGAAATAGATTGGTCAGGGTGAAATCTTTTGATTTCTGGGCATCCCTTTCGCCTTTCAGGCTTCCCCTCAGGAGCTCTAGCAAGTTGTGCTCTCCAAGGTTGAGCAAAAGCTGGCCTATTGGGTTACCAAGCCTCTTTCTCTAGGTAGCAAATTCCAAGTGTGCTCTAAAATCTTGGCTACCACCCACGTCTACTAGTCTTCTTGTTGGGCTCCTTCTAAAGTAGCCTATAGCAGGCTTGAGAAATTGCTCTACGATTTTCTATGGGCCTCTTCTGAGACCCATAAGGGCTTTCATCAGGTCGCTTGGGAATTTTTTTATCTCCCCAAGGAGTCGGGAGGGCTTGGCTTGCTCTCCACTCAACGACAAGGGACTGCTCTCTGTGTCAAGTGGATTATCTATGCGCTTACTGGGGATGAAGCCTGGAAGATTCTCCTCAGGCATTGTATTCAGTTTGGTTTTCCTGTTCATAGACCCGCGTGGAAAGGAATCGATCTCCAAACCCTGCTGGTTATGAAGGAGTCGGTTCAAATTATGGGCTCCTTTGTGGCCAAAAGTATTTGGCATTCTTGGGAAACCGTTAAACCTTGGCTCCGTTGGGCCAGGGCTGGCTTTCATGATGGGCTCTCCATCAACTAGCATAACCTCTGGTGGTATCCCCTTCTGGCTCAGAATGGTCAACCCCTGAATAAGTTGCCCTGGTTCAAAGCTCTCAAATTTTATGAGAAGGGCATTCATACACTGCATCAGCTCTTCCGCTCGCCTACCATGTGTATTTCGCAGTGGGATGCTTTTAAAACCCAGTACAGTCTTCAAAACTAGGATCGTCTTACTTTTGACGGGCTGGTGAGCACCATTCCAACGGAAATTCTTTACAAAGTTGGCATTCGTGGGCACAAACCTTGGTGGAAAGATTGGAAATGGTTTCCAGATACTCCTCTACAGAGTTACAAGCCACAGCTTGGTTACAGATGGCTTTCACCCCATTTTCCTATAATCAGCTCTTTGAACCAGAGGTGGCTTCTTAACTCCTCATCCCATACTTGGCGTAGGAGGTTTGATGCCACTTAGTCTGCAATTGTTAATCTGAAGTTGGCTCACTTTGCTTGGTGTATTCTTTTCCAAGGCTTGCCTGTGGGTTCTCGGTTGGTTCATTTGGGGGTCTCTGACCCTCGCTGCCCTTTTTGTGGGTAGCCAGAAAGCTTCAAGCACCTTTTTTGGTTATGTCCTAGAGCTCAGCAACTTTGGACTTGGATTCATGATTTCTTTTGGCCTTTTAGGCCAAAACCCTTTTCGTGGCATATGGTTCTGTCGGGGACCCGCCTGGAACCCCGGCTAAGTTCACCTAGCTTTGGCACACTTTTAGAGTGGAAATCCTCTTCAATAACTGGAAAGACAGAAATGCTTGTGTATTTGCTCATTCTCATTTAGATGTTAATATGTCTCTTTATGCTAAAGCAGTTATATGTTCTAATGTAATGTTATAGATTCAAGTGCAAGCCAACAAGGTTGCACTGAAAGTGGCTCACCTGCAAGTTCTCCTGGACCACTAGGGCAATGGCCCTTGTACTGTGGCTCAGATCCCTGATTCGCCCTCCTCTTCTCGCGGTCGGTCGCCTTCTCAAGGCCGGAAGCGAAGTGATTCCGTGTGATCTCGCTCCCAGCCTCCTACTCGATGGGATTCTCGGCCTCCCAGGTGGGCTCATTTTGTTTCACCGTGTCCTGGTCAGGGCTGGCACTCTAGTGGTGTGCCAAGGAGTAGTGGTGGTGGTTTTGGGTGGCCCTTTGATACTCCGCATGCTTCTAGCTCTAGTTGGCCTTCCACTGGAAAAATTTTTCCATGGCTGGCTCTCGCAATCTCGCCTCAACGCGAGGATAAAGATGCAGAAAAAGATGAAGATAAAATTGATGATGGTTGGGGTGCTCCTCTTGACATCACTCCAAACCCCGCTGATGTATGGGGGGAACATCTGGATGATCGGGACCCCCCACGATCTATTGGCACTACCTTGGCTGCCTAATTTTATTTCTATTATTGAACCTCTGGGCTAGGCCCATGTGATCTTTTGGACTTTCTGGGCTGGGCCCATTTGTTATTTGGTTTTTCTGGGCTGGTCCCATGTGACATTCGGGGTTTGCCTTCTTACCACCTACCCCTTTTTTGTGAATTTTTAATTTTATCTTTATTAATATAGATATCTGGAAAATTAATCAACAAAAAAATATGCCAATACATCAAAAACATGTCAAAATGATACATGTCCAACAGTCAACATAAGTGAAAATGATACATGCACAAATGATATAAATAAAATTGATAAATTATGTAACTCAAATTGATACAAGTCAAGATGATACATGTCCAAATGATATAGTGAAAATGATACATGTCAATATGATACAACTCAACAATATAGTACTATAGACCGTGAAAATGATACATATGATAGTAACCATGAAAAGAGTCATCATAATGATATATCAACAATGATCCATGATGTAGTCTATATGATCATGAATGTCATTGGTTACTATCACCAACTATCTCATTATCATCATCATCATCATCATCATCATCATTGTCATCGGCCTTGGTGTCTTCCATATCTGCATCATTATCATCATCTACCATTTGATCCGTACCGGCAGAACCAATATTTTTTGGATCTATATCATGTTGAGGATCATCTTGATCTTCTGGAAGACCCGTGTTTTGAACAAAAAAACATATAAAATGAAAATTTATTATTTATTTCATGCAATAATTTATTTTTTTGTTATATATCTAATATTACAACATATGAGACCAAACCATAATCATATTACATCATATCAAAGTGCACATACCATAATAAAATTTCAAAAAAGTTACAACTAATACTAGTGAGTTAGGAGAAACTTCAGCTTTCAAAAAACAAAGCCAATTAGGCTGGTAGACTTGTGGATCAAGCCAGCATTTGGTGGAAGAGGAAGAAATATGACTAGAACTTTGGAGGCCCACCATAATGGATTTTAGTATTCAACCAAGACAACACAAGAGAGATTTGATATCATGTATCAAAACATTAAGCATGCATTCTTCCAACCAACAAAGAAGGAGATGATTACTTTGCTTAATTTTCATTTACATAACCATATCACAGCATGGGAACCAAGAAGACCAAGGATTTATAGTTTTATGTGGAGGTAATGGATGTGGTCCAAACTTTAGGAGGGGCAAGAAGGTCAATGTATGATCCTGATGAAATTGAGGAAGAACAACAAGAGAGGGACAAGAAAAATAAAATCAATACAGAGTTTCAAGGATTTTTCAAGTAAGTAAGAGAGCTATGGGAGTAGCCTCATCTAAAATATTTTGAACTAGAGTTTGATATACCATTTAGAGAGCTTGGTTTTCATGGAGTTCCTTTCAAGGCCTTTTCTTTTATTATTCCTACGGTAAACTATCTGGTAGAGTTGGTGGAATTACCTTTCTTAGTAATCACTATTAGTGATATTGAGATTGTTAACCTTGAGAGAGTAGGACTTGAGCAAAAGGAATTCGATATAATGGTTATTTTTTTCAAAGACTTCAAGTAGGATGTACTCTCCATTGACATCATTCCTCAATATTCACTTGATGGCATCAAAGAATGCTTGAAATCCATGGATATAAAGTATTATGAAAGCAAAATGAACTTGAACTGGCAGCCAATTTTGAAGACTAATATTACTAATGATCCAGATAAATTTATTGAAGATGGTGGTTGGGAATTTTTGAATATGGAAGCTAGTGATTCTAATTCTAATAATTTAGAAGAGTCAGATCAAGGATATGAACCCTTTGATGTATAAGAGGAATCAGAATCAGATTTCATGTAGCCACCATCAAGAGTGTTACAAGCCAACGAGATGGAGGGAATTCTTATATAAGCATAATTTTCAATGTTGCAAGTATCGGCGTGATGTTAATGCCAACTACAATGACAACACTAAAATTTCCTAGCAGTATTTATGTTAAGGAAAATTCCTTTAGATGCAAGGATTCAAAGCACATCAACCATGTGGTACAAATGATTAAATTCCACAGATGATTTGTAGAAATGAAAGAGTCTGAAAAGGTAGAGAGAGCTACACTGGTGACTCAAGAGAAACTTCAGCTTTCAAAACAAAGCCAATTAGGTTGGAAAACATGTGGATTAGGCCAAAATTTGGTGGAAGAGGACAAAAGATGACTAGAACTTTGGAGGCCCGCCATAATGGATTTTGGTATTGATAACCATGAGAGAAGAAGAGAGATTCGATATCAACATTAAGCATGCATTCTTCTAGCCAGCGGAGAAGGAGATGATTACTTTGTTTTATTTTCATTTGCATTACCATATCATGGTGTGGGAACCAAGAAGACCAAGGATGTCCAATTTTATGTGGAGGTAATGGATGTGGTCCAAACTTTAGGAGGGGAGATCTTGATGTTTACCAAGAAACATAAAGTCAGATGAATTAATTTCACCTACATGTCTTCCAAAGTTTACTTCCAATTTCTATGACTATTTTTCTTGACTGTCAGAGTATACTTAAAAATTTGAAATTTCTTTCTAGTCATTTTGATGAGGATATATTCAGCCAATGTGTAAGCACCTTTTGTTTGTATCACAAGCATATGTGCATTGCAAGAATTATGATTATCTATGGTATATAGCTATGTCACCTCACTTATTGGATCTTCTATTTCAATGTTTTATATGGCCTTCTCTATTTGAGGCAGCACCTAACAATCCTACCTCCTTTCCTTAGCTGAGAAGTGGATTTGAATTTGGAAATACTGCACTTGAAAACTAGCTATGGTTTAAGGAGATCGATTCTATCTTTGTTGTTGACACCCTCAATCTTCAACAAGGACTTAGATGCATGGACCGAAATGCAAGCTTTCAAACTTAGATTTGAATGTGCATAATTTGATTGATTATGGTTTTCACAAGCAGTTGTCTTTACATGAATATTTTGGATTGTCAATACGTGTAATAGTGACTGCATCCTTATCAAGTTTGGCTACCCTTACTCAGAATGCCTTGGTCTTTGGACTCAATACAAATTTGTACATTGTTATTCCATATTTATAACATGTACAAATTTTAAGGGGTACAACATATGGAAATTCAATACTTTCATCCAGGGAAAACTTATAGATGGTGTATCAAGAACAATAGAAAATTATTTTATTAGGTTTAATTCTTTCTTCCCCCATGCTGATGATATTTTCGCTAAAACATTATTTTTTTTCAACGCATCTCAAAATTCAATGCATTAATTAACATTTGTTAGGCATTTCAGTTGTTTATGAAAATGATGCATATATGTTAACTCGATCAGTGTTGTTACTTCAGTACTTTGACTTCTATGACAACCATCCATTAGGCCATTATGTGTGGGAGAACCTTTGTGTTTTTAGTTATCTTTTTTGGATAGCTCTACTGGGTGTTGACAATATTCCATTTATCTTTTGAATGTTAAGATGTCAGAGTTTCAAGGATTTTTCAAGCGAGTAAGAGAGCTATGGGAGCAGCCTCATCTAAAAGACTTTGAACTAGAGTTTGATATACCATTTAGAGATCTTGGTTTTCATGGAGTTCCTTTCAAAGCCTCTGCTTTTATTGTTCCTATGGTAAACAGTTTGGTGGAATTGGTGGAATTACCTTTCTTATTAATCACTATTAGTGAGATTGAGAATTGTTAACCTTGAGAGAGTAGGACTTGGGAAAAAGGAATTTGATATGGCTATTGTTTGCAAAGACTTCAAGCAATATGTACTCCACATGTACACCATTCCTCGATCTTTGCTTGATGGCATCAAGGAATGGTTGAACTCCATGGATATAAAGTATTATGAAAGAAAAATGAACTTGAACTGGTGGCCAATTTTGAAAACTATTACTGATGATCCAGATAAATTTATTAAAGATGGTGGTTGGGAATTTTTGAATATGGAAGGTAGTGATTTTGATTATGATAATTCAGAAGAGTCAAAATCAAGGATATGAACCCTCTGATGTAAAATAGGAATCAGAATCAGATGAGGAAGGTTCAAAAGATGAATCTCTTGTGGAGTCAAAGGAGGATGAAGAAGAAGAATATTCTGAAGAGGAGGAAGGTAAAACATGGGATGAATTAGAAGCCAAAGCCAAAAATGTAGATAACGAAAAAGGAGATGAGTCTGACAATGAAGATCAAGAAAGGCGACAACGAAAGGTAAAAGCTACAGGGAAGTCTTGGGCACCTAATATTAGAGATTCAAGAGGAATGCCTGCCAAGAGGCATAAAGTTAGATGAATTGAGTTCATCTACATCCTTCTACTATTTATTCATGCACATAAACTATTAAACAGTCATCTTGTAATCATAATATTTGAGCTCTATTTACTCATCCTATACATCAATAAACAACTCAACACAAGAGATGAAAATCGACATATTAACACAGAAATATCCAAGTTATTGAAACTCAACTATTGACACCTCATTATCCATCCAAATTACAAAATCATTCCACTTTTTGTTTTGTAACATATTCTTTTCAAATTTCTTTGGATGGTGGCCATATTTCTCCTCCTGTCAAAACATGGCACATGGACTAGTTAAACTAATTAATATGCAATCATTTACTTTTTCCAAGGAAATAAAAAAATTATATCATTTAACACATTAAATATACTTACAAATGTACAAATCAAGGCCAGTAAACCTTTCTGGCCATTGTGATGCATGGCACGAAGTTTCTCAAGCCTAGCCTTGAAAACCTTATCTTGAAACATATAATAATTCAATTTAACTATGCACAAATAAAATTTAAATATCATTTAATAAATTTGATATAATATTATGAGAAAATTCAAATACATGTGTACTCTCCTCACCGGACTTGCTTCGTGCATCAGACTTCTATGGCGGCACACGAGTCTTCCTTTTGTTCTTGGCGGTGTTGCGGTGACTCTCGCAAGTCTTCTACCAATGGTGTGTAGTAGTGCGGTGACCACCACTATCCCATGACTCCTTCATCAGCTCGGTGTGGTAGAGTGGTTTTTACCGCAGTCCCACAAGTTGTGTCTTCCTTCTTGGTGGTAGTGCAGTGAAAGATTTTGTGGCAGCATTTTTATTCATGGAGGAAGCCATGGAGAGAGGACATGGATGACGTAGAAATACTAAATTATTGAGAGGAAAGTGGGTGGACATTGTAGCAGACAATAATGTTAATGACCAAGACTTCTAAATTTTAATAATTATTTTCAATTCATGTTTATGTAGCAGACGTGGACTTCATATTTTGCTTGCACACTTATCTAAAAGACAAAGGGTATTCACCATACATTTCCCTTGACAAAGCAAACATGTGCTTTCATTTATTTTTATTGTATATCTTAGAAGAGAAATTGTTGTTACATAATGATGCACTAAGAAAAAAATATATACAAAAAAATGCAAAAAAAATGTTTGAAATTTAACATGCAACCTACTGTGTTTTTTTTATCGATGATAATATTTGATTTTATTAAAAATATTGCATAATTTACATCAACTTCAAAAATTAATTCCATCCAGCAACTTCTAAAATATGTATGTTTAACCAACACAGTTCCCAACAAACCAAAAAAAACTACTGAATCCGTGTGTAAACAAACCTATCTACTATTACCCATACCCCATACTATTTACATTTTCAAATAAAAAATAGGGCTTAACCCTATAAAATGCACAACAAAAACTAAGATATAAACTGTATTTTAACCAAAATTGAGCTTGAGTTTACGTGAAAGTGTCAGACGTGCTACCCAGTTGCATTGGGAGTATTTCCTTGATTGGCTTCATCTTCTTTTTTGGTAAAAAACTTGTATTCTCTCGTAACTCCTCTTTGATGACATCTTTGAGTCCCTCAATGACTATCTCGACCTCCATTATTTCTACACAAAGTTTCAGGGCTTTCCATCCTAGCTCTGCTCCTTCTCTCCACATAGCTTTGGTGATTCCTTTTTTCCACCTAATGAAGGGACAGTTTATCTTTGCTACTTCAAGGTCTACATCTTCTATGCCTTCGCTCACATCAAATCCTTCTCCTGGTATAACCCATTCCAGGATACTTTCCATATTCACTAAGAAATCCTTGTGTACCAATGCCTTCATTACTTTCCTCACTTCCTCCACTGACTCCCCTAAGTCCATCCCCTATGCCATGATCAGTGAGTAAATATCCATATTAGTACGATATATGTGCTTCAAATCTTCGAAGCCATTACCCAAGATTTTTTGCACAAATTGTGCCACCTTCACATCCTTGGAGAGGAACAATCTTCTTAGCCTCTTCATAGTTGCTTTGCCAAAAAAAGGGTTTAATTTTCTCCTTGAATGTAGAGTGAAATTAGCCTCCATTTCTTCTTTGGTACACTAGCTTCCAAACCTTTCTCACACTGTAGACTTGTTACATTCCTTGCCACTACAAACCGAGAATCATCAGACGAAATGTCGTGTGTGTCTTTAAAAGACATCCTATTGTCAACCCTCACCATTAATTATGAACGTATGTCCAGCACCGACAACAATACCTTCATCAATGCTTCAAGTCCTTTGGGAATTTAAAACACATTCCTCTACTTGCTAACGTTAACTCCTTCCTGCATTAATTACAACAGACAAATTTCCTCCATAGGAATTCCACTAAAATATTCTATCTAAAGGAACCATCTTCAGAGCTCTTCACATAAATGAGGGTTGAAAACATTATAATAAAATAAATACCATAATTCTAAAGTAACAAATTGTATCAAGACAAATATCAGAGAGTATAATTAAAAAGACAAATCCTTACAATTGGACCTCAAATTGGACCAGACAGTAACATCAAATGTGCCCTGACAAATCTTGCAGATTTATACAACTTGAAAAGACCACTTTAGAGACAACAAAGCAATAAATAAGCATGAAAATTTACACAACAATTGAACACTGAAAATGGATTACGAGTTATAATGTATCTGCTCCATTATATTGCTCAAAATATAAACATACATAACATGAGTTCTTTTGATATGAATAAGTGGATGAGATGGTATAGTATCTATTCTAATGGATTGAAATGATGATGATATGATGATCAAAATCGAACCTTGGTTTCCCTATTTGTACGGGAAGCAACAAGCTCCAGGTTCGTTCACAAAAGTTACATTGTTTCTTAACTAAAGCATAATTAACATAAGATAGAAACTTAAAAAGATAGGTCCATTCCAATTGTTGCCAAACGTTAAATAATGCTTGTGTTTGTTGATAGGTAGATGATTTTGATGAAACACATACTAATACCCAAGATCCAACTGGGTTATCAATATTTGGACGGGATGATCCAAACCATCCTTTAAACCATACCATGGTGAAAAGAGAAAGATTGAAGAGAACACCCAGAATTTTTTCACACTGGCTCAAGGTACAATCCAACCTAGTTATGAAATTGATAGCAATCCAAATTTTCGTGAACCATCCATATCTGAATGTTGCATCAAAATCTATTCTTCCTGCACATAAAAATTCCACATATTAACCCCTTCTAAATGAAACTCAAAATACCATGAAACAATTATTCCCCTATACTAGTAAGTAAGTAGGCAGTCTATAGGGCATAGTTTTATTTTATACAAGGATGCTCATGAAAGGAATCTTCAAGTGATAGTGAGTGAGTTTTTTGAGATTGCAGTCGATGGTGCAATATCCAGTTTTAAAGGCAATTAGCAAAGCAATAAATGTGCAATAAAATTAAATTGTACACAACAAACAATTCACAATGTTATCTTACATAATGCCTTAAGTTTGAAGACAAAAATCTCATTCTATCTTGATGAAAGTAGTGACCTTAATGGTCAATCACTAGCAACCATGATTTTAAAACATGGTATTGTGCTTATGGAGACATCATTTTAAGCAAGGCGGTGAGTGGTGGTTTGGAACAATGGAAAGTATGAAGTACTTTCTTTATATGCATACTATGTAGTCTAGCTTAAGACAACGTTCTTAGAAGAGATTGAAAGTGGATTAGGGAACTCAAGGGTTACCATGATAAATATTAAATCAAAGATTGAGATCTATTTAAAAGCCATTATCATGAAGATATTAAATATGTCAAATGCAAAACCCTAGCAGCTGGAGTAATAAACACAATGTGAAAGAGGGTAGTGTGCTAGGGCAGATTTAGGAGATCTCCACATTATCTAATCATAGGAAAATACATCATTTTTAAAATAAATAAAATAATTCTAAATCCTATATAGGACACATTGATACTTCAAAAGCGTCTGATTTATTTTTTTAAATTAAAAGAAGTCATTCTAAACCCTATATAGGGTACTTTGATACTTCAAACGAATCTAAAGGAATTTGAGATTATGCAAACATATGTCAATTAAATACCTGGATTACAAATAGTAGCACGAAAATTGTAACCCTTGTTGATCAGAGCTGGAATTGATAAACAATAATGAATCTTATGCCTCATATCACGCACATCTCCTTACCATTCTCTGTCATTCTTTACTAAAACACTTCTCCATTTTGGTGGGCTACACCTAAAAATAAGGTTTCAACAAAGGTTTTATTGTATGTTTATTAAAATTAAAACTCCATTCTGGCAGTCTATGCTTGAAAATAAGATTTCGACGAAATTTTTAGAGTATGTTTAATAGAGTTTTAGACTATTTTGGTGGGCTATATTCTTGATTCCTTAAATGATTTATTCAAATGGATTGTGACTGAAATGATTTGTTGCATTTAGTGCTACAAATTATAATGATGTCACGATTACCATACTACCACCATCTCTTATTAAACCCGTTGCGGTATGGTGGTGTTTTTCCCTTCCCTTCAGTTATTTACCACACTACCGCCTTGCTCAAGGCTTCTTGTTGCAGGGTTGCAGTGTATACCTCTCTACTGCATATGTTGCTCACCTTCCCGGTGGTATAGTGGTGCATGCTTTTGATCATTTCTTGAAGAGTTTCGATGAGACAATCTTATTTGTCTTATCGATATCTCAATGTCTCATCGACATTAGATCTTATGTTCCTCTGATGTTGGTTGTCGGTGTTGATGAGACAAGTTAATATCTCTTATCAATATGCCATTGTCTCATCGATATTTTCCTTTGGTGGTATTTCTTTATATATCGGTGTAACTCTTCCATGTCGGGAAGACTCGTGATTATAGCTTCGGTATGGCTGTATTTTTCCCTTCCCTTCAACTTTTTACCGCACTACCACCTTGCTCAAAGCTTCTTGTTGTGGGGTTGCGGTGTATACCATTCTACCACATATGTTGCTCACCTTCCCGATAGTCTAGCAATGTATGATTTTGATCATTGCTTGAAGAGTTTCAATGAGATAATCTCATTTGTCTTACCGATATCTCAATGTCTCATCGAAATTACTTCGTTATATCTAAGAGTTTTGTTTTGCCAAGCACTTGTAGATATACCTTGTCAATATGATGTAAGTGATTCTCTCCTCAATATGTCAATATCTTGTTGACATTTCACTATTTTATATCATCAATGAGACATATAAATAAGTCTCTTTGACATAGGGGTGTCTAAATCGGCGCTAAACTCAAAGCTAAAGTCGAAGCTAAAAGTGGCGCTTAACTCGAAGCTAAAATCAGAGCCAACGGAGGCGTTAACGGTGGTGCCACACTCGAAGCCAATATCGGTGCTTAAGGCGGTGATATTTTTGGCACAAATTAGCATCGACTTGTCCTGATCGATGCAAATAGATTCCAAAAATAGTGCCATCCCGATAAATAGCACCAACATTTTCAAAAAATTGGTAAAAATACATTAAAACAATGGATGGAAGCAAAAAATAAAGCAAAAACTGGAGCAAATCATAGGGATTTGTTGTAGTGTATGTATGTGTGTGTATGTGTATTTGTATATGTATGTGTATGTGTATATGTATATGTATATGTATATAAATTTATTTGTGTATATGGATATATATGTGTGTGTGTGTGTGTATATGTATTGTAACAAAGAAAAAGGGAACCGTAAGTTTAATGTCTAAACCTAAGATTGTTTTTTGGTCCTTTTTCAAAGATACATTAGAATACAAATCAACAAGGTGAATAGATTGAATTTCAACCATGAAGGTGATTTAATCAGGCCTAGATCTGCATCCTTAGGGCCTTGAAAATGGATTGGAATTGATTTATCTTCAGTATCCTAATTAAAATATTTTCCCTAATGTGTAAAATACAAGATCCCAACAACTAACAGACTAAAACAGTAGTTTGCAAGCATATCTAGAAAGTGTAAGAGACTCTATACCTATCCTAAAAAGTTGATTCTAAGTTGAATAGAAAGACTAGGATGACTAGGGGTATTTGGATCTCTAATAGGGTGTCCTGCTCTATTTTTGGGTTCCTCTGGTGGTAGATCTAAGACTCCTTTTTTTGCTTGAAAAGTTATCAGAAATATGTCGAATAATTTTATAGGTGATTTTTCGTGTTTTTACAAGATCTGGGGCTTTGAATGCAACAATGAAAAACTTGTCTTCAATTCCCTTCAAACCTAAAATCTGCACATTCATAAAGAGAAGAGATGTGTCATTTAGGGGCTTGCCTCAGTCAAACCTCATATAAATCTTTCCACTTCAATAATGACAATGTCAATGATAAAATGGTAATGGATAGGAAGGAATGATGAAATCCCAAATTGTTGCAACTCACCACCTTTCAATGGCTTCCTTGAAGGACTGAAGTCATGCACATCCCCTCAAGGTCTTGGATCTTTCTTGCATGATTTTCTTGAATGCTTTGGAGACCTACAAATGGAGTTAGCCTTCACAAAACAATGATAATAAAACCACATAAACTCACATACACTTTTACATAATGCTTGGATCTTGAATTTCTATAATAATGCTCTGAAATGTTGCTCTTGACAATAGTATTTTTTCCTTAATTCTGGTTCTAGTTGAAAAACGGTGAAATAGCTAGGTATTTATAGGCATTTATTAAATTTCCTACACATTAGATTCTAAAATCCAATATTTCAAATTTCAAATTTGAATGTTAAAATGTTGACACCAACTTGCCCAAAATTGGGTCCTCACTAAGAAGGGGGACCCATATGCTCAAGGGTGTATGGGTCCTAGCCCTAACTTCTAGGACATTAAGTGTTGAGGGAAACATATGAGTTGGATGCATTTACTCTTGAGTCTTGCAACTTATTGAAAAGTGGTTCAAATGGGCTATAGAATGCATAATTTTAGGAAATTATGGGACTCAATTAGGCTCAATAATTTAGGGGGAGAAAAATATAGTGTGAAATTATCAAGGGTGGCAATTTATGATGCTATATTTAGCCCCCACTTTAGTGAGAGTATGAACTTATGCTCAAACTCAAACTAAATTAAAAAAATTATGTTAAGAGGGGTCCAATTGTTCAAATGTTGAAGAGATAGGATGACTTAGGATCTAGGGGCGGTGCACAAGCCCCCAAGATCCAATATCCTATGGAAATAGAACATACACAAATATACAATGTCAAAAAACATGAAGCATACACGATGAAAATACATGGCATGATGGAGCATAAAGATAATGGTGAAATAAAAACAAACACAATGTAGACACAATGTAAACATGAAGAAGACACACAATAAAACACAAGGTTAGTACTAAAATATTTGAGTTAGTAAGGCAAAGAGACCTAAGTCTTAAATTGTCTCAAATA
The DNA here is from genome assembly GCA_007115665.2 of Sequoiadendron giganteum. Classification (NCBI taxonomy): domain Eukaryota; kingdom Viridiplantae; phylum Streptophyta; class Pinopsida; order Cupressales; family Cupressaceae; genus Sequoiadendron; species Sequoiadendron giganteum. The sequence goes on along the minus strand of CM021102.1, from coordinate 402,014,327 downwards.
CCAAACACCATCCATCAAATAAAATTTAGTTCACATGAGGACTAGAAAGTTGTGTTATGCCACATCACTCATGAAACACATGGCTCCACCGGAAAGCAAGGTGTGTTACGCTAGGTGGCCATGTTAAAAGGCGTTTATGAAACACCATAGAAAATTTTGATATTTTCTACGTGAATCAAAAACTAGAAGGCACGTGGGCTAATGAGGATCACTTTTCACTAGGTGAGCCCCCAAGACAAGTTAGAGAAATAAGAAACACACTAGGTCTAGTGAGGACCATTTTTCACTATGTGTGTACCCATGATAACCATCCTCAGAGTTATACTCCTTGATAACTTCGGTAAGGTGCTAAAAAATGATCAAAATTCTATACCAATGCCACACTAAGCTCAATGCCTATGAACAAAGTGAAGCAAAAATTTCAAACTCACCTTAAGGGTGCATAAAGTTTAATATCTCTAGGGACAAACAAAACTCACCTCAGGGAGCACATAAATCATAATAAGATAAGGTTAAAACTTGAGGGGTGTTATAACAACACCACCACAAGAGATGATTTACAAAAAAAAAGGGGCATCACTTAATGCATATGAGGTCACACCTTAGGGGATATCACACATGACATCACCACCAAGAGAAGACAAGTCATGGAAAATTAAATGCATACCTTAGGGAATACTAGCCATAGAATTACCACCAAGGGGAACATCATATACTAAGAAATTTCACACTCTTGAGGGATATCAAGCCCAATATCACCACCAAAGAGACACTCACATTGATCAAGAAGGCCACACTTTAATTAACAAGGTCACACTTCCTAGGAGATGTATGCTATCATCACTACAAAGGGACTATTTCTTATGCAAAAAATGAGCAGGGACTATATGCCCCCATTAAAATGTTAGTCTACTTGCTAAACTAACATTTTAAGGAGAACCAAAGGGATACCAACAAGGAATGCACCCAACGCAAGGCTACCTAATCCCTTGCTTGTCAAGCATAAGGACAAAGATGAGCCTAGATGGCTATGATATGTTGCTCCTTATGAAATGAAATGTGATTGCATAAAGCCTAGTTTATACCCCCATGCATAGTAGTGAGTATTGTGTGATACTACCACTACTACATGGCAAGGAGCAATAACTAATACTATTTGTCATGATTAAGTGAAGGTCTTCTTGTTGTTCTTGTTATTTGTGAAGGACAATAGCTAATACTTCTTGTTGTTTCTTGCATGTTGGGATCAATGAGAACATGAATTCCTTTTTATTTTACACCACATCCTTTTCCATTATAGCCAAGTTGTTTTAAAAGTTCATAACCTCTTCCATAAATGGCTTCCATTTTTTTTAAGAAGGTGGCTTTTCATGATCATCTTCATCATAGGTGGATGTGTAATTTGTGTTTTCCTCTTTTCTAGAAGTTATGAAACTGGATGTTTTTGATGGCTTAGTGATAGGTTGTGTTGATACCATTTCCTATTATTAAATAGCTAGGGTAAGGGCCCTAATCCCATACAAAAGCGGCAAAATAGTTTAGTGCAACAACAACCAAACAAGAACAAAAAAACTAAGGAGACAAAAAAAAAGAAACAACACTATATCTCCTCGCCAAAAGCCCCAGAGACAAATCAACCTATCATTAAGGAGTCATAATAGATGACCCTATCCAAGTACCTAAATTTAACCAGATCATACTATCATTAACCCATAGATTATTAAAAGGCGGGAAGAGCCTGTCATTAGTATCCACATAGAAAATAACCATCAAAATAGAGATTAATAGTTTATAAACAAATTTCAAGCTTACGAAGCTGATAACCGACATAAACATAACATTAAAGCCAAAAAACCAGTCAATCAAAGACATAAAAACTAGAAACAAAAACCAAACACATGATAGAGGATTAGGATTCCTCTAGAAGACTCCAGGTCTTCTCCAAATCTTCCACAATTTCCTCAAGGTTGTTCTTTATCTCCATCGTCCCGAATCGATCCACTTCATCCCTTCTTTATTTTTCCTCTGTTGCTTTTTAATCTTTCCCTATCCCAAAATGGTACCCATCACAACTCTTTATATGACTCCATCCATCACTCTACAAACATTCTTGATGATCACCTCAATGGCATGGAACCTATCAGCATTGTCTTCTTTCTGCACCATTCTTTTGACTTGCTCCATCCTCTCAATAATTTATATTTTTGCCTTTTTAGTCTTGACATTTTTTCTCTTTCGGACTCTTAGAATATAGAGGATTATTAGTGACTTCCAAATCAGTTGGGGTTTCATTTATATTTCCCTTTTCTTCAACATTTCCAATATTTTTCCCTTCATCCTCACCATGCTCATCCTCCTGTTTAGTATTACCCTCTTCCTCTTCTTGGCTAGAGTCCTCAACATCAATATACGCTCGACACATCCTCTTCCTCGGAGAACTCAATTTCTCTGAAACTATCTAGGATGGAGGAGGAGGCATCGTTCTCCTCCCATCAACTTTTTTCCCTTTTTTTGTTCTTAATTTTGGATGGGTCTTCAATATTCTTGTGTGCAATTTTTTTTATTTTCTTACTTATTTCCTTTCCTTTGGAAGTCGCTAGAGCAAGATGGGTTGACCTACGACCAACAGAGGGGGTGGAACCTCTTTCAGGACTAATGTCTTGATCATTAGGTATCGTAATGGTGGGAGAATCAGAGTATGGCTCTTTAATCACCACCTTTATTTTCTTAATTATACAAGGGGAGTTCAGTTGCGCTTTACATGATTAATATTGAGGAGCTCCATCCATGAGCAGTCCACATTTTAGGGGAAGGATTCTTTCACATTTTGGTTTCTATTTCAGGGGAGTGGGGTCGGCATTCCAGCAATTCAATTTTGACAGAGATTTTAGGGGAATGATTGTTCTCAAGAAAACTATGAAAGGAATTCTTTTGTGGGGTGGTGGCAAGGATATATTTGTAGATTTCCCTAATTAAACCCTGATGCAAGGGTGGGTTGGCTCCATTAGTCAGGCTCTCCTATAACGATGAAAGGAGAAAAAAGGGCAGGTTGATTTTCTCAAGGTGGCAAATATGGTTTGGGATAGAAAAGTGGTACCCATGACTAGAATGATAATGACCCTCTAGAGTTAAATATTTCATAACAAAAAAACAAACATTGTGGTAAGGAGGCATGAGAAATAACCTTGAATAGTCATTCTGAAACCTGTGCACCTTTTCCTTGGCCTCAAAAAATTTATTGATGTAGGTTTGGTAATTCCTCGTGCTTTTTTTGGAAATTTTATTTCCTACGTATTTGAGGCTAGTAGCTTGAGCTATCAGTTTTGCATCCACAATAAAACAAAGGACTCCCATGTCAACCGCTCCATCCCTCCAAGTATTCACAAATCTATAGTTGAGCTCCTCACTATAACCCTCCATAGCTTCGAAGTATGGGGTAGAACCCACACATTCAAAAAGGCTCCATAAATCTGCATTATGTCTGAGAGAGTCATTCTTTCTTGGCTTTGTTCTCTTTTTAGGGCCTCCCATTATCTCTTCACTGGTTAGGTAGTTCTTATGCAAAATCAAATATTCGGCTCTTAGACCCTTCTTGTCCAAGATGAAAATCATTGTCAATTCAAACTTTTTAGCATTGAAGGTAACTTGAGAGATTTTCATTTAAAAAGGAAATGAATCAAACCAAGTGACAATGGCTTACAAGGAGATAACATGTGCCTTCCATTCCCTCATTTATTGGAAATCACAACACCCCCGCCATTAAAAGTCATAATTACACTTTTTTTATTATACACCATGCTCTCGGAGTTGACCGGTACAAAAATGTCATGTCACCAATATATTGAAAGATTTTTGATGGGTTGGGTGGGTAAAATAATTATTTGAACTCTTTTAAACTCTTTTCCTTTTTAAGTTCTACACGAGGCTTCTAAAAGATCATTTCTTTTAGTCTTATTAATTTTATACTTTTGATGATTTTTTGTACTATTGTAATAATTAGGGAACCACAAATCCCTACCCTCTAAATTTCCCATCATCATTATGAGAAAGATAATAATTAACATAAAAAAATGATAGATCAAATAATGCTCCATCAATGTTAGAGTAAAGGTTTTAATTTAATTATGTTGATTAAGTTACTTGTATTCCCTTCTTAAGATTTCACTTTAGTTTGCATAAAGTGACATTTAATAATTATATTAATTATTAAATGTTTTTCCTTTTAGGGCTTCTTTTAGGGTTTTTGCTATAAGGGTTTCTTTAGGGTTTGCATGATCTCCTTTTTATAAGGATTGATCCCATTGTATTTCATATCAATTCATTCTCTCATTCTCTCTGATATATACATTTTCAGTTTTTAGATAACCCTTGCTTGTTTGTCTTCATCTCTTCTTGTGTGACAAGTTATTTGCATGCAGGTGATCTTCGGGGTTTGTGAAGTTGTATTTTCTCAACCTCTACATGGTATCAGAGCTCCATATCTACTGCTTCCTGTTCTTGATTTGAAAATTTTTGGAGCTTCAAGGGTTTTGGGTTTTTTTTTTTTATCCAGGGAATACCTGCAATTTCAAAGAATTTTGAGCTCAAACGGACCTTGCCATTACGTCTGCAGTAGTTCAAAACCCCTAAATCGATTGTTCATTCGTCCATTTTGGACAAAGTTGATTTAAGGGGCAAATTTTTTTTACCCATACGGCCGTTCGTCTACTTGGTAAAAAAAATTCTGGTTTTTTACATCGATTTTTTTTTCAAAAAAAATAGTCATTTTTCTTTGATTTTTTTTTTTTTAAAATCAAAAGGCAATTTTTTTTATTTATTTTTTTGCAGTTTAAAGGCTTGCGGGCCTTGTATGAGGGTACCCGCAGGTACCTACAGGCCCTTAGGTACGCCAGCCGATTGACAGACTGACAGTACCACTGACAGCGGTACATTGCCAGCCGCAGGTGGCGGCCCTCGCCTGCCATATATTTTTTATTAATTTTTTTTATCAAAAAAAATTAACTTTTGTAATTTTTTTTATTCAATTTTTTTATTAAATAAGCCTAGTTATGCGTTTAGGGTGACGGCCATTTGGCCGTCAAAGTTAATCCCACATTTTTGTTGCGACGGTCGTATGACCGTCAAATTTAATGCAGCGCTGGTTTTTTTTCCCCTTTGGAATTGTTTACTTCCAGAGGTCGTAACTTGGGCATACAATATCATTTTTTGGCAAACGAGATATCGTTAGAAAGCTGGTTTTCTCAAATTTCTAGTGGTGTGGGTTTCATCACTTCTTTTTTCTATTGGTGCATTCTACAGTCAGTTTTTTGGCTGTCCTTCATGTATTTCTAGCATTTTGTCCTTTGAGGGCAATTTGAGCATCATTTGTAAGCTATCTTTTATGTAAACACACTGAGATAAAGTGCCAAACTATTGTACATGTATTTTTGGGGATTTTGCACATAAGGTTGTGCCATATTTTGTACTCGCACTCTTATTATAAAGTGCCATGGGGGGTTGTGTATTTTGCCTTTATTTTCCATCACACCTTTGTCCGGTGAGTGTCCCTCCACGACGACAATGGATCCATATGATTCCAGCCTCATGCATGTGTGCTTTGTTTTGCACACCACTTTGTCAGTTGCAGGTGCTTTCTTACGCACTTTTAGATGTTGTTTCTTCTCCTTCATGCACTATAGGGTGTTTCCCATCATTTCAGTGGATCTGTCAGGCTCTCCCAGTTCAGCATTATGGGGGGGTATTATACTATTCGTGCTAATTCTTCCTTGGTTTCGCCTTGGAAGGGATCTTCCATTCTCATTTGATCAGTGTTTCAGACTATTTGTTCTTGTACAATTTGTATCTTCATTCCAGGTGTTTGCCTTTGTTTTCCATCTAATTCAAGTAGTGTCATATGGGCCACTCGTGTAGATTGTTGTCTTCTTGATCCTGATCATCCTATCTTCAGCGGAAGTTCTTCAGCACCATAGCAGTCATCTTTCGACAGTTGTTTGTAGCTTCTTCTGCTTCAGTGATGTTCTTCTTGGCTTTCAGCATCTCTTTTTGGAGTAGAGCTTTTTCCCATGAGGAATTCTCTATTTCTCCTCTTTACAGAGATTTGGTTGTATTTGGGTATCTGATCTAGCCTAGTTGTCGGGACCCATGTTTGCCTTCTTGCATTGCAGTTACCTTTGTTTTCTTGCATTTATTTGTACCTGCATTGTTGCTCATCTTAAGGGGGGGTGTTAGAGTAAAGGTTTTAACTTAATTATGTTGATTAAGTTACCTATATTCCCTTCTTAAGATTTCACTTTAGTTTGCATAAATTGACATTTAATAATTATATTAATTATTAATTTTTTTTCCTTTTAGGGCTTCTTTTAGGGTTTTTCCTATTAGGGTTTCTTTAGGGTTTGCATGATCTCCTTTTTATAAGGATTGATCCCATTGTATTTCATATCAATTCATTCTCTCATTCTCTCTAATATATACATTTTTAGTTTTCAGAGAACCCTTACTTGTCTATCTCCATCTCTTCTTTTGTGACAGGTTATTTGCATGCAGGTGATCTTTGGGGTTTGTGAAGTTGTATTTTCTCAACGTCTACAATCAATACTAATTATTTTCAATCCTTGTAGGATTATTTAAAAATCCTTGTTTTTCTTAGAATATAAGTCCTTTTGATCTGATTTGGCAATTGGAGAAAATTCCAATACAGGTCCACTCCGATTGTCTTAGTCTAATATTTTCCATGGTGTCAACAAAAACATTACTTTCTCTATACACATGGTGTTGATACCATTATTGCTTGTTTCTCTTTCTTTGATTTTTGTGTAATCTCATATTCCCCCATGAATGTAGGTGTGAAATATAACAATTCCCAATCATCATCCAACAACTTTGTCATAGTTGAAAGACACTTATCTTTGTCCTAAACTTGTAAAGGTTCCACTTTTGTAGTTGGTGTCAATGTTCTAAGAGGATTTGTCATCCTAACTTCAATTTGTAAACAATTTTTAGATTTTGGATAAGCTTCTAACATGTAAACCTTATTGTCGTAAGTGTATTTCATTAGACAATGAAGCAATGAAGGCACTCCTTTCATTTCATGGATCCATGGTCTACCCAAGAGAAGATTATATGATAGATTGATAGGTAATGTTATCACACCAAGCGATTTACTTTCCACGTTATCAAAACCTTTGATTTTCAAATCAACGGGTTGAATTAAAGTTTTGTTTGCTCTAATTTTATGCAAAATATTTACACTGCAAACATTAATCCCTGAACCATTGTAATTAAGGGTGTGTATAATCCAAACCCTGTTAACAATAGCTTTAAAATCATTAAAGCATCATTTTATTTTTTGTGTTTCTAAAGGGGGTAACTCATTTTGATGAAAGACAATGTCTAAATTAGGTGGATTCATATTCTCAATCAATCTTGCCATATCATTTGGTTGCACACTAGGAGGGATAACAAAAAAATTTAAAGAATTTTGAAGCATGCCATGGTAAGCAAGTGGTGTTTGAATCATATCCCATAAGGATATATTAGCAGGAGTGTTACAAAGTTGATCAAAAAGATCAAATTCGTTACCACTACACTACAGAATGTTAGGAGTGGGTGGGAGGTATGGTTTAGGTAGTGGAATGGACGTTGGTGTTTTTTTTGTTGCTTATTATTTATAATGCTATATTATATTTGTGAGCTAAATTATGATAACTTGGTTGTTACAACACATGATTACTAGTGAGTTTTTTTAAGAAGTTTAGGAAGAACCTAGAGGTTTAGGAGTCCTATAATGAGAGGTGACTTAGGAGGTCCAATAATTAGAGGACTTTTAGGAGGTTCAAAGGGTGTTTTAGGAGGTCCAATAATCAAAAGATATTCTAATAATCAGTTGTGTGTTCATAACCTCAACATATTTAACTTCTTGTTGATGATCTTATATCGAGGGGGGATCTAAGGTGACCTTAGCATCTTCATCTGAGCAAGCCATCTTAGTATACTTTGAAAGAATTGTATCAATTATGTCATATTCTGGTGCCATAATATCATCCCAAGTGGGGCAAGCATTAGGAGAGGGACAAAAAAGATTCTCATGTCTCTTAATGATTGATCTTCTAACACCAAGATACCTTAATCACAAGTAGGAGAGGTATCGAGAAAAGGACAACTATGATTTTCATGATTGTATATGATTGCATCCTCTTGAACCAAAACATTCTCACAAGTGGGAGAGATTTTGATGATATTAAGAAATGTGTTAATGATTTCATTTTCTTGTGTCATAATGTCTTCCCAAGGAGGAGAGATTTTGGGAGAGAGAAAAATAAGTTTCTCATAACGCTCACTAGTTCGATCCTCTAACACAAAGATGTACCTTCCTCATAAGTAGGGGAGGTATTCAGAGAAGAAAAACTATGTGTGACACCAAAAAGTGTAGTCTTTGACACTTTTTCACTCATTTTGGCCTTTTCCCTTGGATTTTTCCCTTGTTTTACCTTGATTCAGTCTTGTAAGCTTGCAATTCAACAATAATCTAATGGTGTTTTACTAAGGTGTTGTGAAGTGTTGTAGTACATTTCCTCACTTTTCTAAGACCCTTTCAACATAATTCACCTAAACAACACCCTTTCACCCCTTTCCAAGCCTTGTGCCAAGGTGTTGTAAAGTGTTGTGAGGCATTTTCATCCTTTCCTAGGCTTGTTGTCCATTAATTAACCCTTTCTTATGCTAATGTATCTCCTTAATGTACTTTTAGTCCCGAATTATGTGTGTTTTAGGAGGCAAAGCTGAAAAACTTCATTAAACATTATTTAATTCTCAACCACCACTTGAAATTTCCCAAGTGGACTAGATCACCACCTTGGGCGACCTATTCCCTTTTGGCATAAATTTTAAATTTAAAGCAAAACCTAACTGGCATCTTGCCTCCAAAACCCTATTGTCGGCCTATCATGTTGCATTTCAGGAAAATTTGGGTTTTACATGTACAAATAAGGGTTTTCACCTTCATTTTTCTCTCTCCCAAGCTCATTTTTACATCTCATCACAAGCATTCTTGCACTCCTATATTCACAAGCAAGCAATCAATCATAAGGGTTTCACAAGAAACCTCCATTGGATTTGTCCTTGCATGTTGCAGACCATCAACAACAAAGTTTTGGTAAGTGTTTCCATTATTTTCATCATTCAATCTTACTCTCCTTTGATTTGTTTCTCATTTGGGTTTAGCTACCATCAAAAGGATATTGACTTAAGCAAACCCCTATTTCCTAACCCCAACATTCTCTTGGTCTTTGCATGTGTTTGTAGGTTTTTACTTAGATTTGGTGAAGTACAAAGTTTTGGAAAAAGTACAAACATTCCACCCAAGTCACATCAAAGCATCAAACCCTGGAAGGAACAACAAGACAAGTTATAGGTCATTTTTGGGAGTTTCAGACACAGATTGTTGTAGAAAAGGGAAACATCAATTAGGACCCATAGAATCAGGACTTGAATTCTTGGAAAGCATCAAGAGGACTAGGTCACCACTATTGGCAACATTGTCCCTATGCTAAGCCTAAAAAAGGGTTTTTGCATTTTTGGGTACCTTTTTCCCCGAAACTTGGTCCAACAGATTTTTCCGATAGAAGGACTAGATCGCCCAACTTAGTGTAAGTGTCCCTCTACTGATTTCAAGCATTTTCTAGAATATTCCAGAGCCTTCCATCTACAACCTTCCATTTATAGGTGCACAAGTTCTAATCTCTCTCATTTACTTTATATTTTGCATTCATTTAGGGCATATAGTGTAGTTAGTTTGCATTAGTTTAGATTTACTTTATTTACATTCCATACATTAGATTAGTATCATTTTATTTCAGTTCCAGCCACACAACACACACACATATCATAACCTTGATCAATCAGCCCTCCCCTTTGAATGCAAATGCCAAAGCTCCCATAACCACCAAGCAGAAAGAGTGACAATCCCACACACCAAGTGATCCTAGGGAGAAAAACCCTACAGGCCTAGTATAGGGAATCCTTTTTCCCTAGGTCTAGTGTTATATTTTTGGTGGTTCATTTTGGTGAACTCGACCATAGACCACTTGTTAGCTTCTTGATTTTGCATTTCCTCTTAAAGATAGCTTTTATTTCATTGAAAAATTTGCATTTTTTGCATCCTAGGGTTAGTAGAAAAAGTGCATTAGTGAAGTTTCATGCTATAATTGCACTTTACATTACATTTTCCTTAAGAAAATACAAAAAAAATTGCATTTCCAATTTTTTTTTGTATCAAGAAATCATAAAAATCATAAAAAGTAGTTAAATATTCTAATTTTTTTCAAAAACAAAACTGTTGGAACTAAGTTGCCACACTGGGTGACCTAGTCCTTTGGCACTATTCACTATGAAATTTCCAATAATTTTCTAGTATTTCATGCAGTATAGTCCCCTGGTTTTGCAAATCTGTGTTTTGTTTCAAATTTTTAATTACAAGCACTTTTGTCACTTTTTCTTACATTGCCTTAGCCTTAGTAAACCTTGTCTGAGCACTGGTCATTCCTTTACCGATATAGTTGTGAGACGAAGTTCTAAGACCATGGCAAGTAACAACAACACTCTTTTTGTAGATCTTGGGATCCCTCTGACTTCAACTCAAAGTATTGGCGATGATCCACTAGGCTTAGAGACCATCCTTAGCAATTCCTTACACCTAGGAGACACAATCGGTGATAACAATGAACTCCCACATGACAAGGTTTTCCATATCAATGTTGTTCTTGTTGATTATCAACATGAACTCACCCTTGAATCCATATCCAAAACCGCTATCCCCGCCATCAAGAACCTTCATCGCTTACTTGACCTTGATAATGGCTTACATGTCATGAAGATGATTGTAGAAATCTATGAAAAGCATGCACCTAATACATCTCCTTCACCCACTCCTATGTTTGGCCAAGGAGGACCTTCTACTCTTCCCCCCTCAACCATTTCTTCTATTCCCACTTATACACCTCCTATTGTGACAACCACTATTCAATAGGTTAGTAATGTGGTACCTCCCCCCAACATCCCTACTAGCATATCTACTTCTCTTGTAGCATCCCACCCCTCCACCTCTTCCATTGTCCCTACGCTTACTATCCCTACCACTTCCCCTTCCACCACCTTCACCCCTTCACCTCTCTCCCTTCCACCTCATAGCACTTACACTGACCCTCTTATTACATAACTTTTTCACATTGTAACCTCCATACAACAACAAATATCCACCATCAACCTAAGCCAATATGGCTCCCCTACCCACTACATTCGTAGTAATCTATTATCCCTTTACATCCTATGCACTCCTTTTCCACAAGGAATAGAGATCCCTAGATTTGAGAAGTATGGAGGGAAGGGTGACCCTTCTAACCATGCCAATGCCTATACTACCCTATGCAGTGACTTCACTCTTGACAACAAGTTGCTTGCTAAGCTATTCCCAAGGACTCTCAAAGATGCCACCTTGGACTGGTTCTCCTCCCTGCCTAATAATTCCATTAGTTCATTCAATGAATTATTGGATTCCTTCATTAATCACTTCCAAGTTCTATGGCCCTAAATAAAACCTTAGCGGACCTTACGAGATGCAAACAAGACAATAACAAGAAGATAACTAATTTTATCTCTCGTTATCAAGCTCTTTATTCCTTAATCAATGTTAAAATTCCTGACACCAGTCTACAAAATATGTTCACCAAAAACCTTTCGACATCCCTACAACATAAACTTACCCTCATGAAGTTCCCCTCTTTTATGCACCTGTGTCAAGCCCATTGTGACTACCATAATTCAACTAGCAGTCATGACTCATGGTCCACTCCTAGTCGTGTTGAGAAGTCTGACACTTCTTCCCCATCCAACCCCAACCATTCCATAAACCAATCAAAGGGTTTCTCCAATTTAACCCTTAATCCCAAATCCCTCCACGTATTAATAACCAAGTGGTTGTGGTTAGGTTTGCAGTGCCCTTTAATTATGGAGATCCTAAGCGTACCTTCACACCCTCGCCTGACACCCTTCATAACACCATGACCCAATTACTCCATGAGAAAATGATCTCTTTACCTCTCATCCATACACTTGACCTCAATAAACCATTACCTCCATCTTATAATTCCACTCATTATTGTTACTTTCATTGCCAAATGGACATGACACTGAATAATGCAAGCGTCTAAAGCACCTTGTGCAAGACCTAATTGATTCAATATGTTTATCTGTTGTTGGTGTTAATGATAAAAGCAATAAATCTGTGGCACCCCCTAACCAAGACTTGAAAATATTCACCAACCCCATGACCAAACATAATGTTTCATTTGTCAAACCAAGTGAAACTTCACCACCTGATGTCATGAATGTGGATTCACAAGATCTACATTCTATTTCTCTTCCCATGGTAACCCATGTCACACCTATTAATGAAATGGTAGGATAAATAGATGTTATCCATCATAAGGGCCCAACAAAAGGACCTATTGAGATCACCTTTTTTGCACAACATATACTAAGAAATCTTCCTAATGGTCCTCTCTACATATTTGGTTGAATTTATGATAAGCCCACTAATGGGATAATCATAGATCCCGCTTGTGGTGAGGATGTGATCTCAGAATAATTCCTAGTATTACACAATATTGCTCAAGATGTCTTTAATTGTCCTACAGCTTGGGTCAAAACACAAAATGGTTTTGTGTGCCCAATGATTGGATCGACTGCCATCCCATTACAAATAGGTCCCAAAACATTGGACGTTACCTTCTCCATTATCCCACAATCAAACCAATTTTGTTTGCAACTTCGCCACCCATGGCTTCGTTCTATGAAAGCAATTCCATCCATCATCCATAATTGTGTGAAGTTTCCCATTGAAAATGACATATTCACTATCCACCATAGTGGCTTTAATCCTTTAGCCTCAAAGGGTAAATTTTCCCTGGAAGCCTTCTAGCCTGAGCCCATGGAACCCATCACCCCTCGACAGGACTTTTTCTTCATTTCCTATCAAAAGTTCAAAGCCAGGAAGATCTCTGAACTTTCTTTGTGCAACATACCCCCTTCTACCTCAGACTAACCCATCCTTGATGAAGCCATGTTGCCACCCAAATCTAATATACCTAGTCAACCCACTCCTGAACCTCTTCCACAACATCCAAGAGGCTTAGGGATCATGATAGAAATTTCATCCTCCCTCCCCACACTAAACAGGTTTACAAAGCTAAGGAGAAAGTGGATGAGCCACCCATAGTTCCTCTTGTACCTTCTCCCAAGGATGAAAAGCATCATATGGTGGAAAAGCCTGCTCCTTCCCCAATGCACCTTGATATAAACGAAAAAAGGAATAAAGAAGCTAGGGAGCATCAACGTCACCGGCATGCCCTTGCTCATCAATCAAGTGAGGAAGAGAACACTAAATATCACAACCCACCTATGCTTGAAGCCATTCCTGTTGATCCTCCCCCTCCACCCCCATAGCTAGATAATATACCTCCCACACCATCCATGTTACATGCCACCACTAATATTTTCATATGACCCACCATTATCATCAACTTAGATGTTGATGATGAGAATGCTCAGATCGATGAAGAGGTACACCAAACCTTGAATTCACTATTCTCCTCTTCCATGAGCATTCACAAGAATTATCCTAGGAAAAGAGTTGATCTTGACACTAGTTCGGAAATTGATGTTGTTCCTCTCTCTAATCGCCCTCCCAAGTTTTATACTAAGAAAGATTGGGAGGCAGATGACTTGCTCACAGAGTAACACATATGCACCTTGCTATTCTTTCTTTTTCCTTTTTTTCTTTTTGTGTTGTGTATTCCCCATCCTGTTAGATGTTTTCTTACTCTTTCTGACATTCTTCTATATGTATCTACCTTCTTCTATGTGTCGTGCATGTATTCTCTCTTTTCGCCTTTCCTTTTTCTTTTTCCTTTCATTTGGGGATGATACAAGGCATTGAGACCGCAATGTCTCCTTCATGTTGACCCAAATGAACCTCTTTCTCTTTTTGTTTCCTTTTTTCCTTTTATTTGGGGATGATGCAAGGCATTGAGACCACAATGTCTCCTTCAATTTGACCCAAATGAAACTCTTTTTCTTTTTGTTTCATTTTTGCCTTTCATTTGGGGATGATGCAAGGCATTGAGACCACAATGTCTCCTTCATTTTGACCCAAATGATGTTCCCTCCTTTTTTATTTTGTTTTTCATTTGAGTATGATGCAAGGCATTGAGAATGCAAATGTCTCCTTCATGTTGACTCAAAAGCAAGGCTCTTTTTCATTTGAATTTTTATTTTTCTTTTTATTGTCCATTTGGGGATGATGCAAAGCATCAAGACATCCCATGTCTCGTCTATGTTGACCCCAACTGACTCTCTTTTTTCAGTTGCTTTCACTCTTTCTATGTCTTCTTCCAGCTCTATGTATTTGGGGGAATGATGATAGTTCCACGCTTTCTAAACAAAAATTGCAGCAACGAACATACTGATTCCCAAATCCATAGATCCCTTATGTGTTTGGTGTTTCTCATTTTGGGGGCAACCCCTTTTCCTTTGCTTTCTTCCTTTTAACATGACGCAGCCTTTCTTGGACACCTATCACTTGACATTAGGATTTTCAAGTAGGCTCTCATGTCCCTTTTTCATTTTTCCTTCCTCTACTTTAAAGAAATTTCTCACAAAACAGTGTGTAGCAATCCCTTTAAAGTGGGAGCATACATTGGCACTATTTTATATTTTTCTTGCATTTGCATTTTCTTTTTCTGTGTATGTGCTTCCTAGTGCAACCTTGTCACTTCACATGATGCATTTATCACTTTGTGGATGACATTCAGTGTAATGTCCTTCATAAGTGTGACTTATCTTAGCATATTACATTTCTCTTAGTGGCCTGATGCGATGTATAGCATCCCCTAAGTTGTGAATCTTCTATCCTTTGATTGGTCCTCTTTTGGAGACATTAGATTCAATTTTCCTTAAGTCAAAGACCCTGTATGAACTATATAAGACTCATTGAATGACTCCTTTTCTATTTTTCATTGTTGCATCTTTCATTTTTGCATTTTCATTTTGCACCCCTTTTGCATTCGTGCATACATTGCCACCTTTCATAACACAATTTGCATGCTTGTGGTGCCATCTTGCACTTGTTCATGAGTTCTAAGCATCCAAGGCTTTTCTTGTCTCATGAACCACACCCTTGTTTTTTGTGGTTCCTTATCAAAGTTATCAGGAGGTATAACTTTGGTATTGTTGAGCGGGAAGCCCAACTAGCGGCATGAATTTCCCCACAGCCACCTTTTTGTGTGTGAGTGCATACCAACCGTGTATATGTATCTCACCACCTTTTTGTATTCACCCAATGGACAACCAAAAGTCTCATTGGCCTAGAGTGAGTACATCCTTTTCTTTCATACAAACAACCTAGATCTGATATACAACTAGTTGGACAAACGATTGAAGCTTGATCTGATTTTTCTGAACCCTTTCACATCACTCCTTGTATGATCTTTTCTACTTATGATTAGTTTTCCATGGGATCTTGATCTTGGGGCCTTGATCATCCCTCTTTATTGATGTCGTCTCATCTTGCTACATTAATAAATTCAATCTCGCTCGACACACATGATTCAGCTACTTTAGTGTGAGTTTGAAGTAAGTTCATACTCTCACTAAAGTGGGGGCTAAATGTGTCACCAAAAAGTGTTTCCTTTGACACTATTTCACTCATTTTGGCCTTTTCCCTTGGATTTTTTCCTCGTTTTACCTTGATTCAGTCTTGTAAGCTTGCAATTCAACAATAACCTAATGGTGTTTTACTAAGGCGTTGTGAAGTGTTGCAGTACATTTCCTCACTTTTCTAAGACCCTTTCAACATAATTCACCTAAAAAACACCTTTTTACCCCTTTCCAAGCCTTTTGCCAAGGTGTTGTAAAGTGTGGTAAGGCATTTTCACCCTTTCCTAGGCTTATCATCCATTAATTAACCCTTTCTTATGCTAATTTCTCTCCTTATTGTACTTTTAGTCTCGACTTAAGTGTGTTTTGGGAGGCAAAGTTGGCAAACTTCATTAAACATTATTTAATTCCCGACTACCACTTGAAATTTCCCAAGTGGACTAGGTCGCCACCTTGGGTGACCTAGTCCCTTTTCGCATAAATTTTAAATTTAAAGCAAAACCTAATGGGAATCTTGCCTCCAAAACCCTAGTGTTAGCCTATCATGTTGCATTTTAGGAAAATTATGATTTTACATGTACAAATAAGAGTTTTCACCTTCATTTTACTCTCTCCCAAACTCATTTTTACATCTCATCACAAGCACTCTTGAACTCCTATCTTCACAAGCAAGCAATCAAGCATAAGGTTTTCACAAGAAACCTCCATTGGAGTTGTCCTTGCATGTTGCAGACCATCAACAACAAAGTTTTGGTAAGTGTTTCCATTAATTTCATCATTCAATCTTTACTCTCCTTTTATTTTTTTCTCATTTGGGTTTAGCTACCATCAAAAGGGGTTTGACTTAGGCAAACCCCTATTTCCTAACCCCAACATTCTCTTGGTATTTGCATGTGTTTGTAGGTTTGTAATCAGATTTGGTGAAGTACAAATTGTTGGAGAAAGTATAAACATTCCACCCAAGTCACATCAAAGCATCAAACCTTGGAAGCAGCAAGAAGAAAAGTTACAGGTCATTTTCAGGAGTTTCAGACACGGATAGCCACAGAAAAGGGAAACATCAACCAGGACCCACAGAATCAAGACCTGAATTCTTGGAAAGCATCAAGAGGACTAGGTTGCCACTATTTGTGACCTTTTCCTTGTGCTAAGACTAAAAAAGGGTTTTTGCATTTTTGGGTACCCTTTTCCCCGCAACCTAGTCCAATAGATTTTCCCAACAGGAGGACTAGGTCACCCAACTTGGCATAAGTGTCCCTCAACTAATTTGAGGCATTTTTCAAGAATATTCCAGAGCCTTCCATCTACAACCTTCCATTTCCAAGTGCACAAGTTCTAATCTCTCCCGTTTACTTTTTTGTTTTGCATTCATTTAGGGCATATAGTGTAGTTAGTTTGCATTAGTTTAGATTTACTTTATTTACATTTCATGCACTATATTAGTATCATTTTATTTAAGTTCTAGCCACACAACACACACACATATCACAAAATTCATCAATCATCCCTCCCCTTTGAATGTAACCACCAAAGATCCCATAAACACCAAGTGGAAAGAGTGACATTTCAACACACAAAATGCTCCTAGGGTGAAAAACCCTAGGGGCCTAGTATAGGGAATCCTTTTTCCCTAGGTCTAGTGTTATATTTTTGATGGTTCACTATGATTGTCATGATTTTCTATGATTGCACCCTCTTGCACCAAAAATTCTCACAAGTGGGAAAGATTTTGGTGATACTAAGAAATGTGTCAATGATTTCATCTTCTTGTGTCATAATGTCTTCGCAATTAGGAGAGGTTTTGGGATAGAAACAAATAAGATTCTCATGATGCTCACCAGTTGGATCCTCTAACAACAAGATACCATCTTCACAAATAGGAGAGGTATCGGGAGAAGAAAAACTATGATCAAGTCATTATTGTGTGTGATTGCATCCTCTTGCACCAAAATATTCTCACAAGTAGGGGAGATTGGGATATAAGTGAAAAATAAGCAAAGTGATATTAAGAAATATGTCAATGATTTCATTCTCTTGTGCCAAGATAATCTCACAATTAGGAAAGATATTGGGAGACTAAAATGAAAATAATAGAAACTAAAATAACAACACCATACACAAGAGAACACCAGATTTACGTGGAAAACCCAATGAGGGAAAAAAAATGATGAGGATTAGCTCGCAATATAAGTAATTCCAAAACTGGTACAAAAGGGCTCACTACCAAAATATGACACATTTTCCAAAAAGGCTCGCAACAAGGTCTCACTACGACAAAAATAAATACAAGAAGATAAAAAAGAAATGTTACACAGAGAACACTTTCTCAATGCAACAAGGAATCCACCACAATGCTCCAACACTTTCATAGTCTTGTTTGAAATATTTTGGACACCTTCAGCTTACTGCATTAAGGAATCCAATACTTTGAAATTCACATTTCTCTACTCAAATTCACATCACATACACATCACCTGCATTGATCTTGAATCTATCTTGCTTCTTTCTCAATTCACACCCAGCTCATAGTTCAAATCCACTCTTATTTATATCAACCTTAACCTTAAACATCTTCTCCAAATTTGACATTCTATCCATTGTATTTACGAATTAAAATTAGGTTGGCACCTAAACATTCCCATTGTGGATATAAATGAAATGGGACCAAAACAACACTTAACCGAGACCCAAAATTAAGTCTTACATGCCACACTATGCATCCATTAATATTTGAACATATCCAGATGTAGTGTAGACACCAAGTGGATCGTTACTCATGAAAACACATTTAAACATTAAGTACACACTTCTAAAACTTCCAACACTGCTAACCATGATTCCCTTGACACAAGTAAGAGTACAACACCATTAACTCCCCTTCAAAACCATAAGTTCTTAAAAGAAACTACAAAGAAATTTGGATCAAATACATTTCTCCCTGACACCTATGTACAACACTACAAAACCAATTCTCATATTGGTAAACAAAACTTCCTCTCACCAACAATCCAAAATCCAAAATTTTGAATATAGAAGCCTCTAAAAACCTCAACCAACATACTAAATCTGCATAAACATAGCATCAATATAGAAGAAACACGAAGCATGATCGAGAGCGCATTCTAAACACTTACACAACACTATTTTCTTTGTTTATCAAATTTTCTCAAAAACACTTGGAAATCAAGCACCAAAGACATCATCTCAACTCATTACTTCATTCCAAATCATTTCCAAATACTACAATAAAAAGATAGCTCCATGTACTCACAACACTTCCTCAATATCTCAACTACACATGGACAACCTGCAACAACCTATTTTTCTCTTCTTAATATTCTCAATATCCTCAACATTTTCTTCATGCAACAACATAGTTGACATCAATGACATGACCAGTAAGTAGACATCCCATTTACATTAGTGAAAACACCTTCATACTTGCAACAATCTCCCCCTTTGTCATTTATGGCAACACATTATGTGAAATACCATCAAACACAACACAACATCTCTAAATGCACTTTCTTTTCTCCCTAAATGATTTGAAAATGTCCATAATTTTCTCCACTAATACCTTACACTTTTTCACATGATAGTTTCTCCCCCTTTGACATCAATGGAAAAGGATAATTTTTGTACATTATTCTCCCCTTTGATACTGAACCAACATACATACTCTACTACTCCCCCTTAGGAGTATACCCAATCAAATCAACAACTCAATGACAACACATGACACTACCTATTCCCCTTGAGAGGTAGACACCAACATCAGTCTAGATAAGGAATATATCCATAGAACCACTAGACCGATGCATCTCTATATACATCTAATTCAATGAAGGAGGGGTAATAATCCCCAACCTCTCTCATAGATACTCAAAATTATCCTTAGGAAGAGCCTTAGCAATATGTCAGAAATTTGATCCTTTGTAGGTACATACTCAAGTTTCACCTCATTGTCCATAAATTTCTCTCTCAGAAAGTGATACCTAATAGATATATGCTTTGTCCTTGAATGCATCACATGATTATTTGAAATTTTAATTGCACTTGTATTTTCATAAAAGACACATATAGGCTCGTCATATACAACTCTGATATCCTTCAATGTCTATCTCATCCACAACAACTGTCTACAACAAGATCTTGTTGCAATATACTCAACCTCTACAATAGACAAAGAAACTGAATCCTGCTTCTTACTTAGCCATGACACTAGTCTACATTTAAGAAAGAATGCACCACAACTTGTACTTTTTTGGTCATCAACACAACTATCCCAATAAAAATTTGTATAAGCACTTAATGTGAAATCAATATCCTTAGGATACCATAATCCATAATCTAGAGTGCCTCTTAAATATTTGAATATTCTCTTCACTGATGCAACATGTTTTTCTCTAGGATCTTCTTGAAATCTAGACTAAAGTCAAACTGCATGCATGATATCCAGTCTAGTAGCAGTTAGATATAGCAGTCCACTAATCATAGATCCATATTTTCTCTGATCAACCTTAGGTGAAACATCATCTTTGCTCAATTTACAACCAGTCACCATAGGAGTGCATACTGGTTTGGAGTCATCCATTCTAAACTTTTTCAACATCTCTTTGATATACTATAATTGTGAAATGAAAATCCCTTTATCTGTTTGATTGATTTGTATCCCAAGGAAGAAATTCATCTCCCCAAACATTGACATTTCAAATTCTTTTTGCATCTCTTCAACAGATGTTTTACACATAGCTTCATTTCCACCAAATAAAATATCATCCCCATATACAACCACTATGAAGATCTTGTCTTTCTTGATTTTTAAATAAATATTATTGTCTACGGTGCCTTTACAAAATCCTTTTTATAATAAATATCTATCCAATCTTGCATACTAAGCTTTGGGATTTTGCTTTAATCCATATAGTGGCATCTTCAATTTACATACCATATATACTTGATCTAACAACTAAAATCCTTCTGATTGTTCCATGTAAACTTCTTCTTCCAATTCACCATTCAGAAAAGCGAACTTCACATCCATCTTATAAAATTTAAAGTCCTTATGTGCTACAAATTCCAAAATCATTCTGATAGCTTCCATCCTATCAAGAGCCATAGGAGAAAGTTTCTCCTCAAAGTCTATTCCTTCCACTTGTGAGTTACCCTTACACACAAGTCTTGCCTTGTTTCTTACTACTTCTCCACTCTCGTTCAGCTTGTTTCTGAATACCCACTTAGTTCTAATTATGTTTTTGTTTGCTAGTTTAGGAACCAATTCCCAAGTTTAATTTTTCTTAGTTTGCATAAGTTCTTCTTTCATCACCTTCATCCAATGTTCATCCTTACATGATTCACTCACTATTTTAGATTCAAATTTATAAATTAAACACATATTTACCTCAACTTCAGTAGCTTTGCTTCTTGTCAATACACCTTTTCTTTTGTTTCCAATGATTCATTTTTCAGAATGATTCTTTTGTACATACTTAGGGGTCTTCTTTGGAGCCTCTTCCTCTTCATTTTTCACTTCTTCTTCATCAAATTTTTCTTCTTCTATTTCTCTACAATCAAGTTCATCTGAAACATATCCATCCACTGCAATTGACTTCTACAAATTTTCATCAACCTTAACATTTACACTTTCAACTATATTTCTTAGTATTTTGTTGTAACATCTATAATCTTTGCTTTTAATATAATATACAAGGAATACACCTTCATCAAACCTTGCATCAATTTTTTCTAAGATTTCTTCTTCTCTTTTGATATAACATTTTCTTCCAAATACTCTAAAGTACTTTACAATAGGAATCCTTCCAAACCATAACTCATAGGGAGTCTTTGTGTTGTTAGCTTTAGCGTGAAATTTTTTAAGTATGTAAACAATATTATGAATAACTT
Source organism: Sequoiadendron giganteum (assembly GCA_007115665.2). NCBI lineage: Eukaryota > Viridiplantae > Streptophyta > Pinopsida > Cupressales > Cupressaceae > Sequoiadendron > Sequoiadendron giganteum. Next base: position 401,992,715 of record CM021102.1, on the reverse strand, counting down.
CTCTCTAGTAGACTTCCAGTAGATTTTCCTCTTTCATCATAGTCCTAACAGCTTCTTGAATTGTCTGATTTTTTCTTTTAACAACTCCATTCATTTGAGGAGTTCTAGGGACAAACAAATGCCTCTTTATTCCATGAATTTCACAAAACATTTTAAACTCTTTGGAGGTGAATTAACCACCTCTGTTATACCTTAAACATTTTATTTTCATATCCATTTCATTCTCAACCATACCTTTATATGCCTTGAATTTATCTAGTGCATCCGATTTTTTTCTAAGAAATGTAACCCATATCATTCTAAAATAATCATTAATCAAAAGCATAAAGTACATGTCACCTTGTAAACTTCTCACCATTTTAGGATTACAAAGATCTATATAAACTAACTCCAATAGTCTGGTAGCAGATTGTTCCTTTCCCTTGAAACTAATCCTTACTTTCTTTCCAAACTAACAATCTCTACATATAGCATTAATAGGCTTTGTGATTATAGGTAGGTCTCTCACTCATGAAGTAAACTGATTCTCACCAAATTATCAAAATTTATATGACACATCCTCTAGTTCCATAGCCAATTATCACTAATTTGTGTCATAAATCAATTTCCATTAGTACCCTTAAGTTGATAAATGTTTCCATCTATTCTCTTACCAACAACAATCATAGTTTTGGACCCTTTTCTAATCTCGTGATGTTTCATCCTTAAACACAAGATTATATCCCTTGCTACACATTTATCCAACACTAAAAATTTTGTGCTTTAAACCCTTAACATAGTAAACATTATCAGTGTTATTCTTTCCATCAAAATTGATTGAACCTATTCCACAATTCTTAGCTCCTGAATCATCTCCAAATTTAACTAGTCCTCCATCTTATTTTTCAAGTTTAACAAACTTAATCTTGTCTCTGGTCATGTGATTAGAGCAGCCACTATCAAAAACACAACAATTCTTATCCTCTTTAACATGAATATAAAATACCAAAGTACCTATAACCTTATCCTTCTTCTCCAGAATACATTCCTTCACAAAAATTTAAAAGTTAGTAGAGATAGATCCTTCTTTAACAGCCAAGAACAAGCATTCATTATCATAAAAGTCTCCATAATTAGATTCATCATTAGAAATACCAACATCTTCTCTAACATAATAAGCTTTCTTAATCATATTTTCTTTATTCTCCTTGCTCTTATTGTTTACAACTCTCCTCAAACATCTAGAAGCATAATGACCTATTTCACCACAGCTAAAAAATTTGAAAGGTAGTTTACCTTTGTACTTATTGATGCCCTTCTTCATTCTTCTTACAAATTTAGGTTCCACATCATCAAGATCTTCCTTATCTGAATCTTTGACCTTTTTTTATGGTCCGGATTTGAAAGCAGTCTCTACAATTATACCATTTTTCAAACCTTTTTTCTCATTTCAAAAGAAGTTAGTGTACTGATCATCTAATCTCTAGAATAAGTATCAAGATTTGCAATTTTCTCAATAAGAGACACCTTTTCACTATAAAAATCAAGAAGAGATCTGATAAATTTCTTTACCACTTTAGATTCTTTGACTTGTACACCAAGACCTCTCATTGCGCTCACTAGCTCATCAACTCTTTGCATGTGGATTTTAATTGTTTCATCTTTAAACATATGTAGGGTCTCAAATTGCACCTTCAAATTTTGCAACTTCACTTGTTTGAATTTTTCATCTCCTTCATAAATTCTTTCTAACTTATCCCAAACCTCTTTAGCAGTCTTCAAACTCATAAATTTTACTAATTTAATATTTGAAAGACTATTCACAATAATAAATCTTGCCTTAGCATTTCTCCCATGCGTCTTGATTTATGCACTTGTACTTGTACCATTTAGAGGTGGAGTATATGTAGTCTGATAGGCCTTTTCAACCTCATATCCCTGAGTTGATAGATATCCTTTCATCTTTGTCTTCCAAAGTGCATAATCTATGCCATTAAATCTAGGGAATTACAAAGTAACCTTGTACACCATCCTAATCTACATCAAGTGGTTAAGCTCTTCTCCAAGGAACCTCGCTCTAATACCAATTGTTGAATAAACAAGACAACTGAGAATGGGGGTGAATCAGTTGTAGAAAATTAAACCTTCAAAACCCTTAATAGTAATTAGATCCACATGCATTCATTAAACCCTTATTATGTTATAATGATTAATCGTGAAATGAAAATAATAAAAATTGAAATAAAAACACCATACACAAGAGAACACCAAATTTATGTGGAAAACACAATGAGGGAAAAACCAGGGTGAGGATTAGCTCACAAGATATAAGTAATTGCAAAATTGGTACAAAAGGGCTCACTACCAGAATTGGACGCACTGTCCAAAAAGGCTCACAACCAGGGCTCACTGCCACATAAATAAATACAAGAAGAAAGATGAGAAATGTTACATAGAGAACACTTTCTCAATGCAACAAGGAATCCACCACAATGCTCCAAAAATTTTATATTCTTGTTTGGAATATTTTTGACACCTTCATCTCACTTCATTTCGGAATCCAATACTTTGAAGTTCACACTCCTCTGCTCAAATTCGTATCACACACACATCACTTGTATTGATCTCACATCTATCTTGCTTATTTCTTCATGCACACCCAACTCACAACAACTCCACTCTTATTTATATCAATCTCAACCTTAAACATCTTCTCCAAGGTTGGAATTCTATCTTATTTATTTACAAATTCAAATTAGGTCAGCACCTAAACATTCCCACGGTGGATAGGAATGAAAGGGGACCAAAACAATACTTAACTAAGACCCAAAATTAAGTCTCACATGCCACGCTACACATCCATTAATACTTGAACATATCTGAATATAGTGTAGACACCAGGTCAGATGTTACCCATAAAAACACATTTTAACTTTGAGTACATGGTTTTGAAAATTCGAATACACCTAACCATGAATCCTCTTGAAACAAACAAGAGAACAAGACCACTAGCTCTCCTTAAAAACATGCAAGTCTTGAAAAGAAACTATAGAAAAATATGGAGCAAATACATTTCTCCCTAACACCTCTGTACAACACTATAAAACCAATTCTCATACTGGTAAACACAACTTCCTCTCACCAATGATCCATAACCCAAAATTTTAAATATAGAAACCTTTGAAAACCTCAGTTCCAACATACTAAATCCACATAGGCATATCATCAATATAAAAGAAACGCAGAGCACATTATAAACACTTGCACAACACTATTTTATCTATTTATCAAATTTTCTCAAAAGCACTTGGAAATCAAGTACCAAAGACATCATCGCAACTCATTACTTCATTCCAACTTATCTCCAATTAGTGCAACAAAAATATAGCTCCATATTCTCACAACACTTCCTCAATATCTCAACTACACATGCACGACTTGCAACAACCTATTTCCCTCTTCTTCTTCTAAATTTTCTCAATATCCTCGACATTTTCTGCATGCAAAAACATAGTTGGCATCGATGAAAACACCATTTAGTAGACAACTTGTTGAAATCAATGACAACACCTTCATTCTAGCAACACTGTAAACATAATTGAAAAAAACGTCATACCTAGACAGAGGATACTAAGAGAGGCCTTCTACAAAAATTTAAGCCAAAAATAGTAGGACAGCGGCACCTAAACATGACACAGGTGCTCAAGGGCATTTGAGTCCTAGACAAGGTTTATGAAAAATAAAAATTTGACTATTTAAAATACTATTGAAGGATTTTGGGTCTATTTGCAAACAAATTGAACAATTGATATTTTTTCAAATTTTTCTTAATTGAAGACAATGTACTTCAAAATGCAAGTGTACAACAAAGTTGAAAATGTTTTAACAAGTTTTAAATGCAAAATTTAGATCTAAAATGCAATAATTGATTGATTCTAAGATGCCACAATCTAAAAGTGATGATTTTGATGCAACTTTGAAATCAAACAATGTAATATTTTTCACTTTTTGAACTATATGAAAGATGTCTAAATACATGCAATTACGAATTCCAAAATAGAGATTTGCAAGCACTAACAAACTAAGCAGACAAAGATAAAAAAATTATGAATAAGTTGGCTAATGCTAGGTCACAAGGATAGAGGTTCCCAAGGGTGTCTAAGTCCTTGATAGGGGTTCTAAAAATTCAAAAATTGATTGTTTATGTTTTTTAAAAGTTGTTATTATCTGCAAACAAGTTTGACAGTGACTATTTTTCCAAAATTTCTTCAATTTAAGAAAATGTGGTTCAAATGCAAGTATGCAACAATAAAGGACAAATTTGAATGCAAATTTTAGATCTAAGATGTAATAATTGATAGAGTTGAAGATGCAAAATCTGAGAATGATGATTTGATACAATTTGGAAACAAAATATGCAATTTTTTCACTTTTTTTTTACCTAAATTAAAGATACCTAAATGAATGCAATAAATAATTTTAGAATTTAGTGACCTAATGAATATAATTTGAATGTTGATCTGACCTAAATGACTGAAATAAACCCTAATGCAACCTATGATGCAATATGTGATGTAAATTTTTTAATTTTTATACTTTTATGATGTAAAAAATGAAACCCTAAATGAGAAATGCAAAGAAATACAATGCAAAGCCTAGATCTAGGGTTTGAAAGACTTCTAATCTCAAAAAAATTATGATGTAAAAATGACAGGTTCACCAAAATGTAACCAAGAAAAAAGGAAACCTAAGTTTAATGTCTAAACCTAAGAAATCTTGTTTTTTTGTCATTTTTTAAAGGTACATTAGAATGAAAATTAACAAGGTGAATAGATTGACTTTAAATCATGAAGGTGAGTCAATTAGACTTGGATTTGCATCCTTAGGGACTTGAAAATGGATATGAATTGATTTTTCACTAACCTAATTAGACTATGTTCCCTAATATGCAAAATGTAAGATCCCAACAATTGACAAACTGAAACAATAGTTTACAGGCTTATCTAGAAAGTGCAGGAGGCTATGTACCTATCCTAAAAAGTTGATTCTGAGTTGACTAGAAGGATTGGGATGCCTAGGGGTGTATGAGACTCTGATAAGGTATCTTTCTCTAGTTTTGGGTCCTCTTGTGGTAGATCTTATACTCTTGTTTCCACTTGCAAAGTTATCGAAACACTGCCAGATAATTTTGTAGGCGATTTTTCATGGTTTGATAAGATCTAGGGATTTGAATGCAACAATGAACAATTTGTCTTCAATCCTCCTTCAATCCTCTTCAAACCTAAAATATACACATTCACAAAGAGAAGAGATGTTCCATTTAGGGGCTTGCCTTATTTAAACCCCGTGAAAGTGTGTCCACTTCCACAATGGCAATATCAATGATAAAATGATAATGGATATAAAGGAATGATGAAATCACAAAGTGTTGCAACTCACTACCCTTCAATGGCTTCCTTGAAGGATTGAAGTCATGCATATCACCTCAAGGTCTTGGATCTTTTTTTTCTTGATTTTCTTGAATGCTTTGGAGACCTACAAAAGGGGTTAGCCTTCACAAAACAATGATAATAAAACTGTTTATGCTGAAAAATAAAAAACTGATCTTAAACTATAAACCCAAATCAAGATTTCCAACATAACATCAATGAAACCTTTCTTAAATGAAAGTACATGCAAAACATAAAAGTAAACTATGCAAAACCAAACATATCCATTCAAAAGAAAACTAACTCCATTGTTCTCCTATTCACCATGATCTTGATTTATGCATTTGATGCTCTCAGATTTTTATGACCACAAGTGCAACAAGAAGTTGTGATTAATGGAAGAGAGGATTGCATTATCAAAATTCAATGTATGCTTTTTTGGTGAGAAGAGAAGGCTTTTTATAGATGTCCTCATGGGGTAGATTTGAGTTACGAGAGAAATGTGGGATAAAAGAGTGAAGTGGAGGAATGAATTATTATCCCATATTCTTTAATCAAATGAAATTGATGGGAATGAGAGAGATAAATGAGCGACTTATGATATGATGCAAATTTAGGAGTTTAGAATAAAGATGGATTTACGAATTAATGGATGCTTAAATTAAATGGATTTATATATGCAAATGCAAATTATTTAATGAAATATGTAAATGATAAAGGTTCATGTATGGAAATTTTAATGCTTAATTCAAATGGAGTAATATGAAATGATTTATGGATAAATAGTTGATTATACAAATGGTTAAATGCTTGTAATATTATTGAATGAATAAATGCTTAAAATATGGATAAATGCCTTTAAATGCTTATAATATGTTAATGATTTAAATGGATTAATGAAAAAAGAGGAAATATATTAAATGAATTAATTAAATAGATAATAACTAGTATCCATTTAATTAGTAGATGAAAAATAGGATGAATGTGAGGAAAAATTTTGAGTGTCTACATTTTCCCCCTCTTTGAGACAATGCAGCATGTCGCGTTGTTTCAAAGAAAAAGAATTGATTAACTAATGCATGCCCCTGAGATATCCTGGTAAGGATGATGATAACGATGATATGCCCCCTTGAGATATCGATCGAATAAGTTGCAGCTGGGTAAGTGCACCAATCTGTGACACAATTTTGGCTTTTAAGATGCCACTTTTTTTTTTAAATCAGCAAAATCTGATTTGCATGAGAAAATGAAGATAGTTACGCTCAAAATTTTAAGATGCGGCAAGAACAAAAGTTGAAGTGCTCCGAGTTGAGTTTCTAAGCTACTATTTTTTTTTCAAATTAATGAATATTAAGGGTCTCAAAAAGGGGCGGGCCCAAAATAGGTCCTAATTTATTATTAAAAAAAAAATAAGCGCTTGAGGGCTCCCCCCTTTTTGATTAACTTTAAAAAAAAAATCAAAAATCCCAACAATGAGAAATTAGCTAACACCATGTAGTTTATCCTCATTCTTTCGAAATTTTTTTTAATGAATATATAAAATTTTATGAATTTTCAAAGTTGACACATCCTGAAAAGCTGAAATTTGAGCGTGCTCTCCCCTAAATTTTTTGCAAACTAATCGAAAATTGATTTGTTTTCATCATGTTTAGAATGGAGTCTAGTTTCAAAAAATGTAATTTGTTTCACGTTTCGATGGGAGTAAAATTTTATCCTAAAACTAGCACATGTTGGTTTTAGACCAAAAACAGAGGCATTTACAATAGAAGCCATGGATCAAAACCTTAACTAAATCAAAATGAAAAAAGAATTATATATTTAGATAGCTAAGAGAGAGGTTGTAATGCCCTGCCACGCAACCCTAGAGGAAGTTGCAATTAACTACTTAAACGGAATAATTTTTTTTTTTTTTTTTATGAATAAATAATGAGTAAGTTAATTAACTAATGCCAACAACCTCTAAGGTTATGAGACAGAGGTTATATAGAACCTCAACAAAAAAATATTAATATAAACTATAACAATTATTTAATTGATAAATTAACACATACATTCCAAGTAAGGTGAAATAACAACAAGCATAAGATAAGACTTTCGATTTCATTAATCCATTCAATAAACCATAAGGTTATAGTCACTCATTCCCCAAATGAGGCAAGTCCAATAATATAGGGTTACAATTACAAATTCCACCTCGATAACAAGAGGGGTAAATATTACAAGAATAATGGAAAGGATAACAAGAAAAAACTGCAACTGAAACAACCACGAGCTCTCCAACTGGAAGTCTCGTCCACATGAACAAGGACAAAACCCAACGGAGTAAGGTGCACATTCCACCCAACCAAGTGGAACCCAAAGGTCCACCCCCTGTGCTAGGAGATAGTAACTAGAATCTCTAACCAAGGAAACCTGCCTCTAGACATAGGCTAACATAACCATACTAAAATAAATACAGTAACAACACTTAATCACAAGGTTACAATGCTTCCAAAAATTACATAATCAATTGCATCACTGATACGAACATACTGTCGACCTAGGAGAAGTGTCATCACATCATTACATAGGTTATCCTGGTGAGTCTTCCTAGGTCCCAGCCCCCGCCTCGGGTTATCCTGGTAACCTCTAACAACTTTCGGCCCCTCATGTAAACCAATGCGGAATTAGTTATCTTTCGTGGTGACAAGATAACGATCTTGCCATTCCAGGCCTTCTCGTCTCAACCCAAGTCTTTACAAGCCCTTGTGATCAGGAGCAAGGCATAATTATCTTATTAAATGTTTGATACTACATGATACTCCAATTATTTAATTTAGTTATCACTGGACTAACTAACTTATAACGAGTTATCTTGGCACCACTTTGTGTGTCGGCCCTCGTTATAAGCCACTCCTCTAAGACGACACGTGGAACAACTCCACAACCCAAGGGTACACAAGTGCTATGCAAGTATATCACATCCCTAACCATGACATATAGTCAACACACACTCCCGTTCGTGATAACCGAGAAACAAACTGGTTACACACTACCCAAGGCCATCTATGGTTGACTACACAACACGACAACCCACAAACTAAAATCCCAACTGGAAGACTTGTTAATTATTAAGACCCACACTTCACAATGATAATGCACGTAGATCAATGCCAAAACACGAATCAAATTCTACTTTGGGTTCACTAAACCCATATCCTAACTAGCATTCAATAAATAATGCGTTAAATAAACGGAATTAATTACGCCACTTAAAAACGTTTCATTCCCACGCAGCATTTAAAAGCATAACCCATTGCCCGTAACCCCATAGTTCACTTTAAAACAAGTTCCCATTTTAAATAAAATATTTATTCCATAAACAACTAACCCCATTAAAAAAAACAATATTTCCCTTTTAAATAATGAAATAATACAATAATATACTCCTTTTAAAACATTAATATTAAAATAATAATATGACTATTATCATTTAAAATTTCCATAATTCAATAATTTAATAGTCATACTATTAAATATTACATGTATTTAAACTATATGAAGAAATAAATAATATTAAAATAATAAATTTTAACATTAAAATATTATAATAATTATAATATTTTAAGTCAAAATATTATTATTATATTAATATATATATATATATATTTTTATAAAAAAATAAATTTAATTTATCAAAGCCCACGCATCGCCTCGATCTGCGTGCACAGCTAGGGCTGAGGCCGCAGGTCTATCTTTTTTTCTTGTCGACTGCGTCGGCGCTACTGGGCGGGTTAGGCGGGGGTTTTGGTCGCCGCAGGAGGCGGCGCCACTGATAGAGTAGCAACTGCGGTTCCACGCGGGTGGCGCTGGCTGTGTCGCCACCACTGTGGCGGCCGCTTCCTGCGCAGTCCGCGCGGGCCGCGAACGGTGGGGAGTGGGTGCGGCTCCCCCACTCTACCCCCATGGGAGTGGCAGTGGGGTGAGCCCCCACTCACCTGCCTTTTTTTTCTTTTTGCTTATTTATTCATTTTCTTTTTATTTTTCAACTGTCTTTTTTAAAATTTCGTTTTTTTTTTCCAATATTAAAAAAAACCGAACTTCATTTTAAAGAAAACTTTCTTATTAGCCTTTTAAAAAAATGCACATAACTCTTTACTAAGGGAAGGAAAAGAAAAAAAATTAAATACTAATAAATAAGGAAATAGACATATATATATATATATATATATATATATATATATATAATTACATACAAGCTTCCTCCCAAATATAATTTTTAATCAAAATGAAGAACATAGAATTGAAGAAAACTAATTCTATAAACCTAATTCCATTTAATTTGTACAAACTTTCCAAGGAGTGGAGTTCTACATGTCCAACTATTTTCCTTACCACATATGAGCCTTTGAAATAAGCAAAATTCAAATGAAACAAGTTGAGAACCTGATTTTTCTTGAAGTGTGATGAAGAACCTGTTGTTACTTTGAAACCCTCTTGAGCCCTTCAGATTCCTCAAGCTTTTCCTTCAAACCCACAAAATCAAGCAATTTTCCTCTTCTCTTTTCCAATTTTCCCAAAAAACTTCATTCTTAAAAATTGTGAAGAAATTCAAAGATAATGCAAAATTTGCTCCAAAATCCCACAACAACCATCATAAATTTTTGAAAACAGAATAGCAAAAGTCTTTCTTTTGAATTTTTGAATTTTTGAATTTCAAAATTGACTTTTAATTTATTTTTCTAATTTTCCAATTCCGATTCCAATTCAAATTTGCATGCATTTTCAAAATGAATAATTTAAATCATTTCAACATGAATAACTTAATCAATTAATAATTAAATATACCATAAGATTAAATATCAAATTAATTAACTTAAATTACTCAATAATTAAATCACAAATCCTACATTATTCTAACTTCCCAAATAGACCGAAACCAGTCAAACTGAATAAAATAGAACAACTGGACAATACTAGGTCTGACGACACACTACAACTAGTCTGACGACTCGACATGGAAATTCTAGCTACTATCTCCCAATCGAATGTCGTTGGGCAATGGACATGCTCGAACTTGAGAAACTAGGTGGAGTTAATGTCCTGTACCTGTCAACCTACAAACATAGAATATATCCACATGCAATAATATGTCATAAATAAGGCACACTGTGAAGAGAAAATCACGAGATCGCAGGGCACTCACAAGCGAGTGATGCGATACCATCCTCTTCACCAATACAATAGTTCTAACTAACGCATCTAACATAGCAAAATAATCGAAAGCATGAAACATCATAAATTAAATATCCACATATGTTAATTCCAAACATGCCATAATAATCACATCAAAATACATCACGATAAAATAGTGATCCACTAAAATCAAGTACATAGTCCAAGTACAAAGCAAAACTAGAGCATAGAGAGGAACAACATAGTTCGCACAATAGATCAAAATGAGGGGTATTACATCCTCCCCCCCTAGGGTCAAGCTTACTCCTGGAAGCCTGCGAACAAATAGGGATAAAGTTACCTCATTCTAACTGCATCTTCCCACGTGGATGACGTGTCATCCCTAGGATCCCACTGAATCCTAACCTAATCAATATCTCACCCTCGAAGGGTGAGCGTTCTGTGCTCCATGATGGCCATGGGCTCCAAAGCCAGCTGCCTGTCCTCTACCTGCAATGCATTCCAATCAAGGACATGAGAAATGTCTGGATGGTATGGCCGAAGTACTGAAACATGAAACACATCATGAATGCATGAGAGACAGGGCAGTAAAGCAAGACGGTAAGCAACATGACCAATATTCTCGAGTATCTCAAAAGGTCCGACAAAGCAAGGTGCCAACTTAGAACCCTTCCCATAACAGATGGGACTCTTTCGCGGACGCACCCGCAAGAAGACTATCGCCTACAACAACTGACGCTCCACTCTATGCGCATCTGCATACTTCTTCTACCTATCATGCGCTGCCACCAAGTGCTCTCTAATCCTATCCACAAGCTGCTCCATATCCTGCAGCATCTCAGGACCCAACACTATCATGTCCTCCAGTCGATCCCAACTCAAAGGGGTACGACACGGTCTCCCATACAATGCCTGGAATGGAGGCATACCAATGGAACTCTAGAAACCGTTATTATAAGCAAACTCTACCAAATAGAGATAATCCTCCCATCGCGTCTGCTGGTCCGTCACATACATACATAACATATCCTCAAGGATCTAATTAACCCTCTTGGTTTTTCCATCTGTCTCGGGGTGATAAGGTGAACTGAAGTTCAACTGTGTCCCCATCGAATGCTACAATGATGTCCAAAGAGCTGAAGTAAACACTGGATCCCTATCAGAGATAATTTGATGCGGAATGCCATGTAACCTCACAATATCCTCCATGAACACTCTAGCTACAAACGATATGGTGTAGGATGAGCGCATAGGTGAGAAGTGTGCCACCTTCGTCAACCTATCTACTATCACCATTATCGCATCATGTCGTTTCAAAGAGTTGGGTAAACCAACAATGAAATCCAATGAGATGATATCTCACTTCCACTCTGGTACTAAATGTGGTAGCCCTGTTGGATGTTGGTGCTCAGCCTTAACTCACTAACACTCTAGACATCATGACAAAAAATCCATGATATCTCACTTCATCCCTAGCCAAAAGTATAACTATTGCAAACCTGCATGCATCTTCTTCACCCCAGGATGGGCTCAATAAGGTGCACGATGTGCTTCAGTCATGACCAAGGTACGAAGACCATCTGCAGGAGGAATGTATATGTGTCCCGTGTGTCTCAATAGCTCATCTGAATCCAGAGTATATCCTAAATTTCTGCCCTCGAGAGGTCTACCTGCCTCTATCACTGTCCTGGCCTCCTGGTACCAACTATCTGTTGGAAGGGCAAAAAGAATCCGACTCCATAGATCCACAACTAGAGTCAACTTGAATATCTCATATCTCCATCGACTGAGTGCATCCACTACAACATTCTCCTTCCCCTGGATGTACTTCACCTCAAAGTCATACTCACAAAGGAACTCCATCCAACGCCTCTACCTAGCATTAAGGTTGGGTTGCATAAAGATATACTGAAGACTCATGTGATCACTATGTAGTTCAAACCTATGGCCAAGAAGGAAATGCCTCCATCTCATCAATGCATGCACAACTGCCGCTAACTCAAGATCATGGGTGGGATAGTTCAACTCATGGTCCTTGAGTTTCTATGACTTATATGCAATGACTCACCCATCCCGCATCAACACTGCACCAAGACCGTCCAAGGATGCATCTGTACAAACTACAAAGTCCCCAGTCAGATCTGGTATTGCAAGTATCGGTGCACTAGTCAACATCTCCTTAAGGTTCTGAAATGCTGCCTCGCACTTCTCTGACCACTCAAACCTCTTCCCTTTCCTTTGAAGGGTAGTGATAGGATAACCTATCCTTGAGAAACCCTACACAAAGCATCTGTAATAACCTACTAGACCCACAAAGCTATGTATCTCTGCCACATTCGTGGGCGCAGGCCAATCTGAGATCGCTTGGATCTTCACTGGATCCACTAAAATACCCTTCCCTGAGATGACATGCCCAAGGTATTGTACCTCAGATTTGAAGAACTCACACTTCGACAGGTTGGCAAAGAACTGATTATCTCGCAAGCACTGCATTACCTGTCATAAATGTTCCTCATGCTCTACCATAGTCCTAGAATAAATTAGAATGTCATCAAGGAACACTAAGACAAACCTATCTAGGTATGTACGAAATACACTATTCGTCAAACTCATGAACACAGAAGGTGCGTTCGTCAACCCAAATGGTACTACTGTGAACTCGTAGTGACCATACCGCATCCAAAACATTGTCTTATGAATATCATAGTCAAAAATCCGAAGCTAATGATATCCATACTTAAGATCAATCCTCGAAAAGATGGTGGCACCCTTGACCTGATCAAAGAGATCATCGATCCTAGGAAGCAGATATTGGTTCCTGATGGTCACTTTGTTCAACTATTGGTAATCAATACATAACCGAAGTGAACCATCCTTCTTCTTCACGAAGATGACTAGTGCTCCCCAAGGTGAAACACTAGGGTGAATGAAGCCCTTCTCTAACAAATCCTCAAGCTGCAAACGAAGCTCTTTCAGCTCCTGGGTAGTCATATGATAGGGAGCTCGAGAGATGGGTTGAGAACCAAGTATAAGATCAATCTTGAAGACAATATCCCTCTGAGGTGGCATCCCTAGAATCTCATCTGGAAACACATCAGAATACTCCTAAAGGATGGGGTGACTATCAAGAGATACTTTCTCTTCTCCACTACCTGGATCCAAGTCATCCACTATAACAGCAAACAACTAGCAACCCTGACGCACATACCTTCTCAACTGCATAGCTGAGATGACCCTCAAATAAATCGGCCTCAAGACTCCCACAACCTCTATCTCTCTACCAGATGCACCAATGCATCAAATCGACTTGCGTCGATAATCCAAGACCGCACTATGTACCTCCAACCAATCCATCCCAATGACGATGTCATAAGAACCCAAGGGAATAACATGAAGGTCCAACATAGTCTGAAGAGGCCCAACCTCCAACCTACACTCTGGCACAAGGGAATGTGATGCGACTTTCGCACCTGAAGCTAGCTCTACCTGCCACCTATTGCCTTGCCTTACCACACCTAGTCTACATCGCGACATGGCTGAAGAAGAAATGAAGGAGTCTATCGCTCCTGAATCAAATAAAATGGTAACTGGGTTACCCATCAACGTACCATAAGTCTCGATGACTGTGCCCTGATGCTTTGCCTGGCAGTTATCAACTGCTGCAAAAACTCAATGCCCTCTACCTACATCACCAACTGTCGGCTCAGATGTCACTGGTCCCTGAGAAAACCCAACTGTGCCCCTGTTGGGACAACCTCTAGCCATGTGACCCTAGTGACCACACGCAAAACACTCAATGACTCTGCCAAAACCTCTACCTCCAGATGGTGCGCTAGACTGCTGCGCACTATCCCTAAAAGTAGACTACGAACTTTGTGCTAGCTGCTCAAAACTGGAGCGTTTCACACGCCTCCAATTCCTATCTCCCTGTCTCAGCTGGAAACCTTTACGTTTCCCTTGTGATGCCTACTGTTGCTGCTGACCACCCTGAGATGGTCCCTACTGAGACCTAGGAGGTAAACCTCCCTGAGACTGCCCTCCTCTAGCACTAGATCCAACCACTACACTACTACCAACTGGAGCACTCATGTGCCCCCCAAGTGCCATACTCAAATTCTCCTCCACCAGGCGTGATTTCTCTACTGCCACTTCCATGGTCTTGGGTTCGAAAACCCTCACACCACTGCTAAGACGGGCATTTAAGCCCCTGACAAAATGGTGAACAAGCATGCTCTCATCATCACCAATCCCTGCATACTGTTTGAGCTCATAAAAATGACGCTCATATTGCTCAACAGATAATGCTAACTGACACAAGGCATGGAACTCATCCCCTCGACACTAACGTCAATGCTCAGATAAAAATCGAGCTCTGAATCTCTCTACAAAGATATCCCATGATGTAGTGTGAATGTCGATATGGAGCTTTTGCTCCTCTAATCTCCACCAAGTGGATGCAAATCCTCTCAGCTACATAATGGCATAACGAGCTCTAGTGTTGCTACCATACGGATACATGGCGAAACACCTATCCAAGTCTATCAGCCAGGTCTCAACCTCTAAACCCGTACCAGACTCATCATATAATGGAGGGTGCCCTCTGAGCAAGTCCCTCATGTGAGCCTCAGACTGGGGTGGAGCTTCCCTCACCACAGGGTTAATATGAACCTCTGCCTGCCTAGGTCCAAGCAGTGCCAAAGCCTCCTCTAGCGCTCTACGTGCTACCTCGATCCCTGCTGCAAATTACCAACCCCAGGTGCATTCTGCGATCCCTATTGTTCCTCCTGATCAGGAATAAGAGGAACTAAAGGAGGAGAGTCATGCTGACTCTCACCACGACTGCCTAGACGGCCACGAACACGCCCTCTACCTCTTTCGCGTTTGGGTGGCATAATCATGCACAAACACGTCAAGGTATTAAGCAAGGTACACAATTCAAATCTTAAACAACTAAAGCTTAATGGTTCCATCATAATCCCAGAGTACCCAATGTTTTAACCTTGGCTCTGATACCATGTGTAACGCATCGCCACGCAACCCAAGAGGAAGTTGCAATTAACTACTTAAACAAAATACTTTTTTTTTTTTATGAATAAATAATGAGTAAGTTAATTAACTAATGCCAACAACCTCTAAGGTTACGAGACAGAGGTTATACAGAACCTCAACAAAAAAATATTAATATAAACTATAACAATTATTTAATTGATAAATTAACACATACATTCCAAGTAAGGTGAAATAACAAGCATAAGATAAGACTTTTGATTTCATTAATCCATTCAATAAACCATAAGGTTATAGTCACTCATTCCCTGAATGAGGCAAGTCCAATAATATAGGGTTACAATTACAAATTCCACCTCGATAACAAGAGGGGTAAAGATTACAAGAATAATGGAAAGGATAACAAGAAAGAACTGCAACTGAAACAACCACGAGCTCTCCAACTGGAAGTCTCATCCACACGAACAAGGAGAAAACCCAACGGAGTAAGGTGCACATTTCACCCAACCAAGTGGAACCCAAAGGTCCACCCCCCGTGCTAGGAGATAGTAACTAGAATCTCTAACCAAGGACGCCTACCTCTAGACATAGGCTAACATAACCATACTAAAATAAATACAGTAACAACACTTAATCACAGGGTTACAATGCTTCCAGAAATTACATAATCAATTGCATCACTGATGCGAACATATTGTCGACCTAGGAGAAGTGTCATCACATCATTACATAGGTTATCCTGGTGAGTCTTCCTAGGTCTCGGACCCCATCTCGAATTATCCTGGTAACCTCTAACGACTTCCGGTCCCTCATGTAAACCAATGCAAAATTAGTTATCTTTTGTGGTGACAAGATAACGATCTTGCCATTCCAGGCCTTCTCGTCTCAACCCAAGTCTTTACAAGCCATTGTGATCAGGAGCGAGGCATAATTATCTTATTAAATGTTTGATACTACATGATACTCCAATTATTTAATTTAGTTATCACTAGATTAACTAACTTATAATGAGTTATCCTGGCACCACTTTGTGTGCCGACCCTCGTTATAAGCCACTCCTCTAAGACTACATGTGGAAAAAATCCACAACCCAAGGGTACACAAGTGCTACGCAAGGATATCACATCCCTAACCATGACATACAGTCAACACACACTCTCGTTCATGATAACCGAGAAACAAACTGGTTACGCACTACCCAAGGCCATCTATGGTTGACTACACAACATGACAACCCACAGACTGAAATCCCAACTGGAAGACTTGTTAATTATGAAGACCCACACTTCCCAATGATAATGCACGTAGATCAATGCTAAAACACGAATCAGATTCTACTTTGGGTTCACTAAACCCATATCCTAACTAGCATTCAATAAACAGTGCATTAAATAAATGGAATTAATTATGCCACTTAAAAACATTTCATTCCCACACAGCATTTAAAAGCCTAACCCATTGCCCATAACCCCATAGTTCACTTTAAAACAAGCTCCCATTTTAAATAAAATATTTATTCCATAAACAACTAACCCCATTAAAAAAAAAAATATTTCCCTTTTAAATAATGAAATAATACAATAATATACTCCTTTTAAAACATTAATATTAAAATAATAATATGACTATTATTATTTAAAATTTCCATAATTCAATAATTTAATAGTCATACTATTAAATATTACATGTATTTAAACTATATGAAGAAATAAATAATATTAAAATAATAAATTTTAACATTAAAATATTATAATAATTATAATATTTTTATTATATTAATATATATATTTTTTATAAAAAAATAAATTGAATTTATCAAAGCCCACACCTCGCCTCGATCCACATGCACAGCTAGGGTTGAGGCCGCGGGTCTATCTTCTTTTCCCACCGACTGTGTCAACGCTGCTGGGCCGGTTAGGCGGGGGTTTTGGTGGCCGCAGGAGGCGGCGCCACCAGCAGAGTAGCCGTCGCGGTTCCACGCGGGTGGCGCTGGCAGCGTCGCCACCACTCTGGCGGTCGTTGCCTACGCAGTCCGTGCGGGCCGCGGACGGTGGGGAGTGGGTGTGGCTCCCCCACTCCGCCCCCATGGGAGCAGCAGTGGGGTGAGCCCCCACTCACCTGCCCTTTTTTTCTTTTTGTTTATTTATTTATTTTTATTTTTCAACTGTCTTTTTTTTAAATTTCGCTTTTTTTTTTCCGCATTATTAAAAACGAGAACTTCATTTTTAAAGAAAAAACTTTCTTATTGGCCTTTTTTTTAAACAAAAAAATGGCCAGCATAACTTTACTAAGGGAAGGAAAAGAAAAGAAATTAAATACTAATAAATAAGGAAATAGACACACACACACACACACACACACACACACACACACACATATATATATATATATTTGAGATATATATATATATATATGATTACATACAAGCTTTCTCCCAAATATAATTTCCAATCAAAAAGAAGAACATAGAATTGAAGAAAACTAATTCTATAAACCTGATTCCATTTAATTTGAACAAAGTTTCCAAGGAGTGGAGTTCTACAAGTTCTACATGTCCAACTATTTTCCTTACCACATATGAGCCTTTGAAACAAGCAAAATTCAAATGAAACAAGTTGAGAACCTGATTTTTCTTGAAGTGTGATGAAGAACCTGCTACTGCTTTGAAACCCTCTTGATCCCTTCAGATTCCTCAAGCTTTTCCTTCAAACCCACAAAATCAAGCAATCTTCCTCTTCTCTTTTCCAATTTTCCCAAAAAACTCCATTCTTAAAAATTGTGAACAAATTCAAAGATAATGCAAAATTTACTCCAAAATCCCACAACAACCCTCATAAATTTTTGAAAACAGAATAGCAAAAGTCTTTCTTTTGAATTTTTGAATTTTTGAATTTCAAAATTGACTTTTAATTTATTTTTCTAATTTTCCAATTCCAATTCAAATTTGCATTCATTTTCAAAATGAATAATTTAAATAATTTCAACATGAATATCTTAATCAATTAATAATTAAATCTACCATAAGATTAAATATCAAATTAATTAACTTAAATTAATCAATAATTAAATCACAAATCCTACATTATTCTAACTTCCCAAATAGACCGAAACCAGTCAAACTGAATAAAATAGAACAACTGGACCATACTAGGTCTGACGACACACTACAACTAGGCTAACGACTCGGCACGAAAATCTTAGCTACTATCTCCCAATCGAATTTCGTTGGGCAATGGACATGCTCGAACCTAAGAAACCAGGTGGAGTCGATGTCATGTACCTGTCAACCTGCAAACACGTAATATATCCACATGCAATAATATGTCATAAATAAGGCACACTGTGAAGAGGAAATCATGAGATCGCAGGGCACTCGCAAGCGAGTGATGCGATACCATCCTCTTCACCAATACAATAGTTCTAACTGACGCATCTAACATAGCAGAATAATTGAAAGTATGAAACATCATAAATTAAATATCCACATATGTTAATTCCAAACATGCCATAATAATCACATCAAAATACATCACGATAAAACAGTGATCCACTGAAATCAAGTACATAGTCCAAGTAGAAAGCAAAACTAAAGCATAAAGAGGAACAACATAGTTCACACAATAGATCAAAATGGAGGGGTATTACAGAGGTTAACGCTATCACAATTTTTTTATAATCTTGCATTGAAATACGTGCAAATGAGATGGAGAGCACAAACAAACATATGAGGAAATTTGGCAC
>CM021102.1:401943786-401973284 GCA_007115665.2 Sequoiadendron giganteum | reverse complement strand
AATTATCAACCCTTGACCCTTAATACCTCAACCCTAGGTAGGTAGGGGAACATAGGTGAGATACAAAGTGATGAAGGGAGAGATAGGTAAAAAAAGGGATAGGGGAGATAAATATAGGTAGAGAGGGTAGGAGATGTAGAGAGAGGAGAGATAGAGAGAATTAGAGAGGGGAGGGAGGGACAAGTAGGGAGGAGATAGAGGTGTGTGTGTGTGCGAGAGAGAGAGAGAGAGAGAGAGAGAGAGAGAGAGGAGACACGGTTGAGATATAGAGTGATGGAGGGAGAGGTGGGTAAAGAGAGGGAGAGGAGAGATAAAGATAAATGAAGAGAGAGATGATAGCTAAAGAGAAGTAGAGAGTGGAGGGATGGTGGGAGAGGAAATAAGGAGATAAAGGTGAGTGTGTGTGAGAGGGAGAGAGAGTGAGAGGAGAGAAAATGGGGGGAAGAGAGGAAGGGGGAGAGAGAAAGATAGTAGAGAGGGAAGGAGAGAGTAAGAGAGTAAGAGTGGGGAGGGAGATAGTGGTAGGTAATGGAGGGAGAGGTAGGTATAGAGGGAAAGAGAGAGGGAAGGAGGGAGAGTGAGCTGGAGAGAGTGGTGAGATAGAGAGTAGAGAGGTAAGGAGAGAATGAGAAATAGAGATAAAGAGAGAGAGGGAGGTTGGAGGGAGGGAGAGGTAGAAAGGGATAAGTGAGACATAGAGAGGGAAGGAGGGAAAGTGGGATAGAGAGAGAATGGTGATTTAGAGAGGAGGGAGTGATAGGGAAGGAGGGAAAGTGGGAGAGAGGGAATGGTGATTTAGAGAGGAGGGGGTGATAGGTAGGGATAGCGTGAGAGAGAAAGAGAGGGATGGAGAGACTGGGAGAGAGGTAGGTAGAGGAAGGCAGAGGAGAGATAGAGAGTAGAGAGGGAAAGAGGTAGGGAAGGAGATATACGTGAGATAGAGAAGGATGGAGAGAGAGTGATGGGGGGAGAGGTAGGTATAGATAGGGAAAGAGAGAGGAGAGATAAAAATTAGAGAGGGGAGGGAGGGAGAGGTAGGGAGGGAGATAGAGGTGTGTGTGTGAGTGTGTGAGAGAGAATGGTGAGATAGAGAAAAGGATCAATTGAGAGAGAAAGAGGGGGAGGGAGGGAAAATAGTGAGAGAGATTGGGAGGAGAGACAAAAATAAGGGGAGGGAGGGAGAGACAATAGTGAGAGAGATTGGGAGGAGAGACAAAAAGAAGGGGAGGAAGGGTGACGTCAAGAGAGGGAGGGAGAGGAGAGATAGAGAGAAGTAGAGAGGGAAGGAGGGAGGGAGTGTTAGCGAGGGAGATAGAGGTTTGTGTGAGAGAGAGATAGATAGAGAGATTGGTGAGATAAAGAGGGGAGAGTGAGAGGGAGGGAGAGAGAATTATGAGATAGAGAGGAGATAGTTAGAGAGAAAGCGATGGAAGAGAGGGATAGAGAGTGAGAGAGATGTAGGTAGAGGGAGGGAGAGGAGAGATAGAGAGTAGAGAGGGAAAGAGGTAGGGAGGGAGACATAAGTGAGACACAAAGTGATGGAGGGAGAGGTAGGTAAAGAGAGAGAGAGAGGGGAGATAAAAATAAGTAGAGAGGGAAGGAGTCTATGTAGAGAGAGAAGAGATAGAGAGAAGCAAAGAGGGGAGGGAGGGAGGAAGATGTAGGGAGGAGATAGAGGGGTGTGTGAGAGAGAGAGGGGAGAGAGGGAGGAAGGGAGAGAGAGAGAGGGAATGGAGAGGTAGAGAGTGGAGAGAAGGAGAGAGAAAGATGATATAAATTGTTGACTACTAAAATTTGACCTCCTGATTACTGAAACTTGAATTGTTGATTACTAAAATTTGACTAAGTCTGAAATTTTTAAGATCTTTCGAAAAATAGAATTTGCATTATAATTTGTAGAGATCTGAAAACACTCTCAAACATCCTACCTATATACATGAAATATAACTTAAAGTATAAGAAAGTAAATGTCCATATGTAAATGTCAACTTATGTTTATTTCATGTATATAGTTTCCCTATCAAAGAAAGTGAAAATAAAAGAGTTTAGAAAAATGCATTCCAAAATTTATTGCAAAAAGAAAGAGAACTCACACTTTCTCATTCATTGCAAAATTTAAGCCATTTGGCACTCTCCAAATTTGGCGAGCGTAATATGGCCTATTACAGGGTTTTTTTTTGTAATTGGCACTGAAATTGTGTCACAAATTGGTGCACTTACCCTGTGATAAGATTAATCACTCGATAGATTATAAGAAAATTATTAGGTGATTGATATTATGCAAGTGATTAAGTGGTGATGTACATTTGATGAAAGTGCATAATTGATGGGTGTACCTGAATAATTGTTGGAAATGATTAGTATAGCCGAGTTGATGAGTTGATTAAGCTGATTGAGATTAATGATAGCACAAATAGATTGAGTGATTAGGGAGTAGTGGAGTCCCATGCTAAAAATCAAGTTGATTGATTTGATATTTGGATTAAAAGATAAGTAACAGTTAGATAAACTGATTAATTACCCTTTGAGATAAGGAGCATGAAGAAAATGAAATGATAGATGAAAAAGAGATATGAAGGAAATGGAGGTGATGAAGTTTATTGTTCTTTACAAAGTGATTTATTATCATAGAGTTTATTATGTCACAAATTAACTTATAAGCATCTAGATAACATGAACGTCTATACGACCTAAACACTGTTTGCATTTTTATTTAGCAGTGAAGTATAAGCATCTAGGTATAAGGACCTTATATGACCTAAATACTTATTGCATGGAAGACATTATCAGACAAGGAATGCTCTCATCCACACCAGACTCATAGGTCCTCGATGATTTTAGACAACCATGTCTTACAACGGGTCATCTTGTGAAGAAGAAATAGTCCACATAAAAAAAACAAGTGAACATGCCCCATCCTCGCTTCTCTAGTCTAAGACATCCTAGAGAATCTCAAGGACATGCCACCAAAGATAAAAATCATAAAACAATCAAATATAAACAAACAAACAGGTATCATGCTTCAATATAGAACCAATACTTGTCATAGTTTATGTGTTTAATTGGATTTGAAAGGGGGATTGATGGGTATGTTGTAATGTCCACTTGATTGTCAATTGTGGCGTGTTTTGATTGTGTTGAAGTTCAAAGTTGTGTGGTGATCTGAAAGTGTCATTTTTTTGGGACTTTTTTGAAGTTTATCTAATTTTTTTAAATTTTTTTTATCATATTGAGTGCATTAAACTATCGATGCAAGATCTAATAGTAGCTATTTATCATTAACTATTTTCATTAACTACTACATGTAGAATGGCCAATGATTCACAACTGAAAATGATAAGACTAATAAATTATCCTTGTGAATTCTATAATAATATGAAAATAGAAGTTAATTGATTGCTTCACATTGGATTCACCATTTTGTTTATGCTAAAAACTGAAAAAATAATTTTAAACTATAAATCCAAATCAAGATTTCCAACATAACATCAATGAAGCCTTTCTTAAATGAAAGCACATGCAAAACATAAATCTAAACTATGCAAAACTATGTATTCAAAAGAAAACCAACTCCATTGTTCTCCTATTCACCATGATCTTGATTTATGCGTTTGATGCTCTCATATTTTTATTAATAGACAAAAAATAGGATGATTGTGATGACAAATTTTGAGTGTCTACATAAACCACATGAACTCACATACACTTTTACATGATGTTTGGATCTTGAATTACTGAAATGCTGCCTTGACCTGTTCTTGATAATAGTATTTGTTCCTTAATTTTGTGGTTCTAGTTCTAAAATGGTGAAATAATTAGGTAGTTATAGGCATTTATTCAATTTATCACAAATTAGATTCCAAAAGCCAACATTTAAAATTTAAAATTTGAATGTTAAAATGTCGACGTCAAAATGCCCAAAATTGGGTCCTGGCTAAGAAGGGGGCCCCATACACCCAAGGGTGTATGGGTCCTAACCCTAATTTATAGGACATTAAGTGCTAGGGGCAACATATGAGTTGGATGGATTTATTCAATGCTTGCAACTTATTGAAAAGGTTCAAATGGGCTGCAAAATGCATAATTTTAGAAAATTATGGATTCAATTACATTGAATAATTTAGGGGGAAAAAAATATAGTGTGAAATTATCAAGGGTGACAATTAACGAGCTACATATATATGTATATACATATGTGCATATATATATATGTGTGTATATGTAGATGTATATGCACATATATGTATGTGCACATGTATATGTATATATGTATATGTATATGCATATGTGTATATGTATATATGTATATGTATACATGTATGTATGTATATGAATATGTATATGTATATACATATATTTGTATATGTATATACATATATTTGTATATGTATATATATACATGTATACATATGTACATATGAATATGTATGTGTATGTGTATGTGTATATATTTATATATGTATGTGTGTATATGTAGATGTATATGTATATATATATGTGTGCATATGTATATGTACATGTGTATGTGTATGTGTATGTGCATGTGTATGTGTATGTGTATATGTATATGTGCATATGTATATACATGTATATATGTATATGTACATATGTATATGTATATATATATATGTATATGTCTAAATATATAATAAAAATGTATACCGTTGTGTGAAGTTGGAAAGGTGTTATCACAGAATCTAGCAACACTCGATTCACGAATAACCCCCCTATGAAACTAGTCTGTTTCCTAGGACCGTGCGTTTCAAGCAAGCAAAATGAGACAAAATCATTTTACGAACTTCCATAACCTACCTAGTCCGGGTAGGCGAAGATAGGCTCAAATTTCGAGTTTATCAATGTCTCCTTTTTCTTTCCAGGAGTTAGTTTATTTTTTCAATAACTGTTTTTGGTGCAATGGCGGTGAAAATCACCACCACTGCACCTTATGTTTGTTTTCAACTTTTGGTGCTCGGGCGGTGTTTTTCAACGCCATTGCACCAAAAGTTCATTTTCGAGTTTGGTGCTTGAGCGGTGAAATTCACCGCCCAAGCACCTATTTCTGCGTTGAGCCAAGTCATTTCCGTTGCATTAAATACGCACGACATGAGTTTTTTTTTTAAGGTTTTTAGTATGATTTGAAGTCCGAGTTAACTATTTTTATTGTTCCTAACGACTTCATCTCCTCACTCCGCGAGCTCCCGTGCCATTTCGAGTCGACTTCATTGAGGTTCTTCTTGGTGCCTTTCTCCATCACCCATTTCTTGCCTCCATCTTCATCATGACCGTCACAAGTATGTGCGCATTCGGTTTGCATTTCATTTCTTGCTTTGCTTGGTTTAAAGTTTAGAGTAATCTTCGTTTTCCCGTTTTTATCATTCTTTATTGGTTGTATGTTTCACCCTCCATTTCCTTTCCTTCCTCCATGCTTCCTTGTCATTCCTTCAAAGTCTTTCCTTCGACTGTCATGGCATCTTCCCTCCTCAAACACGTTCTCCCTTTTGTTTTGTTTTGGCTGTCGCGGTCGGTATTTCCAACGGATCCACCAGAATAGCTCGATGTCGTGGCGGTGTATTTCACCGCAACGACACTGAGAGAAATCTTCCCTAAGTGTCGAGGTGGTGAAATTCACCGCCATGACATGGAACTCTCTTAAGACTCCCAAAAACCCTTTGGTGTCGAGGCGGTGAAATTCACCGCCCCGACACCAAACAAAAATCCCCAAAATTTCTAAGTATGAACCTTGGTGCTCGAGCGGTGTTTTTCACCGCCTTGACACCAAGGTGACATATCACTTCGGTGCTCGAGCGGTGAAAAACACCGACCGAGCACCAAAATCTGTATTTTTAATCTAGCACTAGAAATAGTGTTTTCTCCTCATTTTTTGCCATCCACACTCATTTTTCTCCTCGTTTTCCGTATCACTTGGCCAAAACACAGTAACTCCATTTCGCCATGATCATCTCATGCTTTCCCATGTGACATTTTTCCTGACAATCATTGCATCCGCCATTCTTGCAGTTTGTTCTAATGTTCCTTCCAGGATCTTCGGAGATAAGGATTACATTGGTCTATTTTCTCCTAGATGTCAGCTGAAACGCCATCGTTGTCTCCTAAAGATAAGGAGAAAATGAAGTACAAGTACCAAGGCATCTTCCCTCCAACCGTGGTGTTGTCAAAGGTAGATGAAATCAAAGACACTGAAATCGACCATCAAGATCTAGCTAATTTCATGAAGAGGATTCAACAGAGGCCGTGGGATGAAAATTTGAAAGCCATCGTACATAGCAATCTTCATATGGTTTTGACTTTTCCAACTTCAGCCCATTCAATGGAGTTTGTACTTCAGGTAGCTGCACACTACATTGAAGAAGACAAAATGGTAAGGGATTCAACAGGACAAGTAATAATGAGGCTTGACGGTGAGTTTTTTGACATAGTCTTCAAAGTGCCACAGATGGAACAATACACCTCTATCACAATATAGAGGGCTCAATAAATATTTGACAATGATCCAGTCAAAGCCAAAACATTGATTAACTCACAGTGGTTGAAGACCCCTCGGCATGTTGTTTCTAGGTCGCCTAAGGGACTCCCTAGGAGTGACTTCAAAGAAGACGTAAGAGATATGATTACCTTGTTGAGCAGAGTCAAGGGCTTGCCTGGTTCTTCTTATTTCCAAGATTGGATGTATGAATACATCTGGATTATCCAAAGGAGGAAAGTGCACATTGATTGGGGAATGAAGATCAGTGACGAAATTCATCATCAGCTAATCAAGGTGCCCACCACCTTAAAGTTTTATATGACTTCCTTCTTGGTGTACTCAGCAGCAGTGATGAGACAATTTCCAGGTTTATCCACCAAAGGTAATAAGCACTCTACCCCAATCTATGACTACTATTACCAATTGAATCTAAGGGAGAGTTTTCGTCATTTTAGAAGAGTCACAGATGCCTTTTTTGCTCCCTTGCTATTTGCTTTTGATCAAACTTTGGAGAAGAAGAGGATTTCAAATGAAGCTTACAAGGTGGTCAGTAAGGTGGGATGTGTGTTTCTGCAATTTCCAACCTTCACTTACATAAGGGTAGTTTGTTTCACAGGATGCCCATATATGCTTCCTAGATACCCATCAGATAAATGGATTCTTATGGAGTTGTGTCGGTAATCAATCTCGGTGCACAAGGAACAACAAAAGAATCATAAGCCAGGGTTTAAGTTTCCAATAACCATTGGCAGGTATACTATCAAAATGATGCAGAAGGACAAAAATGTTTCAGCTGAGATGCACATCAATACTATCAAGACCTACAGGTACAAGCGTGATTTTGACTTCAGAGATGTCAAGAAGAAACTCAAGAAAGGTCACAACCATGTCTACCATTTTGAGGACATATGGGTAGAATGCAAAGATGAAGAGGATGTACAGAAAATGGATTTCTGCAGGTTGACAGTTGATCAAATCAGGGCTCTCCAAATAGCTGATTTACCTGAAGATTTCACAGATCCAGGTGATGTCCTTAATTCTGCCCATGATGAGGACAACATTGCTAGGAAACCTTTTCCTCCAGTGCAATAGTCCAAAAAAGAGTGCACTTACATGAGAGAAAGGTTGGCCCCTATCCTACACAACATGGCAGAATGGCTCGCCAAGCATGGTTTTCAAATAAAAAACTTCAAGACAGATTCTGAAGGTGAACTCCCTAAAGAGAATCCTGCTCCACTGCCAGAATCTTGCGCCAAAGAAAAACAGGCAACGATTCCTTCTTCATCAAGAAGAGGGCCAAGGATTAAGTTCACTGTGGGGAAAAGTACTCCATGAACTACTGAGATACAAGAAACAAGGGCTTCTACATCTCGTGGTGAAGAGAAAGAGCTTGTTTCCTAGGAATTGTCATCAGAAGAAGGAGGAGATACAGAGTTTGAATCCGAAGAATCAGACGATGAGAACTCTGGAGGGACTGCGTCACATGAAGAAGAAGAACAATCAGCACAAGAGGGTGAGGAGTACCCAGAGAGTGAGTAGGTTTTGTCACCCTCTCAAGGTGAAACCAAATAGGTTCCAGTTTCTTCGCTTCCTCATACTCCTTCACCTCAGAAATATCCCGTTCCACCCATTCATTCTTCTCCTCTTCCTACCATGGTTACAAGGGTAGAAGATGTTTCTTCCCTACCAGTAGTGTCAACAGTGTTGGTTTCTCCTGTGGTTGATCGATCAAAAAATATCAATGACCTATCTAGTTCGCCAATTTCTCTCCCTAGCTTGTCATCTCCATCTTTTGACTTCTCATTGGGGGCTGATTTTGATAGCTTTATGAATGAATCTTTGCAGAATCAGCTTGGTGTAGAAACAATTGGGCCCATAATGACTACAACAGCACCCATAGTTACTATTTTAACTATTCCTTAAAAAGCCCCTGCAGCTCAGGAATTAGCAATAACAAGTGATGTGTATACTTCTTCTCTTCCCCCTTGGTTGGTGTCGCAGGTTCCTAAACGGAAAAAGTAGATGATCTCCCCCGACGAGCTGGATCTGGAAGAAATACCTGCTCCCAAGAACAAAGAAAAGAAAAAGGCTAAGGTATTGTCAAGGCTCCAGGTTGATAAAGCTGGTCAAAAGTTTGTTGAGGTTGGTTTTCCTCCATAGCCAGAGGGAGATGTGAACATGGAAGATTATACCATTCAGAGAATACAAGTGGGGAAGGTGACAAATGAAAGTGCAAAAGCAGATGCCCAAGTAGTGTTAGATGCTCTGGCAGGAAGGCTTGAGAAGATGGAGCAAGCCAAAAATCTATACAAAGAGAAAGTTGAACGCTATGCAAACATTTTGAGAAACATAGCAGGATCTTCAATGGGTGATGCCCAATCTATGACCTTGGTAAATGCCGAAGAACTAGTTGTTCAAAAGGTAGAAAAGCTTGCATCTAATGGTAAAATCTTAAATGAGTTCATTGAAGAGATCATAGATCATGGAACGCAGGTCATTACCACCGCAAGTGAGAAGAAAATCCAAATAGCCCAGCTGCAGACTGAGCTGAACAAAGAAGAAGGATCACTTGTGAGAGATCTATCCAATATGGAAAGGACTTTATCGTCATGGCTGCAAATGAAAGAATCCAAGATTAGCCAGTTGGTAAAAAATGGAGTGATACCTGGTAAGGAGAAATATGTTAAGATAAAAGAATCACTCAAGCATCGAATCCAGGTATTGAAGGTTTTGATCGATGACATTCACCAAGCACAAGAAGATGTTGAAGGCTACCAGGTTCTACTGGTAAATGGAATGGAAGAGTTGCTAGGTGATCTTGTCGATGACGAGCACACCTTCCTTCCCCTCAGCGAAATAATTCAAGTGTATAAAGAAGCCTTCATGAAGTTGGTGGATGACAAAGGTTTTACTAAAAACACCTTACACACTGTATGTGATCTACGACTTTCACTTGATTGTTTCAAGTCTCATCTTGAAAGATGTAAAAAGGTTTCTTCGTCTGCAAAGAAGTTGATTACCAAAATACATACACTGGTGGATTTTACAGTCGGACCAGATAATAAGTTCTTAAGAGAGACAACAAAGAAATATGAAGACTTCCGCGCCCAAAGCAAAGAACAATAGTCTTCTCTTCGTCTCCAGTGTTCGCCATTCGTGGTGTCCCCTATTTTGCGCATTGTAAATAGTTTTTGACACTTTAGGTGTCTTTTTGTAAAATGTAATTACACCAAAATATGAGGTGCAATTACGTAGAAATAAATTACACTCAGTTAGATTAGGGTTTCCTATTTTTACTCATTTGATTCCCTAATTTTGCTCTTCCCTCCTTTTTATAAATAAGAGGGATTTCTTTTGTAATAGTTACCTTTTGAGATTTTGCAACGAAATGCTGCTATTTTGAAACAAGCATTGAGACTTTGTGTTCAATATTGTGAATTCAGATCTAATCAATAAAGAAGAAGATTGCATGCCAGACTTTGTGTTGGAATCAATCATTTTGTGTGTTGATTATATCAATGGTAATTATTGTATGAGATTGAAAGGGCTTCAAGTGTTTGATGTAAACTTTGTGTTACATTTATCATTTGGATTTGTTTACGTTTGAAGATTTTGTTGAAGGATCTACAAGACTTTGTGCTTGTAATCGTTCTTGTTGTTCGAGGAATCGCTATGTCTAAGAAGACCTTGTGCTTCTAATACAACGAACGATATCATCACCAGATTCAACATTGAAAAGGCTACAAAATGACTTTGTGCCTTCGTGAGCTTTCCCTTTTCTCTTTACTTTTGTTATTATAGATTTAACTGGTATTTCTAAGATATGCTTTGTCAAGATAGGAATATCGACATTACTGGTGTTGATTAAGTTTAAGTTATTCCAGATCTAAAATCTTTTCATAGTGAAACATTGTAAATATCTTCTCTGAAAAAAGAGAGAAGTATGAATGTAACACACCCCCCCCATTTCATGAGTACAGTGTACATTTTGTAAGTATTCCTTCAAGTTTACTACAACTTGTAATTAGCGGTAAGAAGGGCACCTCCCCTTTCCGAGAGGAGAGAGTAATCTCACATAGCTGTGGCTGAAATCTAGATGGTGTAATCTATTGAAAATTTGATTACATTATTTTCACCCAACAAAAGGTAAATGAGAGAAAGATATACAAAATTGGATGATTATAAAAAAGGAAATTATATGTTGTACCAATAATGTGATTAATACAATTATATTATAATTTGTATAATAGTATTTTGTATGTGTAATTGAGATGTGTTCTACCCTAGCATCAATAAATTATCATGACATGTGTGTATAAATATAAAAATTAAAACACAGTGAACATATATTTACAAAATTTAAAACTGTACAAATTTTTTATCATCCAATGTAACCTTGATTCATTTTGTTGGTCTATTAACTCTTGATATTCTATTTATATTATATTATAATCAACATATGCATAATTTTGTTAACATATTAAAATGACATAATACATTATATCAATGAAAAATTAAAATTATCACAGTTTTCATTTTCTCAAATTCAATTTCAACTATGTTTCTAGAGATTTAGCTATCAAAATTGAAATAAATGAACCAATCAAATAGTTGAAATTATCATAATTAGTGTATTATACAAACTTAATTTCGACTATGATTCTAGGGATATGACAATGAAATTTAAAACCAACTTATTAATTATTTATTTATTCTAAATAACAAACTAAACTTCAACTATATTAGTCATAATTATGTCTAATGTAAATCAAACCTGTGGTCAATGTTAGCTTCAACAACTACAATCTTGACTAACCAAGTAATGTTAAGATACATTTAACTTGCAAGAATCTAGTGATCTCAAATTATTATCTAACCTATCACTATATCATGCCATCTTAAAAATTGACTAGACAACAAATACTTTGCTTGCTTCTAAATTGTATACCAAACTCATCTATCAACTAAACAACAATTATTTTTATTCAAATACTAAAAACAAATACTCGCCTTGTTAATCTAAATTAATCTATGATTATTGAATTGTAAGGGATTCCATTCCTGTTTATATAGGAATCATTTTTCATTTTATCACTTACCATGACCATCCTTCATTGAAAATGAAAACGAAGCTACAAGTACATCTTGTACGATGTGTTCTTTGGGGTCACCGTCTACGGATGCATGATTTCCACTGAAAATCAGTTTATATGGTGAGTCCAAAATCAGTTCTATTTAATTCCACACAGATATCACATCTTAACAGCTCCTCTGATGATCCCTGTCACAAGGGACCAAAATCATCTGGTTGAATCAAACGAAAATAATCAAGTTTACGTTGTGTTCCTTGGGCCAAACGTCCATGGATGCGTGAATTCCATGAAAAATCACTTTATATGCTGAGTCCAAATTCAGTTCTGATTATTTCCACGCAGATACTATATCAAATCTTATCAACTACTGTAGTAATCGCTCCCACAAGGGACCAAAATCATCTGGTTAAATCAAACAAAAGTATTCCAAGACAACACTAGACAATTTTGATTCTTCATAGCTTTTGCGGCCTTCTTTATTATAATTTTGCTTTGTTTAATATGAAAGACAATAAAAAGGTAAAAGTAGGAGCGGAAATAATGAAAGACATGCAGAAGCCATGGAGAACGTGATTGCACTGGTAAAGGAGTTTGGACTGTTTGCTCTTACTCAGCTGGAGGTGGTGGGGTGCGTGAAGGGCACGGGGTATATCTGGATTGCACACAAGGAGGAGGTGGACTAGAACACGTTCAACCTCATCTCTGAGCAGTTCAGCTACGACATTGACATCCATGGCTACATTCAACATGGGCGCACAAGAAACTCCAGGAAGTTTGTGAATGCCAAGAAGCTGCTCGTCCTTTTATTCATGCAAGGATGAGAATATATCACTAAAAAAATGGTTTTTGTAAGAGGTTTGATAGATCAGAACGTTGGCAGAAAAAAATCTCTCTTTATCTTAATGAATAGTGTTAATCAATGTCCTCAACTAGTAATGTATAGTCTTAAAACAATATGATAACTTTTAGAGTATTCTCAACCTTAATCTATTTTTAATTTACTGAAATGTTATGTTTCATTTAAATTTAAGTGTTTCATATATTTTAGATTTAATATGGAAGAATTAAGAGTAAAGGATAATATTGAAATATGAATAGAAATGTGAGAAAGACAAGTTTGCAAAGAAGATGGAGTAAGGTAAAGAAAGTTATATGGATGATAATGTTAAGATTTAGATTTTATTTTTTGTGTTTTACTTTTATGTTGTTAATGATATGATTATGAATAGTGGTGTCATGTGAGTTGTGGTGTTCTCACAATCATGGAGTAATTTACTTTGTGCATTGATGTCTTGTATGGTCACATTTGTGTCCATTAGCATTTTGGTGTTTTGTACAATCACAACAACATCATCTCTAACTTTTGACAACAAACTCTATAGACTTTGACCTCATCTACTATTACTTACAGATATTTATGTTTTGAAAAGATAGTGTTTGTGGCACATTTGAGAATTTTCCTCAATCAAACCTCTAGTATTTTTCAATAGGACATATAGAAATGGCTTTAAAATGTGTGTGAACCCTAAGCACAAAAGTGGGTTTCTATTGTCACAAGAATGGAGGTCTTTCTCATAAATGCTCTAGTTTTAAGAGATTATTTTTGCTTATGTGTGTGAGTGCTCTATTGGATGTCCTAATTTCATTAAATGGTCCTAGGTGGTGATGATTCTATTTTTTGTTAAATTCATTACACATTAGGTCAAATTGACCATTGGGAAGTAGATTAAGGTTATAGATGCAAACAAGGTAGAAAATATGAGTTTAGGTAGAAAAATTCAAATCTAAAGACACTAGACACTACCATGCACAACCTTGCATATAGAACAAGAGTATGATGCATGAGCATCCTAAGGATTAGAAACAAGGGGATTAGATAAAGATGGAGGTTTTAAGTATGAAAAAGATTATTTTTGATGTTAGGTACAAGTTTAGTGATAATCGACATTTAAGTAGTCAAAAGGGGTGAACACCATTTACAAAAGTGAGTGCTAAATAAAAGATAAACATGTGAATTTAAAGACAAACAATGTGTCAAATAATAAAAATTATTAACATCATATTTAATAAATAAGAATGCCAATTTGAATACTAAAAAAGACAAATAAATGAAGTATACACCTTTTGTCCTTTGTAACACCAACTCTATATCTTTAATTCAAATTGATAATTGGAATAAAAAGATACCATTTAAAAAAAATTAAGGAGTTGACAAAGATAGAAAAATGTATTTGGATTCTACCTACCCTAATTTGTTCATTTTAGGCAAACATTAAAACATTTCTAGATTTGGCCAAAGAATAAAAGTGGAGTTACCCTACAAAACCCTATAGATATTTTTATTTTTTATGTGTTTCTACCAGCATGCCATTGTCATACATCATTGAGTAAATATTCCCTATAATTTTTACTAATCAATATGATATAGAGCAATCTTAAAGTCAATAAGAGTTTGCATTCAATAAAATATCACAAACATAATCACTTCAAGGAGAAAATAATTGAATATGTTATTTCTTATATAAGCCAAACATTACACACAACAACACCTAGTTAATAAAGTTTAATAATTTAACATTTTTGTGGTGGTTGTAAACTTCTTTTTTTTTGGGGTTTTCTTTTGGTGGTACTAGGTGTGTTTTGTATGCTTGAGAGAACAAAAATCCTAATAAATGAGGGATAAATAAGGAGGCATATGTAATATTACATACAATTCATTAGCATGAATCCAAGAGGGCTCATTAAAGGTTCCATAATGTAATCAACTCTAGTGGGCATCTTGTGAGTATTTGCTTTGTACTTGTTTTTGTTTATAATTTTTTATTTTTTATTTTTTAGAAATATCTTATATTACATAAATGGAAGTTAAAAGTTAGCAAATGAGCATTTGCACCTTAGAGGAAATATTCGATAAAACCCCTTCCCTCTCAACTTAGGAGAGTTGAAGATGATCAACTTTTTTAATAACTCATGAAATATGATTAGTGTGTATTCTCATGAGTTTCAACTATCTAATGGTGAGAGATTAATGTTTATTTAGTTTTGGCAGCTGTTTCTAAATTTGGTTATGGTTATTGTAATACCAAATTAAAGTCTTCTATGATGATATGCATGGTATTTCAATATTGTGAATATCTAAGAACTGTGTTTACAAGGAAATAAGGAAATGATCTATGAAAATGACCTCAAACTAATATTCCAAAACTAATATAGTGAATAGGTGATGTAGGCTAGTTCTATTGAAACACACATATACACATAAAAACCAGAGGTAAAGATAGTTTTTAACTAAATTGGAGTATGAAACCTTCTTTGTCAAGGTTATCAAGAGTATTTATTTTTCCATTTATGTTTCCTATAGAAACATATAGAACCACCCAAACACACCTTGATAATATGGAATTTTTAAGGGGTGTAACTTCTATGTAGTAAAAGATAAATCACGGTCAAGCCAAATACCAATTTTGAGTATGGGACCCCCCTTAGCGAGCTACAAGTGGATTATTTTTATTTATCTCCTACACACCAATAAAATTATACTTGTGTGTACATGGACATATAATCATGCAAAAACACATTGATAAAATT
The DNA here is from genome assembly GCA_007115665.2 of Sequoiadendron giganteum. Classification (NCBI taxonomy): domain Eukaryota; kingdom Viridiplantae; phylum Streptophyta; class Pinopsida; order Cupressales; family Cupressaceae; genus Sequoiadendron; species Sequoiadendron giganteum. The sequence continues at coordinate 401,958,119 of CM021102.1, read as the reverse complement.
GTATTTATATTGGTTAAGTAACAAATTAAATACAAGTTGAAGTTCTCTTATTTTTTTCATTAGCAAGGTATAAGGTAAAGCCAAAATTTTTCCATGTTCTTGCAAAATAATCTTATATGCCATGTTGCCAACCTATCTAGATTGGTATTTATTTTTATTTTTTTCATTTAGGTTCTTGACCAACCTTTTCCAATCCATTTATGACAATAGCTTATATAATGATATTAGGAACAACTACACATATATTTCTAGCCAAATCCTAGTATATGAAGTCTTAAATAAAGAGAATCAAATAGAGGTTGGGCACTTAAATTTTAGATTGGGTCCACAAATAAGAATAACCATTTAAGCAAGTAGAGATAGCCTTGTTAGGTCCTAAAGGCCATTTTAAGACAAACAGTATGATCTATGCAAATAATAAGTTTCAATTAGATCATGATTGATTATATCTTTGGTCCTGTGAATTGAGCCATAATTAATTTACCAACATGGATTTATAAGGGCTCCCTTTATTCTCTATATCTATAATTATCAAAAAATTAAAAAAAAAGTGTTGTTTTTGCCACTAGGATTTTAAAATTGGTAAGTGAACGATAAATATGTTTTCATATTATCCTTTCTTTTTGTTTTATGTAGAAGTAGTTATCAAATTTTAAAAAATGTATGTAAGGGATTGTAAAATCAAGTTGTTAAAGCATTCAAATATTGGAGAATCAATTTCAAATCCCTAAAGTGACATCTAATTTAAACATTTCATTTTATTAAATGTTTGATCAAGAATAACTAAATAATGTATGGTGTATATTTTTTTGTTTAATTTTATTTTATCACAAAATTTGATGAGCTTGGAATACATGTATAATAAGAGTTGTTTGAGCGTACAAATTTAGAAGCTTCAAAAAGAAAAATATATATCTTGAAACTAAAATTTTACATCATTCAAGATTTTGATTTTTTTAATAGATTTACCAAATATATAGGGCAACAAGGACAATATATTCTCAATAATTTAATGAGAATCTATAAATGCATTATAGTATGATCCATATTCATTTTTATTATGTAGAGCAACAATATGGTGATTGATGTCATGAACTCTTGAAAAAAATAAATTTAAAGCATTTTAAAATAATTTGATAGTATTTTTTTAAAAATTACAAAGCAAGTTTTACACCTAGATTACATGTACCTAAAATGAAACTCTTTTTTATTTCTCCTTTTCTACCTCTTCCTCTCCTTTTTCACATTTTGGTAACTCATTTTTATAGCCATTTGTCTTCATATAAATACAAATTCACTAAAATTGCACAAATTTATAAATGTGAAATGTGTAGATTCAATCTAGAGTGTTAAAGTGTATTATAAAATGCTCAAATAACATATACACCATTCTATACAATAAATCTGATACAAAATAATGCAACTTTAAGCAATTCTATAAATATTCCATTGCCCCTTTCAACTCTCCCAACAAAGCAATCAATTCCATCATTAAAATCCATGATTAGCTTTGTTTGATTTAGATGTAATCTTCATTTATTTTCAAATTTTCAACAAAATTTTACTTTAAATGACTTCATTTATTTTCATATTAACTTTTCACATGCTAATTTTTTATTTAAGTTATTTATTTTCATCTTAACCTTTCTATGCCATATTCCCTATCATTTCCTTTATTATTATATTGTTTTTTTTTTCAAATTAACCTTTCACATGTCATGTGTCATATCATTCCTTTTATTTAATATATAACATGCTTTATTTCTTTTCACATGTCACACATGTATCATGCCATTTATTTTATTAATTGATAAAGTATAGTCTCTTTATATCACCTTTCATTTCACATAATGAGAAATTTCCAAATTCTTTTGTCATATTTTATCAATATTAAAATTCCAAATCTTTGTTTTCTTAATAATTTACACATTGACATCAAAGGGGTTTAGTTCAATTAATGAAAAAATTGGGTTTTCATTATGGAGACCCAAGTTCAAATTTTTAGAATGAAATTCAAAGTGGCAAATCTTAGAATTTTAGGTTGAATAAAATTATATATGTTGATTAAAGTGAATTACTTAATTGTGTTGGTTAATTGATCCTTAATAGATGAAGTGATTTAATTTTGAGACAAATCATCTCATTTGTGGTCTCACTAACTTGAACCAAACTATAAATTTCTAAAATACCAAGTAAAAAATTTATTGACCCATAATCTTCATAATATCTAATTTTTTCAATAATATTTTTATTAATAACATTCAATATTAAATAAACACCTATACTATTATTAATGCCAAGACATCATGCAACATTTATTTTATTAATTATTATTCAAATTATAATATTGAAATATAATTTTTTATAGCCACACCTCATAATTATGATTACTTGTTTCACTTTTTTCATAATAAACTACAATTTAACTTTTGTAAAATTTTAAGTCTTATGATAAGCATTCAAAATATTATTATTATATATTAATATTATACAAACCAAATTCAACTAGAGTTAAGGTAGTCATATGCACACATGTTTGATCTAGTTATTTGTTTATAGGTCTAGTAATTAATCACTATCTTAATTTAACTAGTTAATTTATAATACAAATATAAAGACATAAAAAATCTTTAATGATGATTTATGTGAAGAGAATGATCATATTCTTTTTATGCACTTTATTAGTTCCAATACTTATATATCTATTGCATTCATTTTCTTTCATCTGTTTAACCAATCATTATATAGAATTAAAAAAAATAAAAAAAATTCTATAGTCTGTATTTAATTTTCTATTTTAAATAATTACAAAAATTTCATTTATCTTTTTTTGTATTGGTTTATATTAAGAAGTCAGTGCAATTTTTTTTATACAAAAATTGTATCTATATTTACCTAACTCATTGAATCAAATGTCAACTATATTAATTGCTTGAATGGCATGAGCACTATTATATATGTCATACATTTTGACATTATTGTGTATCTTTTATTGGTTGATTTAGAAGCAACCATTGCAAAAATTAATTGTTGTTAAATTAAAAAAAAGTGTAATGCATTAATTTTTGTTGTCTAAGTTGTCAACCCTATTAATGTTTTGAGTGACAAGGAATACAGTTATAGATATGATAGATTGCAAAATAAAATAAAATTGAAAGGTATTTTTACTTACAATGAAAATAAATTATCATTTAGTTTTTGAAAAGAAATTGTAATGCATTAAATTTTTTGCTTAAATTGTCAATCCTATTAATGCTTTGAGTGACAAAGAATAGTGTTATATATATAGGATAGGTGGCAAAATAAATTAATTTGAAATGCATTTCTACTTACAATGTAAAATATTTGGAATTAGTTTATAGACATGATAGGTGGCGAAATATTTCCATAGGATTTAGAATACATTATTTTTTTATGGTTGAATTTCAATTGTATTAATGTCTTGAATAATATTGAATAATGTTGTATATATCATGATATTGAAAAGACACATAAATATATAAATATGTGCAAATCTATGGTGAGATATGTCACCCAACAAATTCAATCAATTTTAACTTCATTGATAAATATGTAGAATCTTATCTTAAACAAAATCTAGAAAAACCTTGTCACATAGCTTCTAGAAGAACTCAATAATTGTTTTAAATAATATGAAACAATACTTTGTTTGTAATGTTTGCTGTAAACTAAAATTCTAAGAAACATATCGAATTCACTTGTGGTGTATTCATACCTTTAATCTCAATCTGTACCCACAAATAGGACAACACACATTATAATAGACACATGATTATTTGAAATTAAATCATGCAACAACTACTCTATCTAGCAATTACTATTGGCAGAACCTCACACAATGCATCTCTTGTTATGAATTAGTATCTACGTTTGTATTTTCTATTTCAAACATCATATTTTTTACATATGTTTTCTATTATTATCAAAAAGTTTTTTTATAATGTCTTTTCCACAACATACAATGTTAAATCTATAATAGTTTGTAATTAATATTTGTTGGTTTCTTAGAAAATTATTTCATTATATTTTGTTTTGGGTATTTGTAGTATTGATTGAATTTAATTTCTATCTTGACTTTACAAAAATAAATTACATTTGATTTGATTTAAAATATGAAAAATATTCATTTAATTTCAATTGTAAGAAATATTATTTAAATTTTACGAATTTTATTTAGTTTTAGATATAAAAAATATGAAATTGATTTGATTTTGAGTATGAAGAAATTGCTTCTCTAACAACCAATCACATTTTTCCATAAGTATCTGCCATGACACCAGCTACAATGACTTCAATGTGACAATCTATACAAGAAAATCTTCTTTGCAATATACAAAAAGTCTTTATAAATACTATACAAAAAGTTCATTGTGGAATCACTTTTTGTCTATGTACTTTGCCTTTCAATACACAATAAAGACGTTCCACAATTTCAATTCAAATCGACCGACGTTAGAATTATGAAAACCAATTTTAAAAAAAAAAATGAGTTGTAGATGGTGAAAAAGGATTTGATTCTACCTGGTCTAGCCTAGGTTGTTCGTTTAGGCAAACGTTAAAAGATTGCCATTTGACCAGCAAACAAACGCGGAGCAACCCCGCAAGCCGCTGGAGATATTCTCAATTGTTTATGTATTTTTACCACCGTGCGATCATAAATCATTAAAGAAATATCGTCTATAAGTTTTCCAAGTCAATACGATATAGAGCAATTTAAAATCGAGAGGGGCGAGTTTACGTTCAGCAGAATATCGCAAGCCCAATCACTTGGAGGAAGCAATCGGATTTGTCTCTTCCCAGACAAACCAAGCATTACACACAGCACCAACCAGGTAATCAAGTTCAATAAGGATATTCATGGTGCTTGCAAACTGTCTCAATATTTTTTGAAATCTTTGTTCCTTTTTCTTTAGGGGTTCTTTTTGGTGGTACTGGGTGTGTTCCGTATTCTTGAGGGAATCCAAATGCTGATAATGAGGGCTCAATAAGAATGGATCTGCAAAATTTTGATTCATTCACATGAATCCATGTGGACCCATTCAAGGCCTAGAATGTAATCAGCTCTAGGGGGTGGCTTGTGACTATTTTGCTCTGTGCTTGTTTCTGTATGCAAAATTAATTTTGAATCTTTTATAAATATCTTATAGTACATCTGTGGAACTTAAAAGTTATATCAATATTGCACTGCTAACAAATGAGCCTTTGCACCTTAGATGAAACGTTTCAAGGAAACCCCTTCCCTCTCAATTTAGGGGAGTTGAAGGCGTTCAAGTTCAGGTTTGTCTTGATAACACATGAAATATGATTAGTGTCCTTTCACGAGTTTCAGCTATCTGATGGTGAGAGACCGAGGTTTGTTTGGGTTTGGGAGATGTTTCTAAGTTTGATTATAGTTATTGCAGTACTGAATTAAAGTTTTCCATGATGGTACATGTGTTATTTCAAGATAATGAATATCCAAGAGTTTTGACAAGGAATTAATAAAACAATGTGGGAAAAGGACCTTAAAATAATTTTCCAGAGCTGGTATACTGATTAGGTGGTGGAGGTCAGTTCCTATTGAAAGACATATATATATACATATAAAAAGTAGAGGTCAAGATAGTTTTTCACTAAATTGAAGTATGAGAGCTCCTTCGTCAACGTTAGCAAGGGGATTTATTTTTCCATTTACTTTTCCTGTAGAGACGTACAGAGCCACCCAAAAATTCCCTGATAACGGCCAATTTGTAAGGGGTATAACTTCTGTGTAGTAGAAGATGAATTATGATCAATCCAGATGCCAATTTGGAGTACGAGAGCCCCCATTGGAAGTTACAAGTGGTTTTCTTTTTTGGTTTTACGTACAACAATATGCATGCACATGTGTGCAGATATAAACTCATGCAAAAGCACCTTGCTTACAAAGAATTTGTAGGGCAATAACTTAGGTGAAATAGAAGATGACACTTTCTATTAATTTTTCCATTAGGAAGGTAGAAGGTAAAGGTGTTGCTTTAGCTAGGTTGGCAACATGACGTATTAGATTCCCCTTGTGAGAACAGGGGAAACTTTTGAATTTACATTATATATTATTGTCAAATTTTGTATCCTTCTGGCTTAAATCTCCTGAGCAAGCCTTGCCAAACCATCCATGTCAAGAGCTTATATAATGATATTAGAAACAACTGCACCTATTTTTGCAGTCAAAGCCTAGTATATGAAGTCTTAAATCAGGAGAGTCAAACAGAGCTTGGAGGCTTAAATTTAGGTTTAACCGATAAAGAATAATCATCTAAGCAAGTAGATATAACTCTGATAGGTCCTAGAGATCATTTTAAGGCGAACTGTATGATCTACAGTGACAATGGGTTTCAATCCCCGTGGCTGACTGTATCCCTGGTCTTGTGAATTGAGCTTTAATTGCTTTGCCAACATGGCTTTGCAAGGGTTCCCTTTGTTCTCCATAACACTGTTTCTCATAAAATTGGAAACTGAGTGGCATTGTGTACCACTGAGATTTTGAAATTGGTTAGTAGGTTACAAAGAAGTGTAGTTGTCATTTTAGCCTTCCCTTTTGTATTCTGTAGAGGCAGTTATCAAAGTTTGAAAATTGTGCCTAAGGGGTTGTAATCAAGTGGTTAAAGTATTTAGTTTTCATTGCAGAGACCCAAGTTCAAATCCCCAAAGTGAATTCTAAGTGGTGACTCTTGGTCTTCCATTGTTTGGCTTCTTATAGTAATTTTAAGTTGTTATCTAAATGTCAATGCTTTTAAGGAGTTAAAGTATTGTATTATTTTTAAAGAGCTAAACATTAGTATCAGTGGGCTTAGATGCTTGTTTGAGCTATATCTCTAGACTATTAGAAAATTAAAATTCAAAATTCAATATTGTGAGTTAATGAAGTAGGATAGATGCACTCTTTAAAGGAATCACAAATAAGGAAACTGATAGATGCAAGTAAACTTTGTTATGTGCAGCAAGCAGGAAATTTTGCAATCTTACAAAGTGTTGTGTCGGCTTGAGTCTGACATTCAGTGCGATTGTATAATGCAATAGATTTTGTTATGGGCTGTGCTGGTTCCAAGACAGTTGAGCAGCCACCTGGATATGAAGATCCTGTTCTGCTTGCGGCAGAAACAATCTGTGAGTATACTTCTATCTGTTCTTGTTTATTATTTATTGATTCTGTTCGGTATTTATCAGTGCATTTATATGTTGTGTTTTACTTCTCAATGGAATTTCTCTTCCAACTTGGAGGCTCAAAAGTTAAGAAACTGACGCTACAAAGTACTTAAAAAAATCAGAGAAAAGAAGAACCGTTGTAAATGCTACCAATTCAGTCATTGTTCTCTTCATCTTGGGACTTCTAGGACACAAAAATCTGAGGAATTCTCCTCTTTTGATAGTTTTCTATACCTCTCCAATTTTGGTTATCATGTGCATGCTTTTATTATACAGATCGGTGAACTTTGATCTTTTCAGAGGCCTAAAACAGAAATTTGGATAGGTGTGTTCTTTGAGTTGGAGCATTCTTACCTCTCACACAGTCTTCATGAAGTACTCTCTTCTGTACATCTTTTCTTCAGCAGCTTTGCTGTCTTTTTAATCTAACTTTATTCTCTCTTACTATTTCAAATTACTTCCAGAATTCTTGAGTCTTCAAGCTTCGAGAATTGTTAAACAGACCTTCTTTGAAACCTGCAGCAGCATTAGAAGAAATTCACCTCAGCAGATAGTTACCACTTAGAAATTCTGAAGGAATGTGGTTAGCTCTCTCTTAACTGATATTTAAAGATGGAAGGATTACCTTTCTTGGGATAAGACAATACTCCAAGTCTCTTTTTGTATAATTCCTATATTCTAACTGCAGATAGCATATTTCTAAGTGGATAAAGAGTCAAGTTTCTGGCTGTTCTAAATCTTGACTTTTCTATGCTCTACCATCCTAACCTGTTAAAGTTTCAAACTTTCATCCCTTAGGTTGGTTTCTTTACTCACTAGCTTATCTATATCTGTATTCTAACATTTCCTCACCTGCAAAACTTGTTATCTATCAAGTTTCTCATGAACCAAAATTTCCTTTTAACTCTTTTTTTTTCTGAATTGGTTTAACAGTTCATTAATCATCTCCAAGACAATTCATGTTTTCAGTATAAGATTTTTTGTTTCAATCTCAGAATAAGCTTGGAAACTTCTGCTATGCTTTTTGTTTCTTTCCCAACCTCATTTTCAAATTTTGACATTAAATAATCTCTTTTCCACAGCAAACTCCTTGCTCCTGCGGACCTAGATTGCATTTTCTTACCAGATCAAACATGCCGGTGGCTATTCTGAATTCTCACTTGTTTAATGTTGAGTTCAATCTCTCTTGAGTATTCTTTATTTTCCTTCTGCATCAAGTCAAAAGACAACCAGTTGCTGATCATTCTTAAGTTTTATCATAATCGTACTTATGGTTTCTTCATCTTTAATCTAAATCTAATTATAAGTTTTTCATCAATTCACACTTTAACTTTCTTGTCCACCTGCACTGGTTCAATACTATTCCTTGCATACATCAACTTTAATCCACAAAGCCACTTTCCTTTGGTTTTATTGTTTTCTTCTATGTTATTGGGTTCGGCTATAAATTTGGTTTGGGGTCTGATTTAGGTCCAGGACAGCCTTGTGTTTGCCCAAGGTCCAGCCTGAGCACCCTGGGTCCCTTGTGGGTCTGTCAGGTTGTATTTGGTGTGAATCCCATGCAAGGTTTCATCATAGCTGACTGTAGAGGGCATTGAATATTAGTTTCATTGCACAATTTGACACAAAATGTTGCCCCCTGTCAGAGTTTCGACATTTCTTCCTGCTAGGGAACAAGCGATGAGAATCTGAACCAAACTGCCTACCCTTACTCTGTTGGCTTGCCTCTGAGCTTTGCTGCAACAATACTTGGGTTACGACGGTAACAGACATCTCAAGAATATCCTTTTTCAGTCCCAGATTGGATTATGTTGGTCGAGTTGATTGTCTTTATGGCCTCGACAAGCCCCACCCCTACCTTTAAGGTGATCAGCTTTGCCTTTTTCTGGATCTCGACATCAAATGCACTCTCTAGATTTTGACATCCTAATAGGTGTATGTTGTAAAAGCAGTGACCTATTGAAATGTTATCTTTTCCTCTTGAGTGAAAGCAGCATCTCATTCAGATATGTACCCATATGCGGTAGACTTATATTGAGAGGCATAGTTCATAGCATGGTGTCCAACTCCCCTTCGTCCATTTACAAATCAATAGCTTGTTGACCAGACTAATGACCTTGAACCAGCATCTTTTCCAGTTTAAGTTTCACTCATTGGTTGAGTTTATAATTTTATTTGGTTAAAAGCAGGATTGGCCGGGGGTGCATCTGCATTGATACCTCCAATGCAATGGAATTGAATGTATACATTCATTTGATGTCAGGGAGGCCCCTTATCCATTTCTGGTAATTTTTTCAATTCCTTCATTTCCATAGCATCTGAAGGCTTTTCAGTTGAAAATACAAACCAGGTCTATGATAAAACGCAAGGATTCACAAATGGAAGCTTCAGCAACACAAATATCATTCTTGTAGAAATCTCAGTCAATTGACAATGGCATACTGATCTAACTCAAATCTTAGTTTATTGAGTTGATTATTATCCATTAAAACTTAGCAACTATCAAATTTATGCACAGATAAGTGTGCCTTGTTGTATATGTCTGTTTTCTTAGCTTATGTGTTTCAATGTGTTCACCAATTCAAACTGAGATTGGTGTAATGTTGGTGGTAATATTCATACCTGATATTTATGACTTGGGTCTCTTTGACCTTTGGTAGGTTGGTCTACCATGTTTGTAAAATTTCAACACACATATAAATTAGGACATTTATTGTACTGCATTCCATCTGTTCCAGATGGAAATCTGTATTGATTTAATATTAATTTATTACAAATAATCTTTATCTTTACATGTTATTGTTTCTTTAAAGCATGGTTAGTGTTGATTCTTCATTGTATTTTTAAACTTAATGCCATTTTATGACTTGGAAGGACTCATTGAATAAGTTTTTTGGACCTCTTGATGCCCTCTTCTTGGTTTTGGATGTCAAGTGAATATGAATGTTTCTTGCATTGCTTGTTTGGATATAATTTGATTTGCTAATTTTTCATGCAGTTAGTGTGAGTGAAGTTCAGGCCTTATATGAACTATTCAAGAAAATAAGTAGTTCTATCATTGATGATGGGTTGATTCACAAGGTATGAAATAGTTGAAATTATGTTGAAGATTAAACTTGTAATCTTTGTTTTAATTCTAGAAATTGAGGATTTCCTTGAAAAGGCTTTGTGGATATGGTTGTTGATGCTTTTCTACAACAGAATGGTATGGATGCAATTAGCAAATCTTTTGTTGATACCTCAATAATTATGAACAGCAAGCAAATTTTGTCTTGACAGGAAGAATTTCAACTAGCACTCTTCAGAACCCCTCAAAAGGAGAACCTTTTTGCTGACAGGGTAAATATGTCTTCAAAAACAAATTCTTTTTTCATTTCTCTTGTCCTGTTTGTTTAATAATTAGCTTTTTGTTTTAATTAGATGACTTAGTTTCATGTTCAAACGAGGAGGCAATCATTCACTCATTCTGTGCTAGTTATGTTTAATGTTTTATCCAAGAATGAATGTAATTTGGTTTTTTCTAGTAAAAGGAAACCAGGCTGAAGGCCTTTGCTCTTGGACTGCACTTTAGTTTCATATACTCGACTTACAAAATATGCTGTCATAAGAGATGCCAAATATTCCGATTTTAAAAAAATGCAAATTTTAGTTGCTCTATGCAAATATCAAACTGAAAATACTAATGAGCATGAAGAGATTGTTCAATGGTTGCTTATAAAATGAATAAGAATAAATACTATCAAAATAATTGTCTGTAATATAATTTGGTTTTGTCTAGTTAAAGAAAACCATGCTGAAGGCCTTTGCTCTTGGACTGTACTTTAGTTTTATATGCTCAATTTCCAAAATATGCAGTCATAAGAGACAATAAATATTTTGATTAAAAAAAATGCAAATTTTAGTTGATCTGTGCAAATATCAAACTGAAAATACTCTTGAGCATGAAGAGCTTATTCGATGGTTGCTTATAAAATGAATAAGAATAAGCACTAGCAAAATGATTGTCTGTAATACCTGATAACAATATCTACACTTGGAAACAATAAGTGATGCATACTAATATTGTTTCCAAATTATCTTGAAATAGATGCACAAAGAAGAACCTATGCTGCATCAAATAGATTGGGATTTCAATGACAATAATGTGCAAAGCATTTTAGCCTTATGTGAGTGTTTCTCCAAAAGTTGACATCATGAATATTGTTTAATCCACATCAACCGGTGGTGTTCTTTGCATGTTTAAACACTTTGCTTTCACGAGAAAAATGGTATAAGTGGCCTATAAACACTTTTGGTGCTGCACCTACTCATTAAAGAGTCTCCTAACAGAGCTTGTTGCCAAGATAAAAGAAAGATAAAAAGGAATTGAAATTCAGGCTAAAGCTAACACCAAAATGACTTAGCTGTTTAGCATCTCCAAAAGATGTTATAAATTGTAATAAGATATATGAAGAGTCTGCAATGCTCGCATTTCCCAACCTTTTTAAAACAACCAATCCTCGATGAATCACAAGCCCCCCCCAGACCTTTGTGCTTGAGAGATGTCCATGCAGTCCATTTACCTTGGCAATGCCACTGACATCAAACTTTAGTATCCTTGGCTAGCCATTACTTGCTGTGGTATGTTTAATTTGATTGCAAAAGGCTTGCTCCAGTAGAGGCCTGCACCTGTAACTGCGACTTGAAGAGAGAATTTTCGAGAGTTGTTTTGCAGAGCTCTTGATACTTGTACTTTTATAAGATGTAATCTTTGTGTAAAGTTTCAAGGAAACAAATGTATGGTGACTGCTCTTCAAGATGACAAAGTGATTGCTGTTGGAATCGGTGAAAAGAGGTTGTATAAGTTGGTTGATCCCAAAACAACAAAGACAAATGCACTAGTAGCGGTTGAGAGTACGAATAAACTTTGGCATGAAAGGTATGGTCACTTGAATTATCAGTATTTGTCTATGCTTAGTAAGACTAATATGGTGGATGGACTCCCATCCATTTAGGAAAGTCAGAATATGTGTATGAGGGTGTTAGATGGGCAAACAAAGTTGAGATTATTTTGATCTTGATAAGGCATGGAGAGCCAAAGGGATTTTGGACTTGGTGCATGTTGATTTGCATGGTCCTATGAAGACACCTATAGTGTTTGGTGCCAAGTATTTTTGTTACTCATTGATGACTATTCTGTAAATGTGGGTTTATTTTCTTAAAAATAAGTCAGCATTTTTGTGACTTTGTTGCATGGAAAAATTTGGTTGAAAAATAGACAAGTAAACAGGTCAAGAAACTTAGATCAAATAATGGAGATGAGTCCATCTCCAATCAGTTCAAGAAATTTTGCAAGAAGGTTTAAACCAGTAGTATACTGCTCTGTACACTCCACAACAAAATTGAGTTGGGGAAAGGAGGAATAGGACAAGTATGGAGATGGCGAGGTGCATGATACACAGTTGGAGTGTGCCATATAGGTATTGGACAAAGATGTAAATACAATGGTCTACATCCTTAGCAAAAGTCCTTGTAAGGTTGTGTAGAATGCCACTCCCAAGGAAGCATGGTTAGGCAATTCTACAAGTGATTTCCGAGTTTTCCATTATGTTTGCTTTTGCACGTACTGCTAAGGAAAAGAGAAGTAATTTAGAAATGACAACAAACTATATACGTTTGTTGGCTACAATGAGCAATCTAAAGCAGATAGATTGCTAGATGTCTCTATGAACAAAATTGTGGTTAATAGAACTGCTGTTGTAGATGAGAAAATACCATTCTTTTTAGTTAATGGTAATTCTACACATGTTAGTGTTTGGAGAGCTGCTTCTAATTTAGGAACAAGTTTTGCTGTTGAAATCAAGCAAGAAACATCAAATGGGTCAAATTCCAAGGGAAAATTTGGTGGAGAAAAGAGCGATTCTCAATCTTCATAGCAAGATTTGGAGAGCCAGGAAAAGAGACTCAAGTGGCATCATAGTTTATACCAAATTGAAGGATGTTTGGGAAGGTGAATTTCCTTAGTCAATGGAAGGTTGATCTACAAGATTGGGAAAGTAAATGGTGCAAGGTGACAAGAAAGTAAATTTTTCTCTTATTGCTATTGCTTCACAAGTATTTGAGCCTTCTACATTTGAAGAAGCCAAAGAAATCATCTTAAAAGGAAATTTGTCATGAAGGTTAGTAGGTAGTAGGGGAATGCAGATAGAGCACCATATTGATGTGTATGGTATATGTCCCAATATATTTCAATGTTGGAGAACATTAGGCATCAGATATTTAGGAGATTGACATAGGAATATCCGTTAGAGGATATAATCAAGCTCTATATTGTTTAGTTTTGGATCTATCATGATGATGTAGTTTGTGTTGGGATTGATCATTCTTAACATCAAACGAGTGACAAATGAATCATTCAAGACAAGATGACACATCAAGGTACAACAAGTAAAGTCAGTTATCCCAATTTTCAACACCACTTCCTAATTTACTTGGGTAACCATGTACTTTGGTAAGATGGAATGGACCATAGGGTCACTTGATGATTTTTTTCATTAGCAGCATGGTTAAGTTCATGTTTGGACATAATCAGACTCTTTGTGCCCCATATTCTATACAAGATCACATTATTGATGGAATGATTAAATCATTAGGAGAATTTGCAGGATCTATAGATGTAAAAGAAATTTCTTCATCATTCTAATCCATTTTCATGTGTAGGTGTTAGCTTAGTCACTCTGGTTCATTTGGACTTAATCAGACTCTTTGTGCCCCATATTCTATACAAGATCACATTATTGATGTAATGACTAAATCATTAGGAGATTTTGCAGGATCTATAGATGTAAAACAATTTTCTTCATCATTGTAATGTCCCCTTGTAGGATCATAATGATTTTTCCTTTAATCATTTAAATCAAGATATTCAAAAGCGCCTTCGAACCATAAATCAGATTGATATGCTTTAAGATGCCAACAGGGTTGATGTATTCGATATTTACTCTAATATCTGTTGATGGTAATTGGGGTTATGTATGTAAGAGTAAGTAAATTATCCCTTTGTAAGTAATATATAAGATCTACTATTATGTTTACAACTAAGACCCCATAGAGTGTATGCTATTTATGAATTCTTCAATGGGTTGCAAGCATATGCAGGTCAGTTAGAC
>CM021102.1:401880922-401943686 GCA_007115665.2 Sequoiadendron giganteum | reverse complement strand
TTCCATTACCTTCTTTTGCCTCAATGGTATACATTAAATATACTTTTCCCAAAGTTGGATTCTTCGATGTTTTCTATCTCATTGATTTCAATAACTTGGATCATCCATTAGGAGATTTTAATAATCGACAACTTTACAAGCTAACCTGGTTACCACTTTAATTTTCTTTCTCATAATCACCTTTCCAAGTGACTTTATTCCGATGCTTGGAATCCTATTCTCTCATCCTCTAGAGATACCAAAGTTGTTTGGTCTCTTTTTCTCATCCTAATCAAAACTCCAATAATCTTATTGATTTTAGTTGGTGGAATCATGCCCACGTTATTGATTACTTTGTTTTTAACCATTCCGATCTTTTTTCTTTTCCTAGGTACTAATTCTTTTCTTTGCAAGATCCTATCGTTACACAAGAATTAAATTTTTATGTCATGAGTTCTCCAACCCTTGTGGATACCTCCTTCATTGACTTCCTACTTCGATCTAATTTATGTTGACTTTGCATATGCATAGATTCGTAGTTATTTTTACCAAATCCAAAAGTTCCCGACTCTTAACAATCATAGTTTGCTACTATAAAAGGGTTATCTCATTCCTTCTCATTCCCTTAGAGTCATACTTCTATTTCGTAGGATAAAAGTATTTACTGGATAATTTTCCTAACCTTTCTACATAACCTGATTGCATAATCTTCCGCAATCCTAGATATGTTATAAGTTGTTGGTTTAGGAGTTTCCAACTCCAAGGACAAATCTTTAACTAGTCCCAATTTACACAAGTTACTAAGGTTCACATCTTCCTTTTAACTTCCTTAAGTTCTTTCTCTTGCCATTGTGGCACAGGAACTTTTCAACCATTATCCTTTGATAAGGTTTGCGTATTGTTGCGTAATGAGCTCATAGGTTTCAGTGCAAAACCTGGCTCTGATACCACATGTAACGATCCAACCCTTTGGTAAAATAAAAATTTCCAAATTTACATCATGCAAGTAAATAAACGTGCTAACAAGTCATTGCAATATAATTTTTCTTTCCTTTATTGATAATATATGAACAAGATATCATATTATAATTACAATAAAGATTCCTTTTCATTACAATAACTTCACAAGTACAAATAACAAGAAAACATACCTTAACTATCATAGCTCCAATGAGCTTTAGAACAAATAGTAGTAAGAAGGTCCAGGAATCCGTCCTTTCAAATCTTGGTTCTTCAGTCGCCTGCTGTGGAGGAGAAGCATCACTCGGGCGCTTTTCTGCAAACCACGGACTTATAATGCGGTCCCTCACACATCTATCATTCGATAGATGGCCCTCCCTTCGACGAAGAGATTGGTTGAGTAACCGATATTGTTAATCAACCAAGCATAGTGCTATGTCCTACATAACTAGAACCTTGTAAACCTACAATCTCGAACTAGCATAAAGGATCACAATGAACTGACAGTGTAGTCTCAAGCATCACACAGTCTAAATGGATGTTGTACATTGCACTACTTTGATCAAAGAGTTCTCATTCAGTACTTCGAATGAAGTCATCTATCATATACACTACTCAAGGCCGATTTGACTTAGGGCTATCTTACACTACATGTAGGTTTTGTCCTTCAATGGATAATCCGTATCCCAGACTTCCTACAACATACTAACCTACTAGGTAATAACCCACTCAACTAAGTATGTACATAAGATAGGTATATCCTTCAATGGATAGTCTGTCATCCCAGATATCCTATCCTCAAACAATCTATATTCACATAAGTATACTAAACCTCTCCCATATTGGGTAACCCCTCCTAAGAGTTAACACCAACTTCCCTAGTTAAATAAATAACTAAGATAAGAGTACCTCAAGTGACTCTTGCATTCAATCTATCCTAATAGATTAGTATCTAAAGCAAACAACATTCTCCTATTATGGAGACTATTACAAACATGTAAACATAGCCAAAATTGCTTCATTTTCCTTTAATCCAAAAGACAACAGTTATACTTCCTATGCACAAACAAAAAATACTTTTCAAATAGTATAGTAATCTTTGAAAAAGAATAGTAGAAGAATATCCCATGCCTGTAGTTTGCTTTCCCACAGAATGTTGATGACACAAAAATTCCAGTATCTTAGGTATATGTCAACTCCCTCTCAAGAATTCTCTTTTCCTCACACAGATTCAAGCATACAAAACTGGTATTCACAGGGGTAATTATCACCTGGCATATATTCTGGTATAATATACCTTCTCAAATTGTCACTCAGAAATGATGGAAAGCTGTTAATTCTTACAGTTGGTAAAAATATATGAAGCTCAAAAGTATAAAAGATGGAATTATGAACTCAGTTTTGATTCTCAGAGAATGAGTGCAATCAGAAAGAAATGAGTGAATGCATCCAAATGATTGGATCACAAAGAATGAATTCTCAACAAAAAGTAAGTGCAAACAAAGATAAGTAGTGAAGAATGAAGAATTGGGCGGCTATTTATAAAGCCCCAACCCCCATCGAGTTCCTTCTAAGGCATGTAATTTGCCATCACAGTAATATGAAATATTCAACCCAACATGTGGTGTAATTTCTCTCCCTTAGTTTCAACATGGTGAGTCGGCTTCCACCATTTGACAACAAAAAGGAGACTAATTCATAAGCACATGGTGAAATGGTGTCAATCGACACCTACAGGTTTGTGGCACTAGACTACAGGAAATGGTGGATAAGATAATTACTGAGAAAAAGTCCATTGCTGAAATGAAAACACATTGCCAGTTTACAGCTGCGTTGGATTTGGTCATGTCGTTTCCATCTCCTGTGCAATAGCCAGTCGCGGCTTCTTCTAATGCTATTTTCAAATGTTCCTGTGAATATTGATTTTGGTT
This sequence comes from Sequoiadendron giganteum, assembly GCA_007115665.2. Taxonomy (NCBI): domain Eukaryota; kingdom Viridiplantae; phylum Streptophyta; class Pinopsida; order Cupressales; family Cupressaceae; genus Sequoiadendron; species Sequoiadendron giganteum. The sequence continues at coordinate 401,940,816 of CM021102.1, read as the reverse complement.
TCAATAGTTTGGGGGAAATATTTCAATTTCCTTTCATTGAAGAATTACTTCCCATAGTTTGCAATATAAATATTTAATGATCTTGGAACTATTCAATTCCATAGTTTTAGACAAATATTTCGAATTTCATAGAAGAGTAGGAAATAAGTCGATTTCCTATGCTTGAAGATTAATATAAAATCAATAAGGGAAATAATTTGATTTCCAAATATGAGAGATAATTATTTTAATGATATATTTTATTATATATATATAATTATAGTTTTAAATATATAAAACATATTTATATATATATATCTATATGTTTTAATATAACTATAATTTATATATATATAATCTTTAATATATAATTACATATATATATATATATATTTAAACAAATATATTTGTGAGCCGGTCAGTATATATATATACATATATATGTATATGTAAATTCAAGAGACAATAATAATAATAATAATAATATTATATATTATATTCACATATTATAGGTTGTGTGCATATATACATGTATATGTGTCTGTATATATTCCTCTATGTGCACATATATGTAAGTATACATATGGATGCGTCCATATGGGCATATCCATCTGCCATCATACGCTTGTATTGATATGTATATACATATGGATACGTGCATATACTATATATATGTATATATGTCCACTCCCTATTTACTTACACCCATTTACGTTACCATCATAATGATCGTAATACCACAAGACAGATACAAAGATAAACATCACTCACAAAGCATGCAAAAGTAAGCAAGACTCCTCCTAATGCAATCATACAAGCTATGGATGACTTACCTAAAACCCACACAAACTGACTTAGTTCACTCAATCTAAGGTGACGTGTGTGTATGCTCAGATAGTTTACTTTACCGGTTATCCGACCAAGCTCCTCTCCCGAGTGATACTTCCCCTCCCCCTGGAGAATGAACATTTACCTACAACCACTAGCACATACTTTAGCAGTCCTTTGTTCACAACAATAAGCAGCATATATATAAACATCTCAAAAGTTAGAATGTTCACAATTCAATAACCATCTATTCTCCTTTATGCAGTATTTCACCATGAATAACATCAAATGAGATAACTTTCATATTGATAACAAGGTACACGCATCATTAATTTGTCTCCAGAATTCACATTACATTCACATTTACCCTATATAGTAATAGTAAATACTAAATAGTAACCTCACAATTTGGGGTGTAACAATATGCCTGCTTCCACTGTATGTTGGGAGCCACCAAGTGTTACATATTCAAGAAATTGTCCCCAAAGTATCTGGTTCTCATCCACAATGAAAATCTTTCCAAAAGCACCTTTAAACCCTGACTTAACCTTCTTGTCACCAATTTAAGCAATGTCATGGCTTCTCCATGCATGACTTTGGATTAAGTGCATAAGCAAACATGTGCAATGGTGTATTCATATGTTCCCACCTATGCCAGATGATTAGAAGTATTTTGCATGTAATGCTCCAATTTTTAATGGCAAGTTTCATTTAATGCTCCAGTATGGATACGGATTCTCATCCTCTTGAAGATATTTCAAGTCAATTTACTGCTAGCGCCCATGTCTTCTACATGTCAAGCATCCTATCCAGTAATATCTTTGTTTAAGGGAGCCTGAGTAATTCATTCTGCACACGGAACCTGTAAATGCTAAGGTATGCTGATTGCAGATGATATTTACACATCTCTAGCAACCTTCATCAACTCCACTTTGTCATCAAGTTTATTTTGCATTGCATGTACTAGTGCTCTAAATGAACAATTCTACTGATTGCAGGCTTGTGCCCAATCCATCAGTACCTGCAGAACATTAGAGGGCTCAATCCCTTCCATAGAAAAATGAAATCTCATATTGGGTGGTCATATCCTTGTTCTTTCCATAACAAGCAACTGCTGTAAGGAAGAAGGTACTTGTTGAAGATATGACAAGGATGTTGGTGAGTGATTGACATACAATATCTCTTGATCCATCCATGGCCCTCCAAGTCTGCTTTAATTGTTGCATGTTAATAACCTTTGAAACTTGATTTACTAGCATGGTGATGCTCATCTTGAGCTAATACTGATTTTCATGTACCATAGCTTTGTGTAATAATCACCCTTAATTTTTTTTGAAAAAACTTGTTATGTCAAAATAGAATGAAATGCCAAACACTTCCTTTCCACTTTTTGATCACCAAGTTCCCAGTGTGGGTGAGGTGAGAGCGTACGATGTATAGGATAACAATTATATTTGAAATGAAACAGCTGAAGGAAATCCACTTATCTAGTGGGGTAAGCTTAGCACTTCCACTTTTTAGTGGAAAAGCTCAAACAATATTGAAAATGCAAAGCCAACTCTTCCACTTTTCAGTGATGAGCGAATACAACAAGAAAGAACAACTCTTCCACTTTTCAGTTGTGAGTGAATACAATGAACTAGAGCAACTCTTCCGCTTTTCAGTGGTGAGTGAGAACTAATAAGCCACTTATTCAGTGGGGTAAGTAACGACAATATATCAAGAGCAACTCATTGGTGGTACTATCACTCAGTGTTACAATGTTAGCTCATTTTGAAAACTTCTAAATTCAAGATATGCATTTGGTGTTACAAGTGTTCATAAAAGAAATTGATAGAACATCTCCACATGTATCACAACATCAAAGAACTAATCACACATCATGGAATTAACAAATATACCTCAAAGATTGGCAAATAGATGATTGGTGCAGGTCTGAAAGAAGTCTGAAACCCTGCTGTTACATTTTGTGCAGCGAGATATAAACTCAAAAAACTTCACCAAATCACTCCTACATGCACCCAAAATGAATGCAAGCTATAACCATGTTTCCAAACAGCTCTGAATGACTTATCACATCATCAAAATATTCATACTGAAAAACCAAAACTAAAACTTCAAAGTAGCTCTAATGGTGACTCTTGGTTGGAATCACACCATAGTCTAGCTAGGGAATTTCTTGCATTTTCAAAATTAGAAATCTATGAGGGATTTCGTCCTCAAATATTGAAGAGAACCAAAGCCATTTCGACAACATAGCATTATCATTCTTCAACATATCCAAATGAGCCCCCAACACTTCCTTTTATAGCTTTCTTCGTTGCTTTTTAGAAAAAAACGTTTTTTTTGCTTTTTCATTGCTTTTTCAAAAAAACACTTTTGATTTAAATTAAATAATTCATTATGTGCAAACATTTAGTCACCTTCCCAACGAGCTATTACACTAAGTTGTCCTTTGATTATTTCTCAACATTAGACAACATTAGTGAAATATTAATTAAATAACTTAATAACTCAGCCAAGTTGTGGAAAGTACTGCAACGTCATCAAAATCCAATTTTGACCACACCATGATGAAACTGAAGCACAAACCAATTTGGTGACTTGCTATAAATGGACATGCTCTCCAAGCAGTTTGGAAAACACCCCAAATGTTAGAAAACACTTTAGAGAGTGTCATTCAGATCAGTATTGCTCACAGAGCTCATTGCCAATAATAGCATGTAACTCCGAAACTGCATCCTTCAAGATCTTTGGAGTCCCTTTGCCTTACCAATTAGCCCACAAGAACTCAGGAAATAAGCTAACGGTCTTTGAACTGATTAGGCTTGAGAAGGAGACATTATAGTCCTCTCTCCGCATAATTGCTTGTCCCCAAACAATTGTAAGTTTGGATGTTGCAAGATTTGATCACTCTTCCAAGTGGCATCCTCCACGAGCAAGTTTTTCCATTTGACCAAGTACTCTTTGATGGTCCTTGTTCTCAATGTATGCTCTTTGAAATCAATCAATTACTGCTTCAAGAACAAGCACAAGTTTCCCTTCTTCATCCAAAGGAGACAACTTGGAAGAAGCAACGACATTGTGACCAAGTGCCTTATTGAGGTGTGACTCATGGAAAACATTATGCACCTTGCTACTCTTAGGTAGCTCCAACTCATAAGCCACTTCTCCAATCCTCTTGGAGATTTTGAACTGGCCATAGAAATGTGGCTTCAACTTCTCTACTCCACTCTTCTTGAGAGTAGATTGCCTATAGGGCTGCAATCTCAGATATACCATATCTCCAACCTCAAATGCACACTTAACATGATGCTGATATGCATACAACTTCTGTTGGTTTTGGGCATGCTGGAGGCTATCTTTCAAGGATTTCATTATGTCCTAATTCTGTTGCAATAAATCCTTGGCTTAGGGAACTCTACTATCACCAAACAATTAGCCAATGAAGCTAGGAGCCTCATACCCATACAAGGCCATGAACTGAGACATTTTGATTGGCATGTGATATGTAGAATTATAACAAAACTCACCCAAATGGAGCCATCTAATCCAAGCTTTTTTCTATCTTGAAGCATAGTTTTTGAGATACCCTTCCAATCATTTATTGACAATCTGTGGGTGATAGTTGGTACTTGGTGTGAGTACAATCCCACTCAATCTAAAAACTTCTTGCCAAAACAAGCTTAAGAACTTGCTGTCCCTATCACTCGCAATATTCTTAGGCAAACCATGCAACTTGAACACTTCTTTAAAAAATAAATCAGCAACCTGAACTACCGTAAACATTGCAAAAACAACAAAGAAGTGTGCGCATTTGGTCAATCTGTCAACAATAACAAAGATGCAATCCTTCCCTTGAACCTTAGGTAATCCTATGATGAAATCCATTGAGATACTTTCCCATTTTTGATTGGGAATAGGCAAGGGCTACAACAAACCAACTAGGTAGGTGTGCTTATTCTTGTTTTGTGGACAAACTTGGCATTTTTTGACATACCTAAAGACTTCATCCTCGAGTCCTTTCCATGTAAATCTTTCCTGAATCTACCTGTGAGTCTTTAAGAAACCTTGGTGACCAGTCAAGGGAGCATCATGAAAAGTTTTAAAAATCTTCTCCTTGAGTCCAAATTCAAGCACTAAGAAGATCCGTTCCTTGTAGAGAATTAATTCATTCACCACTGTGTACCTTTCATCCTGCAAGGTACCTTCCACAATACTAGTGTCAAAGGAGTTTTTGGCATATTCTACAAGAATTTGTTCCTTCCATCTATAGTGATTTCCATCATGGAGCTCAAATGTGACCTTCTTGACAAGGCATTGACCATAGTGTTCGTCTTTCCTTTGACATATTCTGTGTCAAAATCATAAGCTTGCAACTTATTAACCCATTTTTACTGCCTATCATTGAGGTCTTCTTGATGAAAGAAGTACTTGAGGCTATTATGATCGATTTTTACAATGAACTTGCCAACAACCAAATATTGCCTAAACTTTGCCAAAGTGTGCATTATAGCAAGCATCTCCTTATCATAAATTGAGTAACTTTTCTCAACACCCCTCAACTTTCTACTTTCAAATGCGATTGGGTGCTTGTTTTGCATTAGGACAGCACCTATCCCTTCTCTAGAAGCATCACACTGAAGTTCGAAGGGCTTGGAGAAATTGGGTATGGCCAAAACAGGGCATGTACTCATGATTTTCTTGAACTGATCAAAAGATTTATGTGTTGCACTAGACCATACAAATGCTCCCTTTTTGGTGAGATTGGTGAGAGGAGCAGCCAATTGAGAAAATCCCTTCACAAATCTTCTGTTGAAGCCACAGAGACCAAAAAACCCCTTCAACTAAGTAAGGTTTTTTGGTGGTGGCCAATCCAAAATGACCTTAATCTTCTCTTGGTCCACACTAACCGCCTTTGAACTGATCACGTGACCAAGGGACAAGAGTTCGATCATGCGAAATTCGCATTTGGATTCCTTTGCAAACAAAGATTCATCTTCAATATTGCTCAAAACTTCCTCCAAATGCTTCATGTGCTCCTCCCAAGTCTTGCTGAAGATCAAGATGTCATAAAAAAATATTAGAACAAACTTCCATAGCTTCTTGTTGAACACCTGATTCGTACAAGATTGGAATGTTGTAGGAGCGTTAGTTAAGCCAAAAGGCATAAATAAGAATTCATAATACCCAAAATGGCATCTAAAGGCAATTTTTTCAATGTCCTCTCAAACTCTTATCTAATGATAACTAGATCTCAAATCTATCTTTGAAAAGAAGACTACTCCATGTAGCTCATCAATCCTTGGTATTGGGTATTGATTTTTTATAGTCTTCTTATTGAGAGCTCTGTAATCTATGCACATGTGCATAGTTCCATCCTTTTTCTTCACCAAAACCATCGATGATGCAAAAGGGCTCTTGCTTGGACAAATGTGTCCCATATCTAAGAGTTTTTTGATGGCCTTTTCAATTGCATCCTTGTGCCTCTTGGGATGCTGATATGGGGTGGTGATGATGGGCTCGACACTTTTCTCTAATTTTATCATGTGTTCAATCCCCCTTTTAGGAGATCTCCTAGGTGGTATGCCATTGAAAATCTTGCTTCGCCTAGTAAGTAAAGCTTGCACATCAGGATGGTAGTTCCTCTTTTCTTCTTGAGGAATGGTGGGCATGATAGCACATTCTACTGCCCATTCCACTTGGTCATGCCAAATCAATCTTTCCATTTGCTTGAAGGAGACAATGCAAGGGCCTTCATTAGACATCCCTCTCAACAAAACCTTCTTCCCATTTGGTTGGAATTTCAGCGCCATGGTTTGTAGGTTCAATGTGATCTCTCCCAAAGAAAGCAACCATTGGATGCCAAGAATTGCATCTGTGTCACCAATATTCACAACATAGAAGTCATCTTTGACTTCATAGTTGCCCAACTGAATACTCATATGAGGTATCTTCCTTGTGCACGTGAGTGTAAAACCATTGTCCACCATCACCTTAAAGCCTTCAAATTCTTCAGTTTTGAGTCCTCTTTTGGCAACAATACCTTCACCAATGAAATTATGTGTGGCTCCAAAATCAATGAGAGCAACAATTGCTGCCCACATAGGACTCCTCGAACCCTGAAAGATTCATTTTTTCTGAAAGCTGGAAAGTTGGGCAAGAGTGCCCTCACTCTCCTCTTCTTTTGACTCTTATTTTTCTTTATCTTCCAAATCAGACTGCTGCTTTGAATTTTTTGATGCTGATTCATCAGTTGAATAGATCTCTAAATGATGAACTTTGCCCCTTTTGAAGCATTTATGGCTTGGGGCCCATGGCTCCTTGCAAGTGAAGCAATTTTTTTTTCTTTTAAGTTCGTTACGGAGGTCATCATCCATTCTTGATGGAAACTTCTTGGGCTGATTAGCATCTTTATGAAAATGCTTCTCGTCCTTATTTTGGAAAATCCTGGACTGAAATTTGTTTCTTGGGGTTGCAAGCTCCATGCTTCTTGTCTTCCTTATCGCTTCATAGAGAGTTGGTGGGTCAAAAGCCTTAACCCATCCCCTCAATGGTTCCATTAACCCTTCACTAAAAAAAGACCACCAATCTTCTTTCCATGATGTTAGGAACTATGACAGAAATCCTTTGAAATTCAGCAATGTAGGTATCAATAGAGCCTTGTTGTCTCAACTGTGCAAGCTCTCTAAATTGCATCTCAGAATCTCTCTTGTCAAATCTTTCAATGAGCTTGTTTGTAAACTCATCATAAGTGTTAATTAGAGTGTGGCTAAGTGTGACCAAGCCGTGGTACCACCACTCATGGGCAACTTCATCTAAGTTTAAGGTAGCAAATTTTATGGCATTCATTTCTGGCATTGGTTTTAGGGACAAGGTTTTGTCCAATTTGTGGACCCAAGCTTGGGCAATGCACTTGTCACTCCCATCAAAGTGAGCTAGAGTCACCTTTCCCAAGGCATGTTGGTAGTCCCTTTGCACAAAAGGACCTCTGTTCTCAACTCTTTCACCTCCTCTCTTCTTCTCATTCATAAACTGCTCTAGAGACAAAATGTCTGAAATCTTAGTTGGAAGAGTTACGTACTCTATGTAACTAGCCCTCAGCTCATCTGCCATGGGAATTAGGATTTCTTGTTTAGGTAGGGGCTCCTCCTTATGAGTGAATGGAGGTTGAAGAGGTCTAGTGACAGATCCACCAAGCATGCCATTAGTGTGTCCATTGTTGCCTTTATGATTATTAGTGTTTGAAGCACTAGTTTCTTCATTTTGAAAGTGACGTGTTTGAGACACATTCTGACCCATTTTGGCAAGCATTTGTGACATCATGTCCAACATGGTGTCCAATTCCCTTTCTGCTCTGGCATTTGGATTGTTTGGTTGGGTTGGTCCCTTATCCTTTTCTGCCATAACTTCTGATAAACTGTCATTGTCACAAGCAGGAATATGACAGACTCTTAGGACTTCTGAGAAGGTATCCTCAACTGGAGTCTATGGTCTCTGAAATGTCTATCTTTTTTTCTCTCTATTATAATAATGGAGTTTTCTATCACTCATAGAGGATTTGCAACTACATAACAAGTGTTAAGGGCATAGGCTGGAAAGATCTCCAGCTCTGATACCACCGCAATAATCACCCTTAATTTAAAAAAAAAAGAACTTGTTATCTCAAAATAAAATGAAATGCCTACCACTTCCTTTCCACTTTCTGATCACCAAGTTCCCAGTGTGGGCAAGGTGAGAGCATACAGTTTACAAGTTTACAATTATATTTGAAATGAAACAAGTGAAGGTAATCCACTTATCCAATGGGGTTAGCTTAGCACTTCCACTTTTCAGCGGGAAAGCTCAAAAAATATTGGAAATGTAAAACCAACTTTTTCACGTTTTAGTGGTGAGTGAATACAACAAGAAAGAGCAACTCTCCCACTTTTCAGTGGTGAGTGAATACAATAAGCTAGAGCAACTCTTCCGCTTTAAAGTGGTGAGTGAGAACCAATAAGCTACTTATTCAGTGGGGTAAGTAACAACAAAATATCAAGAGCAACTCACTGGTGGTACTACTACTCAGTGTTACAATTTTGGCTCATTTGAAAACTTCTAAATTCAAGATGTGCATCTGCTGTTATGGAATGACTGCCCCTAATGTTTTCCTCTGATTTGCTGATTGTGTTTGTTTGAGAATTTCAAATGCCATACATAGTTTTGCCATACATGATATGTTCATAACATGAAGTACAAAAATATAACATGAAAGAACAAGCTAATAATGATAACTTTCAGATTTTAATGCTCTGAACATATGACAGAAATTTTTCAGACTTTACAAATATTCTTCAAACTCAGAAAATACAAATCAGACCTGTTTTTTTGAAGGCATTTATCAGCAATAAAGGACTCCAACTTGCAATGAACTTCATCAAGGAAATGAACCATCAAACCATTGTAAACTCAGCGCCAAAACCGCTCCAACAGACCCCCCACGATGGCAAAGGCAGATTTTAGCATAACAGTCCAGAAACCTGGAATATATCTCAGATTGGGCGGCCCACCCAGAATAGGGCGATTTGCTCTATTAATTCAGTTTTTGGCCAATAAATTAATGTGTATACATGCCTTGAGTCGCCTAGAATAGGAGCATTCAAATAGCCAATACCCATATCGCAAATACAAGTCAATAAGAAGATATGAATGGAATATCAGATTCAGGCCCTGACACAAACAGCCCAGAAAACCACTGAAAATCATCTCAAACCACTCCCAAACAAGCCAAAACGATGCCAAGCCTTCACACACCAAAAACCACTGACAACACATAAAAAATACTCAAATATCTTCATGATTTCTTGACTGAAACTGAAACTATGAAGCTCTGAAGTTATCCTTGAATGGAACCACCCTAACTAGCTAGGGTAGGTGTTTCGCTACTGAAACCAACTTCTGGTTAAAGAGGGTTTTCGTCCTCAACAACGAACTGTAGACCCCTGGAGAAATTCCAGTAGCATCCTATTATGCATCCATTTTCAACATACTCAAATGAGGCTCCAAATGAGAGTTATATTTTCTCAATGAGAAATTAGGGCAACAAGATTTGAATTTTTATTTTCCCTCCAAAGACCATGCCCTTTATGCCTTGACTTTTATTTAAAAATTCATTTTAAACATCACAAACTCCCACTTAGGTGTCCTTCTTATCCAGCATACAAAGTTGCTTTTGTTGCTTTAAAAACACTTGAAGTCATAGTACTAGGCGCCAAGGTACAATTTTATGTCCCCTCAAATCCTCAATATAAAGTTATAAAATAACTTTTATTAAAATATTTCAAGAGAGGAAAAACAAGTGTTAAATGAATCTGACCTTGGCAAACCCAATGCCCAAATGAAATGACATTGTTGAAAGTAGCCTGGCCATGACCAGTGTCCATAAATAAACTTATTATTTTTAGTAACTACTAAAAATAGTAAATATACAAAAAACACAAATTGGTGTGACAACTGATATGCAAAGCGACTTACTATAATCATTAAGTGTTGGACTTGACCCTTTGTTAAAAATAGAAAGTCCACCTGAAACTCCGAAAACCCCACAGACAGACTGGAATTGAGTTCCCTTACCAACACTGTTTAGCCTACAAGAACTCTAGAATAGGCTAAAGGTTATATCCACAACTCAGAGGCTAGGAGGGGACATTACATGTTACAAGATTGTTCATGAAAGAAATTGATAGAACATGTCCACATGTATCACAACATCAAAAAACTAACCACCCATCGTGGAATTAACAAATATACCTCAAAGATTGGCAAATAGATGATTGGTGTAGGTTTGAAAGAAGTCTGAAACCCTATTGTTATAGTTTGGGCAGCAAGATATTAACTTAGAAAACTTCACCAAATCACTCCCACACACACCCAAAATGAATGCAAGTTATAACCATGTTTCCAAACAGCTCTGAACGACTTATTGCATCATCAAAATATTCATACTGAAAAACCAAAACTGGAACTTCAAAGTAGCTCTAATGGTGACTCTTGGTTGGAATCACACCATAATCTAGGTAGGGAATTTCTTGCAATTTCAAAACTAGAAATCTATGAGGGATTTCATCCTCAAATATTGATGAGAACCAAAGCTATTTTGGAAGCATAACATTATCATTCTTCAACATATCCAAATGAGCCCCCAACACCCCCTTTTATAGCTTTTTTCGTTGATTTTTCAGAAAAATTATTTGTGCTTTTTCATTGTTTTTTCATAGAAACCTTGTGATTTAAACTAAATAATTCATTATGTACAAACATTTAATCACCTTCCCAACGAGCTATTATACTAAGTTGTCCTTTAATTATTTCTCAACATTAGACAACATTAGTGAAATATTAATTAGATAACTTAGTAACTCACCCAAGTTGTGGAAAGTATTGAAATGTCATCGAAATCCAATTCCGACCACACCATGATGAAACTGAAGCAGTAGGAAGAATCAAAACCAATTTGGTGACTTACTATAATTAGACGTATTCTCCAAGAAGTTTGGAGAACACTCCAAAAGTCAGAAAGCACTTTAGAGAGTGTCATTCAGATCAGTATTGCCCACAAAGCTCATTGCCAATAATATAAACCATGTAACTCTGAAAATGTGTCCTCCAAGATGTTTGGAGTCCCCTTGCCTTACCAATTAGCCCATGGGAACTCCGAAAATAGGCTAACGGTCTTTAAACTAATTAGGCCTGAGAAGGGGACATTACACTTTGTCCTCTATGGTTCATGATGGGGCATAGGCATAAAACGATATCCAAATCCATAGTAGCAAAAAATGTCCTCAGGAGTAAAATTGACAAACCAAAAGATAATATTTATTCAATTTTTTTTGATTAAAATGGTAAAAATTTGGATTAGGTTAGGGTTGTAATGCCTAAGATTTGAAACTCAAATGAAAGCAAACTAGAGTGTAAACTTCCTATCCAAACTAGAAAAAACCTCTAAATAGAGCTCATAAAAGAGATCAAAACAAAACATAACATCAAATCATAGATTACATAGTCATCGGTTAATCACTGATTAGGAGATTAATCGCCAACTTTTTAGAGAAACGAACAAGTGCTACCTTTAATCGCCACTATGAACAGTGAAATAAATTGCCGATTTTTTTATTATTAATTGAAGACTATCTTCTGTCTGTATCAATGCAAGACGATTAAATGAATCTTAGCTGTATCATTTTTAGCCATTTTTCCGGCTGTTTTTCGTCATTTTTTTGTTGCTTTCTCTGCCACCATTGGTTTCTGCTCCTCCAAACTCTTCCTCACTGGTATTGACCTTTCACTTCTCCAATTTGGTGAGCTACAACTTGAAAATAAGGTTTCGACGAAGGTTTTAGAGTATATTAAAATGAAAATTATGACCAAGATGTTAATAATTAATAATGAGCACATTTAGGTTTTAACATTACGACATCCTTTATCCTACGTAGTTAAGTATATATTAGCATAATTAATATATAATGTATATTTTATATAATAAAAAATAATTAAAAATAATATAATTATACTACTTATTATTATTATATATTATATTCATTAACAAAACTATTAAAGACATATATAAAATTATTATAATTAATAGTTAATTAATATTATATTTTTTTATATAATACAAATGAGCACTTTTAGGTTTTAACATTACGACATCAATAGTTAAGTATATATTAGCATAATTAATATATAATGTATATTTTAATTTTTTATATAATAAAAAATAAATTATAAATAATATAACTATATTAATTATTATTATATATTATATTCTATAACAAAACTATTAAATATAGATATAAATCTATCATAATTAATAGTTAATAATTATTATATTTTCTATATAATACAAAAAATTTGCCAAGTATTTGCCGAGTCAAAAATTTTGGGCTTGCCGAGTACTCTCCGATTCCGAGTATGTAAACTATGTATCAAATAATAAAAAAAAATGTTAACCATAACCTCCATTGTGATTTGATTTGCTCCATGACCAGTTGGAATGTGGATGCTCCTTTGTTTGAAGATACCAATTTGACAGTGTGTACCTAGCATAAGTGATGATTGATTATGGAATGAAAGATAGAGTGCTTGAATTTATAGATTTTTGGAAGGGGGAAATGGATGGTCAAGATCTGATTATGAGATCAATGGTAGAGAATGGTTGAGAGGAATTCCCTAGGATCAAGGAGAGGATGAAGGGTGAAAATGGAGGTTGTTAGATTGTGAATGGCTAAGATGAATTTACTAAATTTATTAAGTAGTTGTGAGCATGAGGGAAATAAGGAACATGTGCGCCTAAGAAGGCTATAACTTTGGGTTGTGTTGAGAGAATAAGGGGACCATAAGGACAAGTGTTCTTAGGTGTCCTTTGTTCTTGGAATGTGTTGAGAGAATAATGGAACCATGAGGACAAGTGTTCTTAGGTGCCCAATATTCTTGGAGTGTGTTGAGGGAATATAGGCCTAATTAAATAATAATATTATTTAATTATCTTAGCCACATGTGTGAGATGGATAATAGGCGGAAATGATAATTATTTATTTATTAAATTATTTATTGTGAGGAGATTGAAAATGGTGATCAAATAATATGATTATTTAATTAAGCGATGCACTTTAGGTGAAGGGGACTAGACTAGATGATGATATTGGTCGTGACTGATTAGGACTAGGTGATGGAATTGATTGATTAGGGTTAGATGGTGGATGACTAGGGAATATTTTCGGTGTCTACAAGTCTTTGAAAAATAGAAAAAAAATGGGTTTAGGGTTTCAAAAATAAGAAGAGAAAATTGCCACACAGTCAATAACATGGCATTAAATTGGAAATTGTGATTTTTTGCTAATCCGATAAAAGAGTCAAAAAATTGTTTAGGTTCATTCATTCAAAATCTGCAAATTTTTCAGTCAAAAAATCAGTTTTCTATTGATTTCTAATTACTTGCAATTACGTGCATTTTTTTCTTGATTTCTGCAAGTATGTCCAAAACAGCCATAGAACAAATTTGAAGTGACATTATACGAAAGGTAAACAAACTATAAGGCAAAATTTCACATATATACAAGTAAAATAGTTGCATAAAAAAGAAATGCAGAAATAGTCTTCAAGATTACAGATCTAAAAGGGCTGATTGTAGAAGACATGTACCAAAAATAAGGATCTTAATGGTGCTAAAGTCGTTCAAAATTTTGGATCTAATCTGCTGAAAAAGAGAAATTTTGACTCAGACTAATAAACTGTTAAGTCTGGTTGAATGGGACAAGCTCAAGTAGTAAAAGACTAAAAGTAGTAGGGCTTCCAAAGAGGAGCCCCAAGTTCAAATTCCCAGGAGAGAAGTAAAGGGTTGAAATTGTGTAAAGTCCACATGCAACTTGCTGGATGTTGTTTACCCTAATGGATGTGGCTAGTTATAAGTCTTGGGTGAATTTGATGGAAGAGATATTCCTTGGTTGTGGTATCTAAGCGAAAGGTCAACCAGCCAGGGAAAAATAGATGTTGAAGTCTGATCTTATCTTCCAATAACTCACAGTAAGTTGAAAACACTATATGCATTCCTTATACAACTAGGAAGTACTCTTGAATAAATGAGCAGCTTGTCTGCCAAAGTTCAACCCGCAAAATGAAATTTGGGTGGTTTCTTATAAACTTTGGAAGAACATTTCTAGTGCTAATCACTTTTTTGCTGGGAAGTTCTTGAAGCTCTTCATTGTCAACCTTTTCATTTCCCCTTTAAAGCACATAGAAACCCCCTACTGGGACACCTACTCTTTTATCTTAGTATGATTTTTTCTTTTGTTTGTATTAGTGTACGCTGGGCACCCTCTTTATTATGTTTAAAACTTTAATATTTGTATGCTTCACCTTTTTATTTTTATTTTACTCAGTACAATTTGAGCCACTTCCTTTTAGATTTAAGCTATAATCTCTCAAATATGCTATGTTCCATGATATTTTGGGGATGGGGACAGTATATATATAAAATGATGTGAAATTTCTACAAGTTTAACTAATATTGAGTAACATAACATCAAAATTAAGACAGTGACAGCAGTATAGCAGCAATAAATAGCTCATGACAGCAGTATAAAAACAATAAAATTAATCATGACAGAACTGACAGCAGTGACAGTAGTATAATAGCAATAAATATATCATGATTCAGGTTCATGGCTAATGATATAAGCTACATAACAGTTAACACTATTTTCTCAATGTCATGAAGGAATTTTAAAACAGTATTTACTATTTATTTAATGTCATAAATGAATTTCAATTTTTTGAAAAAACATTATGAAAAGTTGCCTTGCCATTGGGTATCTCTGGCTATCCCCAGGACAGTTGAGGGGTATCTCAGACATCCCCGACCAACTCAGGGACAGCCAAATGTCCCTGTGGTATTTCCTGTTCTTGCAATGGGTTTCTCAAACTGCCATACCTGAAACACAAGGAAACCCGGGGACGCCTCCCCCCCAAAAAATGCCCCGTACCCGTTCCCGGGTACCGGGGGGGGACGGTAGGGGACCATCCCTCTTTTTCTAGAAAACACAGGAAACGTACCGGGGATGGGGGGACGGCGTTGACTTAAAGAGGGAAGGTTGACCGTCCCCGGGGACGGCCAGGGGACGGCTCGATCGTCCAAGGGACGACCAACCATCCCCCGCGCTTTAGTCACTTGTAACTTAAAAAAAATTCACAATTTTTAAAAAATTCGGCGCAGCCTACGTGGCATGTGTGGGCCCCATGGATTTTGACTCTCTTATGAAAGAAAAAGGGCCTCTCTAACCTCATTATGTGCATTTTGTTTGTTTGAGCAGCCAAGGGTTTGAGAGAGCAAAAGAAGTTGCAGCCATTGAAGGAGAAGGAGCAGCAGCTTGAAGGAGGAGAGGAGGTTGAAATAGTGTTGAAGGGAGTGCAAATCAAATCCACTAAAGAGGTATGCATTTTCTTTCCTTTTTTTTTTTTTTCATTTTTTTGCAAAATATGAAGCATACATTGTCTGATTTTTTTTATTTTTTTGCATTTTCAGTTTAAACTTGCATTCTAAAAACAAAAAACATGAGCAGCAGTGAGAATGGAAGTGATAGTGAAGTTGAAATGCAAATTAGAAGGCAAAGTGGTGGGGGTGGTAGTAGAACTAGAGAGCAAAGAAGTGAAAGAACCCCAATCCAATGCCCTCCTTCATCAACCAATACCAAAACCATGGAAGACTATGCAAGACACCCATTAAACCCAAAAAAACCATTCCTTCGATATGTTACACCCGTGGGTGAAAGACAAAAAAATTTAGGGGGGAGTAGGGTTTTGGTTTTGCCATGTTTGTGAAAAAGACTTTAGGGGCAACTACACAAGAGTTAAGTCTCATTTTTTGGGTGAGGTGGGCCATGGAGTTATAATGTGTCCTTCATTGACAGATGACCTATTTTTAGAGTGCCAAAAAATTCAAATAGAGTGTGATGGTGGGGTTCAAGGTGGGTCTCCTTCTTTCCCAAGTGCACAATCATCCATGCCTACTCCTAGTCCTTCCACGGTTGGTAGTAGTGGAGTTCTCTTAAGAGAAAAGAGGAAGGTGAGTGGCAGTGGTGGTGAAAAAACAACCTTAGTTGAGTCCCTATATAATAACCAAGCACGAGATAGTACTGAATCCGCCATTGCCAAATTCTTTTTTGCACATGCCATTCCATTTCATGTGGCCTGTTCCTCTTATTTCAAACAAATGGTGAGAGAAATAGCCACGGTTGGTCCTTCATTCATACCCCTTGGAGATCATAAGCTATGCACAACCCTCCTAGACAAAGAGTACTCCAAAGTTAATGTGTTAATGGAGGAGATGAGGCAAACGTGGATGAGGATGGGGTGCTCTATAGTGATGGATGGGTGGACTGATTGTAGACGTCGGCCACTCATCAATTTCATAGTCACATGCCTTGCTGGTTCTTATTTTCTTAGAGCCGTAGATAGTTTGGGGAAACGTAAGGATGCAAAATTTCAGTTTTCCATTTTGAGAGATGCTATAGAGGAGGTTGGGGCTGCAAATGTGGTGCAAGTGATCACTGATTCTGCACGTGTGTGCAAATCGGCTGGGTTGATGGTGGAGGGTAAGTACAGGCACATATTTTGGACCCCATGTTGTGTTCATGCATTGAAAGACATAGGGAAGTTGGATTGGGTGAAGAAAATAGTGGCAGAAGCTAGAGATATTCAAATGTTTATTTGCAATCACCACACCTCACTTGCTCTCTTCAGAACATTTTCAAAGAAGGAATTTCTCAAACCTGTTGAGACAAGGTATGCCACTCACTTCATTTTGTTTCACTTTCAATTTGTATTCATAATCTGATTTTGTTTTAAATTTTTATTTTTTAATGAATCATTGAATCAATGAATGAACATTGAATGTAGATATGCCACATACTTCATCTTGTTAGAGAGGATGGTAGAGGTGTATGAGCCTCTACAAGCAATGATGGTCAATGCAGAGTGGGCTAGATGGCCTAATGCAAGTTCTACTGAAGGAAAGAATGTCAAACAAAAGATCCTCGATGATGATTGGTGGGCTAATATGAGGTAAGACATTAGATGGCTGATTTTCATATTAAATTTCTGATTTTAATATTTTAATTTTATTGTCCAATGTTCCAACTTTTGAAGTTTCTAACATGTCAATTAACTTGTCAACTAATTATTTTGAACTTTTTGTTTGCATTTTGCAGATATATTTGCTCCTTCATCTCCCATATTGTAGATGTCATTAGATATGCTGATACAGACTCTTCTAGTCTTGGAGAGATTTATGAGACATTTGACAGTATGCTTGGGAAGATCAAGCAAGTTATTTCGGCAAAGGACCCCACTTTGGATTTATATGAGCAACACATTGGGCCCATTGTGACGCGAAAGTGGAATATAATGAACACCCCGCTTCACATGGCTGCCTTTGCTCTAAATCCAAAATGGTATGCACCAAGGCTTGGTAGGGTGCCTCCATGTGATGATAGTGAGGTTTTAGATGGGTTCACACGGGCCATTGAAAAGATTTATCCAGCAAAGTAGGCTTCACTAGTTTAGTCACAATTCCTAGACTTTGCAAATCTTACAGGCCCAAACTTGAGTAAACCACAGGCGAGGTTGGATAGAGCTATATTAGCTCAATTGAACCCTATTGGATGGTGGACCTATCATGGGAGGGATACACCGCAGTTGAAGACACTTGCTACTCGCCTTCTTGCACAGGTTGCTAGTTCCTCTGTTGCAGAGAGGAATTGGTCCACGTATAGCTTTATCCACTCCCTCAAGAGGAATAGACTTACCTCTAGACGAGCGGAGAAGCTAGTGGCCGTTCATAGTGCTCTTCGGCTTCAGGATCGGCAGACTCCAACTCTCTATGGTGGGATATTGATCCCGAGGATGTGGCCCAGGTAGATGAGGAGGAGACAACTGAGGGTTTGGTTGGGGTTCCGTTGGTTGAGGAGGAGCATCACAGTGGCAGTGACTCAGAGGATGACTCTGATTTTGATGCGGTTATGAGGGATGATTAGGGGCAGCAGTGCTCTTTGACTTTGTTTATTCTGTATTCATTACTTGACATTGTATTTTGATTTTCATAGCAAACTTGAAAACTATATGGCAGCAATGTAGCCTTTGGGCATTTTGACATAAGTTTATAAATTATAACTTGGAGGTTGTTTCATGATTCGTGTATGTTAATTTTGAATGCCTATTGAGTATTGGCATAATGTTGGACACAAATGTTATATGTTAATGTTCTATAATGTGTATTATGCATGCCTTATCCATGTTATCATATGAATATTTAAAATTTCCCTATATTTTTAAAATTTTCCCTATATTTTTATATAGCCGTCCCTAATTTTGGCCTCAAAAATCGGAAACTTGGGGACTCGTCCTGCCGTCCCCGTCCTGGAAACTTGGGGTAACCTTGCTGAAACACCATTGGAGATGGGGATGAGGTTTGAGGGCTGGGGATGCATCCCTGTAGAAAACAACAAATATATGTCAGTAATCCCAGAGGAGTCATCTGAAACTTAGGTTGGAAAGAGTAACTGTAACAATTGGCGAGTTGTAATACATCAAAGCTGATTTATTTCTCTCTATTCACCACTTCAAAGTTCAGACTTGCTAAGAAGATATCAATTTTTTAGTATGAGATGGATACAAGGCAAAATCAATATTATAAGAATGAGCCAGCTTTGCAGTGAGGCACCAAAAGATGTGTCATATATAAAAACATGTACAGAAGAGATAAACTCACAAACATTAGGAAGCTCATGACCTCCAATGATGTAAATAGCATATTCTGAAGCAACAAAGGTAAATGATTGTGCATACCACTTGGACGAAGTTTAACCATAACTTATAAGCTTTCCAATTTATGATACTGTGTACATTATGGTGAATTATTTGTTCAATCAAGTTTGCTTCTTTATCCAAACTATTGTTTTTTATTTTTCTATCCCAAATAATTTACAATACAAAAGGGTTAGAGATTCTGCTTTGTGAAGAGCACTGGCTCCTTGTTATGATTGTGAAATGGGATTTTTGTTTTATCTGTCTTGGAATGGAATTGCTAATAGCTTACAAACTTTCTGGATTCGACTATGTAAACTTATTTTCTTCATCAACATTTCGGAACACACTCCATGATTCATCATTAGGATGAGATAGCCAAAGAAGAGAAATGAGAAGTAACTAGCAGACCATGTTAATTGAATAGATGAGGGGAGTGAGATGTCATGAGAACCAGAAAACCAGAAGGGAAAATAGAAAAGGAAGGGCCAACCAATGTATAAGGCTCAATTTTTTTCACAAAGGAGGTGAGGAGGGAGAGGAAAAACCTAATAAAATAGCTAAATTATAATAGAATAAGCAAGCAATTAAGACCACAAAACAAAAAAAAGAGCAAGAGAATGATTGTAAATTCTGGAAATTGTAACAATTAAGCTGAGAAGGAGATCACAATTAGAAATTTTAAATGTAAAATGTAAGTCGGTTAGTGAATATTAAATAACTTGTGGAAAAAATGAGCAACTAATGCATGATATAACAAGACAAAGGGGAGAAGCATGAGCAAAGAACTAATCAAAAGAGAGCGTAAATAAAGATAGGTCTAAGAAAGTTAAAAACATACGAGAATTAGTATATATGTCTAACCGGTAAAGGCTGTAAACTAAAAGGAGGACAATAAAATAAGAAAGCCTACCAACCAAAATACTGTGAGAGTAAAAATCCCAATGAAAGTGAATAGAGTAGAGATAGAGATGCCAAAACGATAAAAGATGGCAAGGACATGGATGAGAAATGACTAAATGTGACTATATATACAAGAAAGCTAATATAGTAGACAAGAAATATATGTATTCTCTGTATACCCTCATTCTGACTTTTGTTATCTTTTATATATATAGAGAGAGAGAATGTGAACCTAATAATAAACAGAGAACGAGAGAGAAACATTCAAATAATCACATCAACAATGCAAAATTGTACGAATCAAATAGAGGATTGAAAAAAAATGATAAAAAAATTATGAGCAGGAAATAAATTATAAATAACAAATAGAAGAACAAAATAACATGAATGCAATGTAAGTGAGAGCCCGAATAGAGAACATAAATAAAGGTAAATCAATGGAGATTGCGAGAATGAAAGAAAAGGAATGTGAAAGGGCAAAGACAATAAAATAAGGAAGAGAGAGGGGCAATAACATATAAAACAATAAAAATACCAATGAGTAAGGAAATATATCTAAATAAGAACCCATACTCAACTAGAGCAATGAATATGAGAATAGGAAGAAAAATATAATAGGAATCAAAAGGGAAAAGCTATAGGAATCCAAAATAATTAGCAAAAGAATTTAAATACAAAAATAATAATAATATATATGCAAATATATATAATGAGTAAAGGAATGCATAATAATATATATGCAAATATGTAGGAAAATACATTGAAAATTATTGAAGGCCAATATTTGAATGACAATAAACATGCCTCACAACATAACTAAGGAGAAATAACAAAGAGAAACTATATTTATGGGTCAAAAATAATAATAATTGGCACAATATAAGAGTGAGAATAAACCTAGCAACAAGAAAATTAGACAGAAATAGAAGAACATGAAGAAAGAAGATATGATTAGGGTGACTAAATGACAATGGGGAAACTAGAATAAGAAAGGATGAAGGCTAATTGGGATTGAGAAAGGTTCACCAAGCAACATGCCATCCACAAACACACAAGGAGGGAAGAAAGCAAAGGCAAAAGGAGGGAACAAAATGGACTAGAAACACTAGCCATAGGGGGAAGAGGGTAAACAAAAAAAACCAACAGGACTGGGGGGGAGCGGAGTGGGCGCAGTGACTAGAAGTTCAAACTTTAGAGGCAAGGAGGCTCACTTAAAGGCTAAAAGGAAGGAGAGTAAAGGCTAAAAGAAAAAAGGAGGGTTAACAAAGAAAGATGAGGAGGGAAGGTGGGAAACAAGAGATGAGAACAAGACAAGGGGAGGGAGGAGAGAACGGTTTTTGAGGTAGGTTAGTAGGGGTTGTCAAGTGTAACTTAGATTCCAACCATCATCACAGTTGAGGTTGGAGAGGTGATTGCTGATTTTTATGGCTTCTTTGAGTTTTCTCTTGAAGAAGTTGTCTTCTTTGACCAAGATTTGAGTGTCTTCTAAGGGGATGTGGTGTTTTGTCTTGGAGTAGTGCTCTTCAAGGTTAGATTTCAAGACACGATCATGTCTTATGTTAGCATACTTCTCTTTGATTCTAGTACTAATAGATCAAACTATCTCCCTAATGTAGGGGGTTCCACACAAACTAATCACTTTGTAGACACCTAAGTTGAGAAGGAGGTCTCTAGGGTCTTTAAGTAGGGGATGCATTTTCTTAGAGTCCAAATGGGCTTGAAGGTGCAATGAAGGCCTTTTTTGAGAAGAATCTTGGAAATTTTGTTGGAGAAGCCTTCAACGAAGGGGAGGGTAGTGACTGAAAGGTTAGAAAGGAAAACATCCTTGGGTTTGGGGTCACAATGAGATTTGGTTTGCTTGAATGCTCTTAAGATGTGTTTCCTTTTGCACCCATTTAACTTAAAGACTTGCATAAGGTGGGTGATCTCTTGGCTATGTTATCCTTGTCATAGATCCGAAATTCCCTAGAATTTAGTGTTTTGAGAATACTAGCCTTTTATGTGGGTTGGTGATGGGACAAGGAGTGAAGCTAAAGATCAATGTGGGTTGCCTTGCAGAAGACACAATGGGCTAAGGAACCATCAAGCTTTTTTGTGAGAAGAATGTCTAAGAGAGGGAACTAGTTATTGGTTTCATTGAGAATTTTACTTTCCCATTATTTTGGTTGTTAGACATTCTTTTCATCCTCCTCCTTTTGGTTTACAGCCTTTACCACACACACGTGTGTGCGCGCACGCACGCACACACACACGCACACACGCACACCCACACCCACACCCACACACACACACACACACATACACACACACACACACACACACACATGCGCACACACACACCCACCCACACCCACACACATGCACACACACACACACAGACACACACGCACACATACAGACAGACAGACACACATAGACAAACACACACAGAAATATGCACACACACGCACACACATGCACACACACACCCACACCCACAAATATTGGTTTCATTGGGAATTTTACTTTCCCATTATTTTGGTTGTTAGACATTCTTTTCATCCTCCTTTTGGTTTACAGCCTTTACCACACACACATGCGTGCGCGTGCACGCACGCACACACACACACACACCCACACCCACATCCACCCACCCACACACACACACAAGCACACACACACCCACACCCACACCCACACCCAGCGACACACACACATACACACACACACCCACACCCACACACATGCACACACACGCACACAGACACACACGCACACAGACAAACAGACAAACACACATAGACAAACACACACACACAAATATGCACACACACACGCGCATATGCATGCACACACACACACACATGCATGCACACTTGCGCACATGCGCACACACGCGCTCACACACACACACACATGCACACATTTTGCGCGCACACACACACATACACATTTTGCGCACACATACACACATTCATTTTGTATATATATACACAACAGTCATATGTACACATATTACACATATTTCTAGTTATCTACATATCATATATACTAATTCTCATCTGTTCTTTTACTTTCTTAGAACTATCTTCACACACACACACACAATTTTTATATATATCTACACAACACTCATATGTCCACATATTTCTAGTTGTCTACATATCATATATACTAATTCTCATCTGTTTTTTTACTTTCTTAGACCTATCTTCACACAGACACACATACATTCATTTTGTATATATATACACAACACTCATATGTACACATATTTCTAGTTATCGACATATCATATATACTAATTCTCATCTATTTTTTTACTTTCTTAAACCTATCTTCACACACACACACATTTATATATATATATACACACACAACATTCATATGTACACATATTTCTAGTTATCTACATATCATATATACTAATTCTCATCTGTTTTTTTACTTTCTTAGACCTATCTTTATTTATGCTCTCTTTTGATTAGTTCTTTGCTCATGTCTTTTTCCATGACTTTTCTTTGTCTTGTTATAACATGGATTAGATGCTCGATTTTTCCACAATTCATTCATTACTTGACTTACACTATACATTTAAAATTCTTAATTGTGATCTCCTCTTCAGTTTAATTGTTACAATTTCCAGAATTTACAATCATTCTCTTGCTCAATTTTTTTGTTTTGTGGTCTTAATTCCTTGTTTTTCCTATTAGAATTTAGCTCTTTTATTTGGGTTTACCTCGGCCTCCTCACCTTCTTTAAGTCTTATAAATTGGTTGACCTTTCCTTTTCTTTTTTGCCTTCTGGTTTCTTGGTTCTTGTGACACCTCACTCCCCTCATCTATTTAGTTAGCATGCTAGTTGCCTCTTATTTCTCTTCTCTGGCTATCTCATCATGATGTTTGATCATGGAGTGTGGTCCAAAATGTTGATGAAGAAAATAAGTTTATATAGTCTAATCCAGAAATTTCGCAAGCTATTGTCATGTACTGTGGAAATTTCATATCTTTAATTAATAAAATTGTTATTTTGTATGCAAAGATAATTTTTTGGTTTTTTGATGTTCTTTGTATCACTATTGATTCAAACTAAGCTAACACCATACCCGGCAACCTATCTTTGTTTGCAGAAGCATCACAGTTGCTTTTCCAAGTTTTGCCTTCAGGTCTGAAGTGGATGAGGCAGATAGTTGGTAGTTCCTGCAGGAGGCATTAATTCCAAAAGTTTAACCTTGTTGATTTTGTCCATCAGTGAGGGTGAAAATGAGTCAATGACAGCCATGTCCCAGCAATTGACATTTTTTTCCTCACAGGTGTTACAGAACCTTTGTAGAGCGCTTTTATCTTGTTATGAGGTGGGTTGTGGAAAAATGTGATGTTGAAATCTTTAAGCACAAATTGTGGAATGCATGCAATTGTGTCTAAAATATTCTTAATATAATATAATATAACTCAATATAATTTATTTATTTTATTTTATTTCTATTTTTATTTTTTAACAATTGATCAATCATGCTGGAAAGTTTGGAATTATTCATGAAATTTAGTGCTCAGAGTTGGTATCTTGCACGATTTTCCAGCATTATTTAAAAAAATCAGCATTTTATAT
This sequence comes from Sequoiadendron giganteum, assembly GCA_007115665.2. Taxonomy (NCBI): domain Eukaryota; kingdom Viridiplantae; phylum Streptophyta; class Pinopsida; order Cupressales; family Cupressaceae; genus Sequoiadendron; species Sequoiadendron giganteum. The sequence continues at coordinate 401,916,183 of CM021102.1, read as the reverse complement.
CATATATCTGGATGAAATGCATTTTATATTTTTTCTTATAACTCAATTCGAACTTCTATGCAAAAAATTCCCCGCGACTCTTCTTGAACACCCACAAATGGTAATTTTTGGTGAAAGTTGAAACAACTTAGAAAAATCCAGATAACAGAATTCATTATGATTCATGTTTACTTTCAGCGTTTGTAACATTTATACTCAGGGAGAAACACTATCTTAGTTATGGCACCCATTGCAAACTGCAGATCCTCTCATTGGCTTTTGTGTTTAAAAACCAGTGGAAGACATAGGTGAGGGTTTTATTGAGTGTAAAAGGCTTTGAAAATGCATGGTAAATTGTTGAGTTATCCTCAGTTTAAAACCCTTTGTTTTGGGTCTGACAGAATTTGCTCTCCACAAAAGAATGAATTTAACATCTGTAAAAGAACTCTATGAAAATTGTCTTCAGGTCATTATGTTTGGAACTAGCCTATCAAATTTCAGTCCAAGCCTTTTGAGAGAACTTTAGTAACGCTATCGAAAGGAGCATGAACAAACAAAAATGAGGAGATAACATTGACAAGGGCAGATTGGTCATAATGTCATGAACATGAAATTGTGGTTGAAGAGAAAAGAAGCTATTCAACCGTTTCTTTATTACAAATATCTTTGTTAATTAATAACATTTTGTTTCCACAGTCCATGATAGATGTGAGCAAGATTTCTGGAATAACTGTGTGCAAATTTTTACATCAACGTTTTGGATCATACTCCATGATCCATCATCATGGAGTATGATCCGAAACATCATGGAGTATGATCCGAAACGTTGATGTAAAAACTTGCACACAGTTATTCCAGAAATCTTACTCACAAATATCTGTGTTAATCCGAAGTATTTGTTAAGCATTTTTCCGTGGTTGAGAAGTACCTTTCTTATGTTCACTACATTACCTTGAACTGTGATATGACGAATATGTTATCTCTTCAAGGGAACTTCTCATCCATTGCCTCTCCTTCATTGCAGAAATGTAAAATGGTTGGTTAAGCTTTCTATTTTCAAAATTAGGAACTAAAATTATTAGAATTCATCATAATCAAATGGATTATACATTAGATTGTAAGCTTTAATTAATTAATCAATAATTTTTCTAAAGGTAAAGTTTAGGTTGTTGTAATAGTATATATATATATTTGGGTGAGGGACTCAAGACCCTCACCAAAAAGAACATAGCATAAGATTTTAGATTTTGGTAGTTAGAGGCTTATTAGATACCTAGATAAAAGTGTTAGCACTTTTGGCATTAAGGGCCACCAATACATCTATACCATTTCATAAAAAAAACTAGAACCTAATTATTATTCAAACCCTATTTTATTTATCGTGGTATAGGGAAGTGGCTAGTCTTATGTAGGGGCTTTAGGATCAATTGGAATCTTATCCACAAGATTCAAAACTAAGAGCCCTTAAATTTTCAATGGTTGCCTTTGGGGTGGGGCTGGAGATTCTCCCCAACAGCTTAATGACTTGGGGTTGTTTTTGCCATGTGGCACTATTAGAAGAATTTACTATTTTTTAGCATTAGTTGCTAAAAATATCCATGGAACCAATATTTTTGTAAAAATTTTGAGCTTATATTCTTAACATTTCATGCTCCTATAAAATCAATTGAACCATTTGATTGTCAAGGCTCCTAAAAATTCTCTATAACACCTTGTGAGAAAATTTAGGAAGTTCGTTAGGTGGCTTGCTCTCTATGGGAGCATTATAAGAGGGAAAATTACATTGGTCTAATGCTTAGGTTTAATGCAAGAAGTATGTGAGGTAGGGATGACATTATGTAGGCCATCCCTAATTTCCATCCAATTTTTTAAAATACAAACATTACTATTGCCACTAATCCTTAAGTTAGTTATTGTCGCAATCTCCATAGATAATCACACTAAGACAAAAATCCATCTCTTCCAATTGAAATTCTAAGACAACGTGAAGTGTAAAGAGTTGGCAAATTCTTTCATAACATTTGAGAGCCTTGCTAGGTTCTAATTTAGTAGATGAAAATGGTTTGTAATTGTTTCTTCCAATTTTCTTTTTCTTGGCTCCTCTAGTGATCTTGTGGAGCAAGAAGGCATTTGTTATAGTAGATAATATTATAACATAGTTGAGGCTCTATGCTACATCTAAAACATTCCGCCTTCCAATTGATTGTCAAGGATCAACCAAGAGACAACACGTTTTAACTTTCCATAGAGGATTTGACTTCCATTTCTTTGATTGATGCCCACATTCTCATAACTAGATTCACATGCTAGCATTGGTGATCTCTAGAGAAATATATTCTGAATTTAGAGAAAGTTTGGTTGCACTTAGAACCTCCTTTGGATTTTCTTGACCATCTCCTTCCTACTCTCCCTCATCTCTCCTATCCTTCTTCCCTTTCCATCATCCAGTTGTTTGCATTAAAAATAATAATTAAAAATTGTTTTTTAATATAAAGGCAAATTTTAATTTAAAACAACAATATATTACAAAGTAGGTGTAAATGTCTTTAAAAGACTCATAGTATTCCAGTTCAAAAAAAATCTAGAAAATTGAAATGGACTAAAAACTATCAATCAATAAGAGAAGATGAACCCTCCAAATCCAAAGGCAAGGTATAATCATTTGTTCCATTGAAGACTGTACATACTTGGAATATCGAAAGTAATCAAGAACCATCATATCACCATAGTAGTAGGAATCAAGAATCCTTAGAGGCATTGTAGTCAACATTCTCAAGAACACTAGTCTTTGCACAAGTCCTAGATAGGCCGATTTTGATTATTTCGAGCATCAATCTTGAGGTAATTCCAATTAGAAGTTGATATAGTAAAAAAATCAACACTTGATTTCCTCCCTTTATGGTATGGTTCTACTTAACAACATTGAAACCACAAATGAGGATGTTGATATCTCTGTCACATTCATTTAGTTGCCATTATTGAATGCGATAGATTTCTTTTTGAAATGATCAACCAAAATTTTAGACTAACATTCTAGAATAATATTGGTATAATGCTTCATCTTAGCTTCTATAAGTTCTTGGTGAATGGTCAGAGCCTCAACAAAATTATTGGAGCCAACACCAAAACTACCAAAAAATTAGAAGTTGACCCAACCGTTATGGTTATGACAAACACCTCTCACATCAACAATTTTATGAATGTTTTTTTAAGTTGCATCAACAATATTTTTAACCAAGCCTAGAGGACGATGTTCCCATTTAGTAAGTTGAGATTCTTGAGGATTATTATTGGAATAGCCAAACGAGGGAGAAGCTATATGAATACCAAGTCTCATTAGAAATCTGAATTCCCACCAAGAGTTCACTTGATAATCTTGAATCCAAACTAAATAGGTTTATTTAGATTGAATATAATTCTTCCCCAAATTTGAATTATATGCCTAGAAGAACCATTGAGAACCCTTTGATTATGTCCTAGTCAACTATTCCAACAAATCATCCTAAGATCAATATCATACACAAAATTAAGGGCTTTTAGGTTGAAAGAGGGGTGTAGTTGATTTGCAAGATAGTCCTCGATAGAATCATAACTATTGCATGATATTCTCATCAAATCACACCATAAATAACAAAGAGAAGTGACAAAGGGGGTAGGCTAAAATAAAATGACTTCTAGACTCTTCATCTTGAAGGTCGGGGATACATCTATTTGAGTCAACAACCCAACATTGCCATAAATTATTATGATGAAGACATTTATCTAAAGTTTCAAGCCACATGAAAGGATTAATGTTTGACCAACATTTAGGTTGTTAGAGATTTTCTTAAAGCTTAGAGTTCTTAACTTCTAGGCTTTCTACCAAAAGAGTTTAATAACTAGTTTGTACTATGTAGATATTAGAACCTTTCAAATCTCATCCAAGAAAATCTAAATGTCCATCTAAAGAAACCTTCTAGGAAGCTAAAATATGAGCTGATGGTCAATAAAAAGAGAGAATTATTGACCTAGCTAAAGATTTGTATGTTTCCATTTCGAAATCCTTGGACTATTTGCATGACCTCATACTAAAAATTAGAAATATAACTCTAGCCGACTTCAACACATTTATATTTTATTTTTTGAATTGATTGTCTATTACTAAAATAAAAGAAACATGTTACAATATGATTTAGTTTCCCACATGGACAATCATAATTCAAGGACACATGTCCACCCAAAGAGGACAAAGCAACAAATACAACTTTACAATACTATCAAACATCACAAAAAACAAGACCAACCTAAATAGTTGTTGATGCCATAGATCAAAAAAAATAACAGCATATAACACCATATAGTGAAAATATGTCATTTGTTACAAATTTCATCATAACTATCAATTCCTTTGAAGGTACCAATGGGAGGATAAATTACAAAAACATCATTTTTTCTAACAATCTCTATATCAGCACCATCAAAGTAGATTTCCTTTTCCTTAAGCCCCATACCTTCCAACAACATATCACAGGCAAAATTCTCATTATAACTATTTTGGAATTGCATGTATTGCTTAACAAAATTGTCATTCACTATCTTGGCATCATGAGGCCAAAATCTGGTTGTTTTGATCTTTGATCTCTTAAGTAATTCTTGTCACTCATCCATTAGCTCCAAGAATTTCTTTTTGGAAACTTCAAGAGTCATGGTAACTTGCATAACAATATTGTGAAAGGAAAGTCTTCTAGAAGCCTTAATAAGGCGTCTTCTTTTGCCCTACAAATTATTCTCATTTCTCTATCTCCATAGTAGCCAAATAATCTCAGTAGTTAAGATAAGCTAGAAACAAATATATTGCAAATTCAACCCTTCAACATAACCAAACAAAATCTCATGCCAAGAAAAATTATTACTCCTATCCCAATCCTAGGTTAGAAATAAACATCAACCAAATTTCCTTAGCAAATTATATATAAAAAAAAAATGTTCAACAATTTCAAGGAAATTACAAAAATAACACAAAAATTTAGTTAGGTCAAATTTAAAGAAATTCATGCAAATAACTAATCTCTTAAGTAAAAATAGCCATTTAAAACAAGCCTTTTTACGATCAATGACAATAAACCAAGAAAACCTAAAAGCCTTGGACCATTGACTTTGACTAAGGTTGAGGTTCCAGCTACAGTTCAAATGATTGATGACTTCTTGGGAGTTTGTTAACATCTTATTTAACTTCTTAGGGATGCTTTTAAGAAAACTAGATATATCAACCCACATAAGATTCTCATATATTTATGTGTTGAATCTTATATTGACATGAAAGTGTATACTGAGATATGCTTTCTTTAGGATTGAAAATGTCCTTTTGGATTGTGATAAATCAAATTTGGTGCTAAACTAGTGCCAATCCCTCACTTTATTACTATCTAAAGTGTTATTGAAAACTCTAATCCGCTTACTATTCCAATTTTTTTCTAAACACCCTTGAAGGAGAGTAAGAGGCTTATTGTTCCAATGTAAACTCCACACAGATTTATCACAAGAAGATATGAATGCTATTTATTGAATTAAACACATCACATTACAAAAATGAGAAAACAAAATAGAGGATGAAATCCTCACAGGTTGCAACACATTACAACTTCTTTTCTTTGGTTTCTGGAGCCTTTTGTCTTTTGTTACTTCAAATCCACCTTGAAATCTTGCTTTCCTACCTTCCTCACAACTTACCACCTTCCCATCACCATTTCACTAATTGAAAATACTTGAAAATGATCGTAAATAGCCCTTTGACGCCTTGAAGCAAACTTTTGAAATGTGTAACTCGCGCCCAAAAATAACCCAAATTCATGGAGCCATAAATTTGTATCCAAGTGCCCACCTACAATCGTTTTTCTTTAAATTGTAGTGCTTTATGTGCTTGAAACTTGATTTATCCAATTGTCCCATTTTTTGGGACCCCAAAACTTCATTTGAAGCCTCAAAATCCAATTTTAAAGAATTTTTCGAGAAAATTTAAAACTAAAATTATGTCTTGTTGTCTCATTGCATAGGATAATGACACTTGTCACAATCTAATTAGATCCTCATCTAGAGTTTATTTTCTTTGATAAGCATTCACCTTCCATTATAATCATTCATTCAAATTGATTCAATGCACATACAGTTGATTTTTTGAATCAATCATTATTTGAAGGTTGCATAACACACAATCGTGACTTTTTCTCTTTATATATGATAGGTTTTTTTGTTGCAAGTGTTTTTTGGGACTTGTGGGGTTCACTATCAACTTCAACATAGTATCAAAGCACCATATTTGTAGCTTCCTGTCCAAATTATGAGAGACTGACATTGAAGGCAAAATCGGCTCATCCTAGAGTAAAATGAGCATCACCGTTGGATCCACAATGACCACAATCCTTACCACCTCCACTAGATCTCTCTTGTATCTTCCTCTATAGCCTTTACTTGCAAGTATACATCTATATACCACTCCGCATCTTCACAATCCTTTTTCTTCAACTCTTTTCTCATCTCACAATGCAAATCCTTTACAAATTCAACATTACAAAACTCATAAAATTCAGATTTTACCTCAATGATTTCTTCTATCACAACATCTTCTTCATCATTATTGAATGCTATTGTCTCTATTATTGCACCGAACAACTTATCTATTTCCGCAATCTCTCCCTCAAGAAACTCTTGGTCTTCATCAAGTTCCTCATCAAACACTGGATCCTCATACATCACTGCATACTTTGTTTCAACTACAACATCCCCAACTGCTGCAACTTTACTCATAGCAATCTCCTCAATGCTCACTTTTGGAACTCCTCCATCTTCAACCAATGCTGCAACAAATTCTCTTCTTCACTTTTCTCATTTTCTTCCATGCTCTCACCCAAGCATACCATTGCAACATCATTTTCCTCATGGATTGTTGCACTTTATTTTTTCTTCCCATACTTAGCTACAATCTCACCATCTTCCTTCACACTATCCTCAAATCATACTTCTGCAATATTTTCTCCTTCCTGTTCACTTGCATACACAACTATAACAAACTTATTTCCTTTCTTCTTTGGCATTTTGTCAAACACTTTCCACACACTCAATCTTTAGCCTCTCAGGTATATACTGCCTCATGCTCGACGATCTGTCTACACACTCTAATCCTCTAACTTCATTCACCACTTGTAAGTCCTGGTGGAAATTGTCTCACATCGGTGCTTTTTCCTACACACTCAGAAACTCCTGCTCTAATATCAATGCTGCAAAAGAATTCTCACACAACCCTCACACAAAATCATTCAACACCAATAACAAAAAACAAGATGTAAAATATTATAACATAATTAATCTTCTCCATTTAGCTTGCAACAAAGTTTCTCAACTTCAATAAAATCAGATTACACAAGTTTGTGCAGCCATACAGGCTGAAATAAATCAATACAAAACAGACTAGAATCTGATCTGAGGCAACAAACAACCTCAAAAATAAAGCTACAATTCTTCTTGTTGAAATCATCTCCCTACACTATGAAACTAGCTCTCCAATTTGCAATCTTCAATCACCAACTTGTTGATCTTCAACCACGAGTTTCATAATCCATTTGCTGCTGCAACACACCTTCAAAACTTGCAACAAAAATGTCTTCTTGGTCTCTTTCAACCTTCTTTCTTCTAAAGCTCTCAAGCTCTCTTCACATAGACTTCACTAGCTCACTATCTCTGAAAATGTGGAGCTCACTAGCTCCCTAAAACATGGGCTTCTATGCAAATAGAAATCTGCAACAATGGAGTCTTCAAACCCTCTCTTCAATCCGACATCTCCCCCTCTAAGCCTACAAAAACTACAAAGCCACTTCTCCAAATGATAAGGCATTAATATAAAGAAGTGTGAGAGTGATAAAACCACTGGTCTACCCAAACAACTTGCCAATACTACCTACAAACTACCATGCCCACTTTGAGGAGAACCAAAGATAAAAATGAATATTTTAATTATTTTTATTGCCCTCACATGGGCACCTATCTCTCAACCAATCAACTTTGGTCAATTCTAACATCTTCATTGATCTCTGACGGTTTTGACGGCTTCAAATTTGGACATGCACCAACATGCAAGGCTAGTGGCCCCAAGATGCAAATGCATGCAAGACATGCAAATGATCATGCAAGAACATGTAAGAAAAGTGATCCCCACTTGGAAATGGACGCCCAAGAAGCATATTCCCTTTGGAGATGCTTTGTAAACATTAACCTTAGCATATTTCCTCCAAAAATTGCATTTGCATATTACCGTATAGAATTTGAATAAGAGGGATGAGTGATTCCGTATAGAGAAGGAAATATTAGGTAGAGGTGATGTTGTGTTTTATACCTTGTGTGTGAGTTTACTATAATCCTACGTTACACCGTATCTTGTAAGAAGCCCTAGTGGCAGATGCAATGTTTTTTGGGATCTAATATGATGAAAATGAATCTTTGGAGTTGGGTTTTTCCCTTCTAGGGTTTTCCTAAGATAAATATCGAGTCTTGTGGTTGTACTATGTTGGATGTTCTTGTACGCTTTTTATTATTATATCATATCTTTTATAGCTCTAATTATGGATTATTAAGGCTACACAGTTGGATAGTTATTTTCTTGGACCCTCCTACCATGACTACATCAAATGCTATCAAATTTGGTTGACCACTATTAGTGTTGTGATTGAAATTAGAACTAGTTGTTTGTTGGGAGATGTTATGCTTGAAGTCAAAATTGGTTATCACTTGGAAGTGCTAATATTGAAGCTAGAGAAAGTTTTGAATCCCTTGGGAGTATAAGAATTCAAGAAGATCAAAGCAAGGTGATCATATAAGGAAGACTAGAGCAGGAAGATCAAAGGCAAGCTGGAAATTCAAGCTAATTGTACTTGCAAAATGATGCAAATCATGGAGGGAGATCATTAACCAACCACAAATCAATCAGCTTTGGACAATCCTTTAACCTTGAAAATCTCAACTTGGTACTTTCTCACAGTTTCATTAACTTCGCTTGTAGCATTCCAAACAATGAAAATTCAACATAACTTTTAGAAGAAATTGAAAACCCACAAACCAATTACCATTCTAGATACCCTTTTCCAAGTTTCCAAACATATCAAAAGTGCAAGTGTGGTTTCTTTGTAACAAACCCTTCAAATACTTGCTGCTACCTTTGACAATAGGCTTAAAAGAGTAGAAATTCACCGTAATTTGACCATAACTTTCAGAAAATAACTTCTACCCACAAACTAAAACCTTTTTCAGATACCCATTTGGGAGTTTTACAAAATATAATTTGTTTAGGGTAGATTACTTTGGAACGAAGCCATAAAAAAACTGCTGCTACGCTTCACCAAGGCCTAATTTAAGCTTGTTTTGGTAGGTCACTTTGTGATTTTTACAACCCAGACCTCAAATAATTTACCATTTGAATTGAAGGTAGGAGAAGAAGATCTGAAGATGTTGCAAAAGGAATAAATAATTTACCCTTTAATCAAGGAGGATTGGATCACTATAGTAGATATTGGTTTGGGTATATTTATTTTAAAATTCTAAAATTTTGGATAATTTGCAAAGGGAAGATTGGAAAAAGGGTAAAGAAGTAAAATGGAATTTATTGTGTGCAAAATATGTTCTGGAAGAGGAATCAAGGAAATTTAGAATTTCTAGAAGAGATAAGAGAGTTAGGAAAGGATAATAATACTCTTGAAAAAGAATTGGATGATTTTAAAAAGAAAAATAAGGAATTAGAAGAAGAGATGAGATTTTTTGAGCATGTCAAAAGGAGTTTTGAAGAACGAAAAGGAAAGTGGGAATTGATTGATAAGGTTAGAAGAATAAATGAATATTTAGAAGGAAATTTAAGCAAGTTGAGAAAGGGAAATAGTTTGCAAAAGGAACAAATATCAAGATTGAAACAAAAAAATAGTCAATTAAGTCAAAAACTTGTAGCATTCAATGAAATTTGGAGGTCAAAGCCTTTACCATGTGATAACATTCCATATGATACAAAAGATTTGTGTGGTTGATTTGATCAATCATTTGATATGGGAGTGATATAATTGAAGCTTCTTCAAGTAAGGAATTTAAAGATGAATATGGTAGTATGTTTGAAGCTGCAAATCTCGTTGGATATGATGAGAGTAATGAAAGATGGTTTGAAAAGAGTGTTCCAAGGTTTCAAGATGATAAAAAGAATAGGATACAAAGGCAAGAGATTAGGAAAAAATGTTCAAGGAATCAAGTAACGTATTGAGCTAATTGTGAGACAAAAGTATCAAGGCCTTGAATATGTTTTAGGTAAATAATAAAAATGATGTTATATAGGTTACAAGTTCAGATAAATCAGTTCAAGAAAAGCATTGTATTCAATTTTCTTATCATAAAAAAATTTGACATAGGAGATAAATATGTTGGGATATACATCCTTGTAGCATATGTGGATTTAAAAATCATTCTTACAAGATGTGCTAAAACAAAGAGTGGAAGAGTAAATCTAAAATAGGTTGTATACAATTAAATTATGGATGGCTTGATGGATTGAAGTGGAAATTTATATTACATGTATGCTTAAAATTTGTAGAAGCATAATTATTCATGTGTTGGAGAGGATAGATTGAAATATGACAAGGAAGGACACACACAAAGCATAATAGAAAAGAGGTCTATACTGCAATCAAAGGAGGGATGACAATATATTCTACCACAAAAGGATAAGTAGTGAATCATGTTGCAATAAAGGAAGTATTGATAAATGAACAAAAAGAAGTGTGAGGGAAGAACTAGATAGATATTGACACAAGGAGGTCTGTTGAGAAGGAAATTCAAGGTTGACATTTATAACATTTTTTTATGTATGGGGATGGGTTGCGACTAGATTTGAGTAGGATGCACCACAAAGGGAGTTCTATGACTGATTGAATATTAAGGTAGTTTACTAGAGTTGGTTATTCTTGAGTGAAGTCAGATTGTTGAAGAGTGATATGGTTGTGATAGTTCCTTGAGCTTGTTTTCTCAAAGGTGGTATTTGCATCAATGAGTATCATGGTGAAATTTGATCTTGAGATAGCTTGAAAGGAAGATCTATATAGACTTTCGACTATTGAGGTAGTGCAATGGCTTGTGAGTAGATGGTTGAACCTATATTAAGACGAATTGCAAATAAGACCTATACAAACCATTGATTATTTAGGCAATGCAATGATTTGAGTAGACAATCAAACTTGTTGAGCTAAAATCTTCACTTTCTGACACCTATAGTAGGTAAACTATTAGGAATTTGAAGATGATCCAAACTAGTGATTTGCGAGATTTTTTTTGTAGATTTTAAATGTATTTTAAAAAAAAATTGAAATTAAATTGTAATTTTTTTTGCACCTCCTTTGATAACTAGTTTTTAATAGTAAATAACATTTTTAAAAATTGATGTGTACTTTCAATCACATACTATTTCAATCCCTTTTTAAAATGTATTTAGGTTGGTCATTGTTTTTCTACAAAGGATAAAATTCCAGTTCTTTTGAATTTAGGTTGGTAACACTGATATCTAGTGCTTCCATTTCATTTCATAACAATTTGTTGAATATTTTTCTTTTAATCAAGTTTTGAAGTCAAACCAATTACAGTTTAGACATAGGTGCACTTTCAATCACATAATTTTTTTTGTATGTATTGAAATTCATTTTTTTTTGTTTGAATGAGGACATAAATACCTAGTGTGTACATATTTTTCAAAAAATCTTCCACTAATTTACTATTTTTCTACTATGTATTTCACCGAACTTGATGTTCGGTGAAAAACCTATGTTCGGTAAAACTAAAAATATATCAAATTTATAATTGTTGGGAAGGTCATTTCAAGGACTACGGTTCTCCAACTAGGTTCATCTATTTGACTCTATTTGCACCTCCAAATTGAGCTTCAAAAGTAAAAAAAATGCATTAATTTTGCAATTAAAGGAGTAAAGTAAAAAAAAACGTGTTCATTCGAATCCCCTTCATTAGAAGGGGGGATTCATTTATTAGAAGTTGTAAGCCATTTTAAATTTTTTGATTGTCATTTCTAATTTTTCTTCATGCGAAAAATTGTAACCCACTATTGTGAGTTTAGCCATGTCTTTAAGTATTTTTAATTGAAGGTAACTCTACTTGTAATAAGTGGGTTTCTTTTCTACCATAAAATAGTAAGAATAACATATACAACAAATTATCTTGAATTTAGAATGACAATACAATCTGCGAAGTTAGATATTGCACATGGAAGTAAGGAATTTTCTATAGCTTTTAGTATAAATTGGAATGGTCATTTCATAGTACATTTAGAATAAATGTAATAAATAGGAGACAACTGTATCAAAGTGAATAATCAGGAATACCTAATTTTTGGTGATTGTGAAATGAGCTTCATGTTTGTAATTTTTTATTCTATAATTGTCTAACTTCTTATTCATTTGCACTAAAAGTTAATGTGCTAGTAAAAAAAAAAATAAGTTAGGGCATTCAGCTCTTAGCATCTTGCTAGGCTAGCATCACTGATATTTATATTTCAACAATGCCATTGTGGGTGTATACTAGCTTTTTTGGACAACTTAGATAAAATATGAATAGTTATCGTTAAGCACATAAATTTTTACTTTAAAATTTTGACACATTTATGGATTTTGGTGTGAATAGGAATAAGCACAAACTTGTTAGGATGCAATCACCACCAGAAGAAACTATCAACTCTCATAAGATGGAGATATTACTTGAGAAAGGATGCTAAGCCATAATGGCACAAGTACATGTCTCATACGTACAAGATGTAAAAACTTAAGATCCACCAAAGCTTTAAGAGATAATTCAACACCATCACTAGTTCTTCAAGAACCTATGGGCCTACATTTAGAGTCAAAAATCACAATCATTTTATTCAATAAATTCCAAGAATTATTCCTCCTACTATCAGACCTTCACATTATCTTTGTGAATAGTAGACTACAATCATAAAATGGTCGAGGAAATGTTCAAGTTAGGAATTGTTCATACTAATAAAAGTGCCTATTAATCTATAGTGCTTATGGTAGGAAGGAGGATGAGTCATAGAGAATGTTCCTATATTATGGGGAACTCAATAATTTACCCTCAAAGATAATTGATGGATTATTGGATAAATTGAATCATGCATTTACTTAGATAATAAGTTAGATCTAGGTTTGAGGTCTTATCAAATTTGAGAAAAGGAGGAGTATGTGCATAATAATACCTTCATGACACACAAGGTCCATCATGAATTCTTAGTTATCTCCTTTGGCCAAACTAACGATCCATATTCTTTACAAAGCCCCATGAATTCAATTGTGTGCCCATTTGTTTGGAAATTTGTGTAGGTGTTCTTTGATGACATCTACAAATCTACAATAAAACATGGGAAGGATATTTGTAGCTTGTAGAGAAGATACTACAAGGATTGAAAACTAGCAAAATCTATATAAAACATCTAAATGTTTCATTGGAGTAAAAGAAGTGGACTGCTTGGGGCATGTAATGTCACATGAAGGTGCTAAGGTTGACCCTAAGAAGATTTATCACTCATAATTAGCCAAAATATAAAATCAAAGGTTTCATAAGAAACCCATGTTTGATAAGATATTGTACAAGATTTTCTCCCAACTATGCTCACATGGTACCACTCTTAACAACATTGTTGATGAAGGATCCCCTTTTGAACATGGCTAGAGGAAGTCATACAAGAATTCCAAAACCTCAAAGCACTTACTTCCACCCATATTTTAGCTACCCTAAACTTTCCTATGACACTTAGGGTAGAATGTGATGCTTTGAGAAATTACAAATGGGGGCAATATTAACATAGGAAGGACATCCCTTAACATTTGATAGTTGAATTTTTTTTTTTGTAATGCCCACACATGAAAATAAAATGTTGGCTATCATACATGAAGTGAAAGAATGATACCAATATGGACTGGGGAGGCATTTCAAAGTAAAGATAGAGCATGGTATTTTGGATCAATAATCATCATTGGATGGACAAGAAAGATGGGTCACCAAGATGCTAGGGTATGAATTTGAAAATAATTAAAAAAGAGAAAGAATATTACAATCAACACCCTTTCTCGATAGAGAGCATGCAAACGAACAGTTTGTACCATTACTTTACTACATTTTTAATGGGTATAAAAAATAGATCTGGCGACAACATGTCCAAGAAAGAAGTTCATTTAACAACTTAAAAAAACCCATCTTCTTAAGATAATCATGTTTTCAAAGGGGATTTTGAGCATGGTATTTTTTGGATCAATAATCATCATTGGATAGAAAAGAAAGATGGGCCACCAAGATGCTAGGGTATGAGTTTGAAAATAATTAAAAAAGAGAGAGAAAGAATATTACAATCAGCACCCTTTCTCGCGAGCATGCAAACGAACAGTTTTGTACCATTCTTTTACTGCATCTTTAATGGGTATAAAAAATAGATCTGATGACAACATGTCCGAGAAAGAAGTTCATTTAACAACTTAGAAAAAGCCCATCTTCTTAAGATAAGCATGTTTTCAAAGGGGATTTTGAGCATGGTATTTCTTGGATCAATAATAATCATTGGATGGACAAGAAAGAAGGGTCGTCAAGATGCTAGAGTATGAATTTGAAAATAATTAAAAAAAGAGAGAAAGAATATTACAATCAACACCTTTTCTCGATAGGGAGCATGCAAACGAATAGTTTGTACCATTCCTTTACTGCATCTTTAATGGATATAAAAAATAAATCTGATGACAACATGTCTGAAAAAGAAGTTCATTTAACAACTTAAAAAAACGTATCTTCTTCAAAGGGGATTTTGCACCTATCTTCCTGAGATAAATATGTTTTGAAAGGGGATTCCTTATGGTTCTGATCTACTTAAGCATATCAAGGGTCATGCGATTTTATATCACCCAAGAGTATGTTTGGGCATGTGTGTATTGTTCGCACGCATTAGCTTTATTTTGTTTCTTATGTTTTATTTCGTGTGCAGAATCTTCCCCACACATTCAGTTGCTCAATTCCAATTCATGAAATTAAATCACGGCTTGCATGTATTTGATCTTTTGAATTATGTATATAGGTTCCTTAGATCTTCTAAGGGAATAATTGTTTCTAAGAATGTGAGTTTTGGGTGGTGTGTGCACATAGTACTTATGCTTATTCAAGTTACAACTCGCTGACAACTATCAGCTCTGATTTTTTAGTTTTGGGTGGGCTAAATATGTGTTGAGCCACCCCTTTAATGTGTATGGACCGGTCGTTCAATGAATTAGTAAAGTGTTGGTCGATCATTCGTAGGATTTAAATTACAAAGTATCTTTGTAACAAACATTATAATTCAAAGAACGAGTAGTCATATTTTGTAATGAAAGTTTATCTTGATAAGACCAGTGTTAAGGGAGAGGATTCGGTAGTTGTGCATCTTAACTTCACACTTTTAATTATCCTACATGGAAATTTCAAATCACTCCCAATTTTTTACAACTTACTTGGCAAGTCCCTTGCTTATAACTTTCTTTTTAGGGCCACATCATCAAATATGATGCCACATCAGCATGCTTTTTGTCAAGGTGTCCAAAAAGGTCCAAAAACAAAATGAGACCAATACTTGTGCATGCACATCATGGGTAGTTGAATGCTGATGTGGCATCACATGATTGGTTGTTTTTTAGATCAAAAGAATACATTTTGTTTAATTATGGGTAGTCAAGTCACAATTATTGGGCATAATATAAACAACTACTATCACAACTATTGGGCATTATATAAACAACTAAGTTATCACAACTATTGAAACATGCTCAACTATTGGGTCGTCTCCCCTAATTCTCTTAGACACCCCCAGTTTGTGCCTTTTGATGCATACTATACACATGTGGTAATCTATTATTCATCCAACCCATTATCATCATTGCATTTGGTACAAGTCATGGTCTTTGTGTCTGATAATTCTTGGCCGAAATCTACCATTTTGTCTCAAATGCATACCTAGGATATTCATGGTTCTTAAACACCAATCAGAGTAGAAAGAATAATCTATTTTGGAAGGACTTAGTGAGTATAAAGAAATTTGTGGCCAATTGACTGGTATGCCAACAAAATAAATGATGAATAGTCAAGACCCTAGGGCCCTTACATCTATTAGCCATTTTGACAGAATGGTAGTAGGAAATATCAAAATGCTTCATTACAGGGTTACTGATGTGGGATAATTTGGATGTGATATTGTTGGTTCTGGACACTGATTAAGTATGTACATTTTTGTGGGCTCTTTCATCCATTCCAAGTTAGTACAACAATGAAAGTATTCATGGGAAAGGTATGAAAAATTCAAGAAATTCCTAAAATCTTCATGAGTGATTGTGACCCCATCATCAATAGTATATTTTGGCCCGACTTATTTGTAGCATGGGGCACAAAACTAGCACATAACCCATCTTATCACTCCCAATAATATTTCCAAACATAAATTGTGATTATTTTTTGGAAGGATATCTACATTACTTATCCTCCAAATGAACAAGCATAATGGTCCAAATGGATTTTACCAACAAAATGACAATATAATGTGTTATTACACACATCATCAAAGATGACTTCATTTGAGCTCTTTATAGTTAGCACCACCTTCTAATACTTCTTTATAGGGCCATCCCATATCTCATGTCATTGAGGATCACATTCAATGCTAGTAGCAAAACATGCAAGTTCTTAAGGAGAATTTGATTCTAATAATAGGATGAAAGAACAAAGAGATCAACAATGGAAGGTGGGGAATTTTGAGGAAGGAGATTAGACATTCCTTCAATCACAACCATACAAACAAAGGCCAATTAAGTATCATGAGAACATCAAACCATTATCCAATTTTTATGGGCCCTATAAGGCTCTCCACCAAATCAACAATTTGGCTTGTAAGTTGGAACTTCTAATCTCTCACAAAATTTATCCTCTATCTCATGTTTGTTGCTTGAATAAAATAATATGGAACAAGGTTCAAGTCTAGTCACAATTACCCATGTTAAATGAGGAGGGTAAGTTTATTATGAAGCCAAGGCCTTTATTGAGAAACAATTGAAGCCACTACAAATCTTAGCTATTTTTGAATTCTTAATCAGGTGCACTACTTTGCTTGCAAAAGATGCAACATGTGAAGATAACAAGTTCATGCAAGAGCATATACATTTTATAAAATTTGAGGGCAACACTTTTTTGAAGTGAACATGCATTTTATTCCCTCTCAAATCGTCATAAATAAGGAAGTTCAATGCCCTCTCAAATCGTCATAATTAGTACTATTGAATTAATTTCATTATATTGTGATTTTTTGGGAGGTGAACCCCTAGAAGCGATTTTATATATGATGTTTTGTGCCTTTATTCTAAATGCATACCCTAACAAGTTTTCCTTCAAATTGACAATGCTCCTCAACTTTATGCTTCAAAACTCTTATCGACGTAGAGTTTAAAAGAGTCAGTGGTAGTGATGTTGAAGAGAAAGTGTAAGAATTTCTAAATCTAAATTGACAAATTATAAGGAAAAGTGTAGCAACTACGATAAACACCAAAATAACACATGGAATAATCTAAAATTTTAAATTTAAGAATATTTTAACTTGGTGTGGGATAAAATAACATTTAGACACTTTGTGTGTGTGCATGAATAACATAAACCCTAAGCCTATTCGTAGATAAATTTATAATAATGAGTGTAATAGAGGTGGTGCACAATCTTGACACTTGTGCAAGATTTAAAGATTAAAATACAATAATAAAAGGAGAAAAAATAGCATTCAAGATGGCATACAAGCTACAAAATAGTTTTTAAAAAATAAATATTGGAATACACTATATGCAACTTTTGAAATTTCATTACATATTAAATGTACCTTGAAGGGAATTGACCAAGGATCCATGGAACAACATAGAATTACAAATTTAGCATTGCATCATGCTCCATTAAACTCAATTTGTAAACTTGTTGTACAAGGACAATGAATGACATACACAAGCTCTAGAGAGTGGTAGTGCTACAAAGGAGGGACACGAGTGAGAGAAAATTCAATTACATTGATAGAGAAGAGTTTTGTCTTTCTTAATGTTTTCTTAAAAGAAGTAGATCATGATATAGGGTATAAGCTCTAATATAACACACATTTTATCTAGTAGCACATTTATAAACAAGTATTATGGCATAAAGAATAAGTTTCAATGTGTTTGATTTTAAATGGAGTAGCACACTTATATATTAAGGGCTCTAATAATTAGGTTAGAAGTTTTTCATTTTCTCGACTTGTGCATATGATTGCACAAGACTGACATTTGGCTCACTAATTTTTATAAGAAGCACAATTGCATGGAACATTATTTAGAATCACTAGAATGTTACTTTTAATTTGTTCTTGATATTTTACATAGATTAGAGCATTGCCATTTATAAGAAATAAAACTCTAAAAAATCTAGCTTTACTTAATTGTGACCCAAAATTATAAGATTGGATTCATTATATCTTATAAAAAACTAGCATCTACCTTTTAAATAATAGTTGCGTACCTAGAAAATAATGTATATAGATGTCCTCATAATACACTAAATGATTGCAATGGTATCTCCACAATAAAATTTTGGAACTTAGACATTTTTTTGATAAGATAAGCAACATTTACAGGGTGTTGTACCCTTCACATAGAAATCCCAAAGGGCCAAAAGAAAGCATAGTTTAAACAAAACTTGAAGTTCTAGAAGAACAAACATAAACAACTGACCGATAGCTGTAGAAAACCCAAAAATTAGACAACCTTTGAAATGGAGGGGTCTAAACTGACTCCTCGAACCCGAGGTTGTGAAGAGGCAATGAATTTGGGGAAACCCTTCTTCTTCTGCAGCACAGCCGACTAGGAAGGCTTAGAATCAAGAACCAACAAGCTAGGCGAGGGGAGCAGATCCACAACAACCACCTCGGGAAAGGAGCCACCACGCAGCGAGTGAGCTGACAGCGAAGCAACAGAGATAGGAGCTAACAAAGGTCCAATAGAGTCGAATAATGAAGGATGGGTAGGTTCAAACATAACATCAACAACAAAAGGTTCCGACAACACAAAGATACTAGCAGGCACAGTTATGACAACGTCAGCAGAAACCAATGACGGCTCCACGGAAGGGACCACCAAAAGAGGAGTAGGGATAAGTTCCTGAGAAGACACAATAGGGCAACCTTCGCAGAAGAAACTCCCAAAGGAGGGGAACCCACCGTGAGATGGTCCGAGAGAGAATCCTTCCACCAAGTCACACCGCCCTTGCGACGAGCATGAGGGCAAGTAGAGGCCAAGTGACCCACCGAGAAGCATCTTCGACACTGAAAGGGGAGACCCTCATAGTCCAAGAGCTGCTTCTAAGGTGTGTCCTATAATACCCCTCCGTTTTGTCTTTTGATTGAACAATGTTCAGCTCTTTTATGTTGTACTTTATGTTGTACCTTGACTATGGTACCTAACTGTTATTTGATCGCTATCTATAAAACGACGTTAATGTTCTATTTTGGATGTGATGGTATTTTATTATGATGTTATCATTTTGGCATGTTATGGGATTATCACTATGGATGTTGAATTAAAGATGCTTTATGCTTTGAATTATATTAGTATGTTAGAATTGTCAGTTAGTTACATTGTATTAGTGAAGGGGACGGTATCGCATCACTCGCTTGCAAGCGCCCTGTGATTCTGAGATTTCCTCTTCACGGTGTGCCTTATTTATGACATATTATTGCATGTGGATATACTCTTTGTTCACAGGTTGACAGGTACATGACATCGACTCCACCTGGTCTCACAGGTTTGAGCGTGTCCAATGCCCAACGATATTCAATTGGGAGATAGTAGCCAGGTTTTCCGTGCCAAGTCATCACCCTAGTCTTAGTGTGTCGTCTGGTGTTAGTTGAGCTATGTTGCGTTTATGTTGATCATCTTGACTTGATTTTATTTAATTGCTAGTTAAAAAGGGTAATTAAATGGCTTGATGCATTTAAGTTGTTGATTAATTTGATCTGAGATTATGTTTATTGGACTTGCCTCATTCAGGGAATGAGTATTGTAACCTTATTGGTTAATGAATGGATTAATAAAATGGAAAGTTATCCTTATGCTTGATGTAAATTATCTTAATTGGAATGTATGTGTTTAATTTATTTAGTAATTAAATGACATGGTTTAATTCATGTTTTTTGTTGAGGTTCTATATAACCTTTGTCTCGTAACCTTAGAGGTTGTTGGCAATGGGTAGTGATCTTTCTTATTAATTGTACTTAAACAAAAAAAAATTAGCCCGTTTAAGTAGTTGTTTGCAACTTCCTCTAAGGTTGCGTGGCGGGGCGTTACATGTCCTCCACCAGTAAAACTACATCACCATGGAGAGGTTTAGAGATGTCTAAATCAACTAACAACCAAGCCACCATAGTATGCCCAAGCTCCCTAGTCACATAGTCTACCATTAAGAAGCGTCCAATGGTGTTACCAATAGCTTCATAACATGATTCCTCCCAAAACTGGAGAGAGAGATTCGACAGACGAACCTAGACTGGTCTGGTGTTCAACGACTCCATAAGGGGATTGAAAGAATGAGACTAAGGCCTAATGGACAGACAATGAATACCCCACATCCACCCCCTATCCAACACACAGTTTCGCTCCATGGAAGAGGCAAAGGTAGCAATGAAAAAACCCCTAGCGCTAGGGTAGAGTTCGATCTCCCCAGAGACCAACAACTTCTAGGTGGGTGCATGGAAATGGGTAGCAATTCCGTGGACACCCTAAAAAAAAAAGTTGAAAACGATAACGTGAGCGTGCTATAACGCGCTCACGTTATGTCTTCCGTTAAACCTAGGCAAGGTCTCAGCGGCTACAACTACAAACAGATAATGTGAGCACGCTATAACGAGCTCGCGTTATCAACTGTAAAAAGCAAAAAAACAAATGCAAATCTCTCATTTGCATTTCGACTGGTTTTTTTGTTGCACCCGTGGCCAAAAACCCCAGAATATCGCGCTCGCGTTCTAGGAGGAGAATTTTTTCACCAAGAATCCCTATTTCTTCACAATGATGGTGCCACGATGACGAGGAGCTGTAAGAGGTAAAGATTCTATGGTTTTTGTTTTGAATTTTTTAGTTTTAGGTTGAATTTGATATCTATTTGTTTGAATTTTTAGGAGATGCAAATCAACCTGAAAACCCTCAAAATCCTCAACAGGAAGACCAACCAAATCCTCAAGATCAAAATCAACCACAACATCAACCTCCTCCACAAATCACTTAACCCCCTCCTGGCCCTCAACAAAATTTAATGAGTGAAATTGAGAACAACAAAAAACAAATTGAGGATTTGATCAATAGGTTGAGTGATCCAAATGGTTCAACCACAGAAAGAATGACCCTAACAAATTCATTGAGAGATATGTTAACAAACGTAGATTCAATTAGCAAACAAATAACTGGATGGGAAGATAGGAGGCAGGCGACTAGGGATTATTATGCAAATAAACTATCATACAAGGATGTGAAAGATTTAAAAATTACAAAAGGTGATTTGTGCTCATTATTCACCGACCCACGCACAAATCAAAATCTTACCCTGAATGCGAAGAGGTTTCCTATCCATTGGTGCCACCACCAACAGATGAAGGACCGGTTTTATGATAGGTGGTACATGGTCTTCGATTACCCACCATGCAACAATTGCAAGGTCTCACAATATTTCCTTAGGAAACTGTACAGTGAGTTCATATTGAACAAAATCCCAAATTATTTTGATATGAGGGATTTCCAGGGGAGAGGTGGGGGGTCAACTCAGGATAGTTCTGGTGCACAACAGGATCCTACGTGACAAATGAGACGAGCTCTCGCTAGGCCACCTCATGAGCACATTGTTATGCCTTCCATCGTGAAGGAAAGTGCTGACGTAGAGACATTGCAGGCAATCGACACTTTGACCCAGAGTGTCATCCATCATACTAGCCCTATTCTACGATGCCATCCAGGGGAGTCTTCTAGTGGTGGCCTTCGAACACATGTGTGTCAATCTTGCGGGGCTACTTGTTCACATGACCCCACCGACCCTCAGGAGACTGGTATGTAGGATTCATCTACAACTATGGAGATGGAGAGGGCAACTGTCATTTTGCATGAGGAATATGACATTGATAGTCAGGTAAAAGTTAGTGCATGTGTTCATTGAATTTAATTTATTAAATTTCAATTTTGAAATGCAAGATTAACTAAAAAAGTTTTATGATTTTAATAAAATTGCAGGGTCACAGTGTTGAGATTGGATACATCGCCCCCCCCACCAACCTATTTTTCTAGTACACCTATCGCTAGGGTATGCAACTAGTAAACAATTATAAGTTTATTGCATATTAATGGTATTGTTTTACGAATGGTAATTTAATATGCAATTTTGGATGTTGAACAAACTAATATTGGAGGTTTTGATGGAACACTTCCCAGTGGCGGTGTATTTACTCAAACCTTCACGCAGGTAATAGAATAAAGAGTTTAACTAATGAATCAAGTACTTAATAGATTTGTGTAGTTTATACATGCACATCGTTAATTACGTTGAATAATTTGTTGTTTTATTTTCAGTTGTTGCGAGACGATACACCTCCGAATGTGATGATGGTAATGGATATTGGTGTGACATTTGCTATACAATCCTCAATGGCTCTGAAAGAAGAGGTATGAGGCAAATTAGTAAATTTTAATTTATATTTGTTGTTATAGATGTTAGTTAGTGAAAAATAAAACCATTATTGATTCACGTAATTTTTGTCTATTTGTATGGTTTATACAGGGCTTGAGCACGCCTCAACATGGGCGTGAGGATATTTCCCTCATGGAGAGAGATCGTGAGATGGTTGTAAGTGATTATTTTGTCAAATATATCATTTTTATAATGTAACTTCTATATATTCATGTCTTTACTTCTTATTGTGACAGTTAAAACTTCACCATGAACTAAACCCTAGGAGGAGTAGCAGGAGCACTCCATGAGCGCAACAAAAATGAGTGACAAACCTATCGCAATCTAAATGAAAAGGAAAGGGAAAGATTTTATTTCCAGGGCATGGAGAGTAATGACTTTTGATTCCAGAGTCCTTTGTTGTATGCCTGCATGGCAGTTTTGTACATATTTTTTATTGGACATATTTGACATTGTATGCCTAGATGGCATTCTTGTAAGTCTATATGGCTATTTTGTACATATATTTTATACTTATATCGACATATATTGATGTATGCCTACATGGCTATCTGGTTAATACAAATATCTTTTATCGATGCTTGTCCATATTTGCATTCTAAATTGATGGTTCAATAGATATGAGTTACGTGTATTCAAGTGTATACTTTACAACTTACGTGTATACTTTGTGACTTACGTGCATTCGAGTGTATACTTTGTGGCTTACATGTTTTCATGCATATACCTTGTATTCGTGCATATACTTTGTTTTAATTTGTGTATACTATGTATTCGTGTGTATACTTTTGAGGCTTACGTGTTTTTGAGTACTTGTACTTCCCTTATTGACATGTACATGTTTGAATTATTCACGTGTATAATTATTAATTGGTTAGCCCTAGCATTGATCTATGTCATCCTCAATGCATGATCCTTGAGATGGAGTAAGTACACCCTCAAGGTCAAAAGGAGTTTCACATGCATTCTTCATAGGCTCATTTTGGTAGTGAAACCAAAAACCTCTTGCATCATTGAAACAATTTTTTTTTTCCTTTATAGCAGGTCTGAAGCCATTATCATTCTCCATCAGTTCTTCATGTATCCACTCCCCATTAATGGTTGTCTCATAACCTTCATGAAACCAAGCACTTATCTCATTTGTGATAGAAGAAATGTATGAAGATTTATCTTTCTCCTTATGAACCATTCATTATCATGAGAGATGGGTTCTTCTGAACCACTCCTAATGAATCATGGGTCAATGAGTTTGACTTGTAAAACTAGACGATTGAATCTTGATAGCAATATCACAATATTTATATATCTAAATGTGTTATTTCCTTCAGCTAAAATTTGTGCTTATACTTATGTGATTGATGTATGTTTGTGTATGGGATCATAGTAATTTCTATTTGATGATGCTATTGTGTCTTTAAGGTTTATTTATTAAAGGGTGCATGAAACAAGTTTTAAATCCGTACAAATCTTTGAATTTCTTAGGTTTTTCTATTTGTCGAGTCTGGGCTCCGAGCCCAAGTCCAAGTAAAAAAATGGCTTGTCAAGTCCAAGTCGAGTCCTAGTCTTGTAACACTGGTGTGAACACATCGAAGAATAATGTATATGTCGATGAAGAGAGAACCCATCCTTATTTCCGAACAAACCATGGTATAGATATGGTTGGTCGAGATAAAACATCACTCTCCTGGATAGTTCAAACCATAATCTTTCATGGCTACAAATACACCTTCATTATGTGTGTTCTTGATCCTACTGAAGAAATGGTGGAACATGTTGTAGATCAAATATTGCAACCCTAAGTCCACAAGAAGGTTACTTGTCTTGATTTCTGCAAATGTCTTTAAGATGTTTATCCTTCTTGAGTAATGTGAACTATTGATGTTATCTAGATCTTTGAAATATTTGCAATCATGTGCAATATTGTAGAAGCTAGAGCTATATCTAATACTACAAATGACTGCTCAATGGAAACCTGATAGCAATATCACAATTTGACACATTGTAGAAAATACCTCCTACTTATCAATTGATGAGCTAAAGGGGCTCTATAATGAATGTTTCATAAGGCACAACACTTGCTGAAGGTTTTGCAAATGGGGTTGCAAGCTAAGTGGGCTTAACCTTGGGGAAAAAACTTTGTGGTTAAGCGCTTGAGTTGGAGTATATTGGAATAGGTGACCTCCTGGGAAGGCCTAGTGCCTCATCTCTGTGAGCATGACTTAGATGCAATGAGTGCTAAATGGGCCATTCAATATCATTTCAAATTTGTTGCTTTAAGCAACTTACAAATTTGCAACTTAAGACTCCTCCAACCTAAGGGATCGATCCGGTGGAACATAGCTCGAAGCGATTCTACATGTTTCGGTGCAAAAGAGGACCATGCCTCGCGTAAACATACCTATTTGGACGTGTTGAAATAGTCCGCTTGGTCACACAAGTTGCAGAATGAAAGTTGCACCACTTTGCAACTTTGCACTACTTGCATTTGATGCTTTTTTCATCAAGTGAAAATCCACCACCACTGGAAAACCACTCCGAGATAGCCAAAACCGAGAGAGGTTTTTCTAGACAGGCTCAACGCGATCCTATAGGATGAGACGAGAAGTTTCTAAGTGTCACGGTATCCGAGTAATAGCATGTTGAAGTTTGCAGCCATTTTGCACTTTGTACCCTTAAGGGATCGATTCAGTTGAACGTAGCTCGGAGCGATTCCACATGTTTCAGTGCGAAAAAAGACCATGCCTATCGTAAAAATACCTATTCGGACACGTTGGAGCAATTAGTTTGGTCACACGAGTTGCAAAGCGAAAGTTGCACCACTTTGCAACTTTGCACTGCTTGAATTTGACACTTTTTCCATCAAGTGAAAATCCGCTGCCACGAGAAAACCACTCCAAGATAGCCAAAACCGAGAGAGGTTTTTCTAGAGGGGCCCAACGCCTTTCTGTAGGATTAGTCAAGAAGTTTCTAAGTGTCACGGTATCCGAGTACTAGCATGTTGAATTTTGCAGTCATTTTGCACTTTGGACCCTTAAGGGATCGATCCAGTGGAACATAGGTCAGAGCGATTCTACGTGTTTCGGTGTGAAAGAGGAACATGCCTAGCATAAAAATACCTATTCGAACGTGTTGGAAGAGTCCGGTCGGTCACACGAGTTGCAAAGTGAAAGTTGCACCACTTTGCAACTTTGCATTGCTTGAATTTGACACTTTTTCCATCAAGTGAAAATCCGTCGCCACGAGAAAAGAACTCCAAGATAGCCAAAACCGAGAAAGGTTTTTGTAGAGGGACCCAATGCCTTTCTGTAGGATCAAACAAGAAGTTTCTAAGTGTCACAATATCCGAGTACTAGCATGCTGAAGTTTGCAGCCATTTTGCACTTTGGACCCTTAAGGGATCGATCCGGTGGAACATAGCTCAGAGTGATTCCATGTGTTTTGGTGTGAAAGAGGACCATGCCTAGTGTAAAAATACCTATTCGAACATGTTGGAACAGTTCGCTTGGTCACACGAGTTGTAGAGCGAAAGTTGCACCACTTTACAACTTTGCACAACTTGAATTTGACACTTTTTCCATCAAGTGAAAATACGCCGCCACGAGAAAGCCACTCCAAGATAGCCAAAACCGAGAGAGGTTTTTCTTGAGGGGTCCAACCTCTTTCTGTAGGATCAGATGGGAAGTTTCTAAGTGTCACAATATCCAAGTAATAGCATGCTGAAGTTTGCAACCATTTTTCACTTTGGGCCCTTAAGGGATCGATCCAATGGAACATAGCTCAGAGCGATTCCACGTGTTTTGGTGCAAAAGAGGACCACGCCTAGTGTAAAAATTAATATTCAGACGTGTTGGAACAGTCCGTTTGGTCACACAAGTTGCAGAACGAAAGTTGCACCACTTTGCAACTTTGCACTGCTTGAATTTGACACTTTTTCCATCAAGTGAAAATCCGCCGCCACGAGAAAACCACTCCAAGATAGCCAAAACTGAGAGGTTTTTCTAGAGGGGTCCAACGCCTTTCTGTAGGATCAGACGAGAAGTTTCTAAGTGTCACGGTATCCAAGTAATAGCATGCTGAAGTTTGTAGCCATTTTCCAGTTTGAACCCTTAAGGGATCAATCCGGTGGAACATAGCTCGGAGCAATTCCACGTGTTTTAGTGCAAAGAGGACCATGCCTAGCATAAAAATACATATTTGGATGTGTTGGAACAGTCGCTTGCTCACAGAAGTTGTAGAATGAAAGTTGCACCACTTTGCAACTTTGCACTACTTGCATTTGATGCTTTTTCCATCAAGTGAAAATCCGCCCCCACGAGAAAACCACTCCAAGATAGCCAAAACCGAGAGAGGTTTATCTAGAGGGGCCCAACGCCTTTCTGTAGGATTAGACGAGAAGTTTCTAAGTGTCACGATAGCCAAGTAATAGCATACTGAAGTTTGCAGCCATTTTGCACTTTGGACCCTTAAGGGATCGATCCAGTGGAACGTAGCTCGGAGAGATTCCACGTGTTCCAGTGTGAAAAAATACCATGCCTAACATAAACATACCTAGTTGGACGTGTTGGAATAGTCTGCTTGGTCACAAGTTGCAAAACGAAAGTTGCACCACTTTGCAACTTTGCACTGCTCGCATTTGATGCTTTTTCCATCAAGTGAAAATCCGGCACCACTGGAAAACCACTCCAAGATAGCCAAAACCGAGAGAGGTTTTTGTAGAAAAGCTCAACGCGATCCTATAGGATCAAACAAAAAGTTTCTAAGTATCACGACATCTGAGTAATAGCATGCTGAAGTTTGCAGCCATTTTGCACTTTGGACCCTTAAGGGATTGATCCGGTTGAACGTAGCTTAGAGCGATTCTATGTGTTTCAGTGCGAAAAAGACCATGCCTAGCGTAAAAATACCTATTCGGACGCGTTGGAGCAGTTAATTTGGTCACATGAGTTGCAGAGCGAAAGTTGCACCACTTTGGAACTTTGCACTGCTTGAATTTGACACTTTTTCCATCAAGTCAAAATCTGTCGCCACGAGAAAAACACTCCAAGATAGCCAAAACCGAGAGAGGTTTTTCTAGAGGGGCCCAACGCCTTTCTGTAGGATTAGACGAGAAGTTTATAAGTGTCATGGTATCCGAATACAAACATATTGAAGTTTGCAGCCATTTTGCACTTTGGACCCTTAAGGGATCGATCTGGTGGAACATAGCTCAGTGTGATTCTACGTGTTTCGATACGAAAGAGGACCATGCCTAGCGTAAACATACCTATTCAGATGTGTTTGAATAGTCCATTTGGTCACAGAAGTTTTAGAAAAATATTGACAAATTGTTTACATGACCTTTATATGACCTTTTTCACATTGTTTACATTTCAAAATTCAAAGTTTACAAATTTTCCTACTCAAGGCATTTACAGAACAAGGTGCTACTACACCAAACATGAACTCCAACCTTAAAATATTTGAGTATATCTCATTATGTAATTCAATCTTATTACAATGCCTTTGGCACTTCGTTCTCTTAGATCTTTTACAATGCCACTCATACATTCAAAATTCTCTTTAAATGTCTACATCATAGGTGCTCATTATGAGGTTAACTTCAAATGAGTAACTTGAGATTCCCTCGCTAAGCTTCACATGCTCTCTTATAATGGCTTGAAATCAAAATTGAGATTTGTCAAAATCATCAAAATAAGTATGTTGCATTGCTTTTTTGGCTGAGATTCTCTTTGATGACTCTTAAATCAACATTTTTTGCAACGAAAGATCAATCAACTCTTAGTAGTTTACTTAAAAATACGCAAAGTAAAAGAGAAAAAGAAAGAGCATCCAAAATGGAAATGAAATAAAAATAGATGGAAGACACTTACAGATGTTGCATGCAGACATCAAAATAAGGATGTTGCATTGCTTTTCTGGTTGACATTCTCTTGGATGGCTCATATATCTTCATTTTTTGCAAAGGGACACCAATTATTGTAAAATAAGATGATAGAATTGGCATCAAACAAATTAATGTGCATAGAAGTATAAATTAATAAGAACCAATGTGCATATTAATGTGGCACCCATGACGTTTTGTTCAAAGGTCTACCCCCATATTTGGTCAAACAAACATTGGATGCCACGACAAGGTTCGAGTAATGAAGAATCTTACGATGCATGTCAAAGTCTTGAAATAGAAAATGTTTAACACTTGAATGTGGGTACCTTTTAAGCCATGTTCCAGTAACCACAACTGAGCCTATAGGGTATTCGATGTTTTCTCCATCTATAACTGGGGCCTCCAATTTCTTTTTGGTCTCAACACAACGACACAAGTAATAGTCTATTTTCTCTTCATTTTCTTCATCTGCAATAAATTGCATAAACATGCCCTGCATTGATATGTGCAAAAAATCTCTTGAAATTTGTCAACATTACGAATATAGTACAAATTAAGATCTAACGATATGGAATTTCAACAACTAAGAAAGTAGATATATCACCTTGTTGAACTAGATCTGATATGTGGTCAAAGTCGACTGATGATTCTATCTGTGTCAATTCCAATGCCGTCGGAGGGTGATACGTGTGAAATGGGCTAAGATAACTTGTGAACCATTTGTTAACCCAGTCCCTTGACTCACAATCATTCCAGTCTTGCATTGTACATGAAGAACAAAAGCATGCCATCTTTCGTGTATCGATACTCCATGAACCTGTATTTGAGCTAAGGAAAGAGTGTACCTCACTCGATCTAATTAGTAAACAACAGTTTTCATATGGTGCAATGTTAGTATAATCCATCAACCAAAAAAATCTACGAACTGAAGATGTACCTTCATTACCTGGACCCATCAAAGCATTACACCACTCGACGATTGATTTTGCATTTGTCAACTTTGCACTGTCTTTATACTTTAACTCTTCTTGTGCTAGTGCTCTTTTCACGCATGCTCCTACACCATCATACTCCCCCTTTCCATGTCGAGCCTCACAAAAGTTCCACATATGTTGAACACCTGTAATGACATGCACCCTGCACAACTAGTAGAACATGCACGAGTTCTTGAACTATGCTGCACAGTTATCAAACCATATTATATGTTGATCGTATTCTATGCCCCTCTGATCCAAACCATTGTAGAACATCTTGAAGCAACCTTGCACGAAATCTGGAGAATGTGTGCGATCATCACTAATGTAAAAGTGGTACTCCCTCAATACCTTCCTTTGCTCATCTGTACTATCATATGCATGAATGAATGCTATGTGCACAAATATCGAAACTTGTGTGGAGTTGTAATACTGTGACTGCACCTCATATTGTGGTTGTAGAGTGTAGTTCTCTGCAAATTCAACCACGGATACTATGCTTCCAACTGGAAAGGTGTCCTTGCATAGCTTGAACTGTGTGTCCAACCATCAGGCTCTATGGGTATGTATTGCATACTCAGACAGTATACTGTCACGAAATATGGTCATAAATTTGTGCACTGGAATCTTTTCAATAACCAAATCACACCTTTTTGCTTGAGACCCATCTTTTGCAGCATATGCCACTGTTTTATACTGCTTGAACTCTACTATTTTTTGTCCCACCTCATTTGTGCTTTCCGTATGTTGACATACTGGCATATGCTGGAAGCCACTGCAACGCTCGCATGAACCATCCAAACATGTTGTCCTATAGAATATCTGGCCATCCTCTATTTCACATAATTTTTTTGATAATAACTCTCTTGAAGATTTTGGTGGGGCTTCTATGCCACAATCCTGCAAAACATCGTTAGTATGCAAATCTAAACATATAGAATGATAAACATCGTAATGGTTAGAAAATTCAATATGTAGTCTACAACAAGAAGTAGTGCATGTGTGATTTATCTTGACATAAAAAGGTTTAAGCAGTTCAAAAAATCTTTGAGAAATACTAATTTGAGGATAATCATTTTCAAATTTATGAAAAAATTGGGTTTGAGTCATATTCAAAAAAGGCTTTGGATGTGGCTCATGATTCTGACTACCGATTCTCCTTCTTACCACATCCCTTTGATTCAGAGATGGCCTTGTGTTATTCTTCCAATACTCTTCAATTAGTGTTCTCAAGGCTTCGACAACTTTTTAATCTTTTCGTGACAGTCCCCCCGAGAATGCCCATAATTCATTTATATCATTGCCCTCAATTCTTTGC
Organism: Sequoiadendron giganteum; assembly: GCA_007115665.2. NCBI lineage: Eukaryota > Viridiplantae > Streptophyta > Pinopsida > Cupressales > Cupressaceae > Sequoiadendron > Sequoiadendron giganteum. The sequence continues at coordinate 401,885,234 of CM021102.1, read as the reverse complement.
TGCCTTTGAATGGCTCTTGATACAGTTTTTCTACTAATTCCCATTTTTTCACTAGTCATTTTAATTAGGCGAGCTCTCTTTGTTTGACAACTTACCAAAGTCGATGTAATGACACGTCGGGTGACATTACTATCCTTTGAGCGTGACGTCTTACCCACACTCTCATAATCATCCATTAGATTCTTCACAATAGTGTCTTCACTCGATGCGTTCGATGTTCTCAACCCAAGAGTCTTCATGATGTTCCTATACTTTACACCTCACATCATTTCAACAAATAGTTGTCATCTTGCAATCTCATTTAGCCTTTCAAAGAATCGTTCCCAAATCTTATCAACATATCTTCTACAAGTGCATTTTGAAATCTTACCTTCCATGTGCTGCAAAATCTCATCATCAATATTAATCAAATACTTTGGCTTTCTACGCAAAATTCTTGGTGGTGTTCTCCTAGGTACATACATCTCAACATTAGGAATTTCATCAATATTTAATTGAGGTGGGCTAGATTGCATACCTTCAATCGAGGGTGGAGAAGAAGACATACCTTGAGGTTCACATGGGAATGATGGCATACCTTCTTCGTCAATTTCAAGTGATGATGTACTCTCAAGTTGAGATGTGTTGGATGGTGTCCAACAATATGCACTTGCGGTAAATGGTGTCCCTCCATATTCACTTGTAGTAGATGGTGTCCGTCCATATTCACTTGTGCTAGATGGTGTCCCTCCATATTCGCTTGTGCTTAATGGTGTCCCTTCATATTCACTTGTTGTAGAGGGTGTGTCTCCAACTACGGTATCTGAATTTGTCTTATGACGATGCTTTCACATTCGTGCTTGTTGTGCTGTCAATTCCCGTTCTCTTTTTGATGATTGAGGTTCCTCTACAATCGGGTTGTTTTCATCAATCGTTTCCAATTTCTTCTTTTCATGATATGCCACCACTCGAACTCTCTCCTTTTATTTCAAGGTTTTTTTCTCTTTGTCTGTTAGTTTCCTCTTTGTCTTGTTCTTCGACATGTCGAATAATTTTATCTGTACCATGGTAATGAGACGAATATTAGTTCCTAAAAAAGTGTTGAAGGAGTGGTCTATGTAATGAACTTTTGACCTTGTGTAGGGTATTTTGAAGATGTTTGATGCTTTGCAATGGTCTGGGAAGGCCCGGGTATAGGAGTTTCTATAAATCCTCCCTCTTTGCATTGAAAATGGGGGTTTTTGTATTGGAAGCCTTGTTGAGCAGGTAAGGTCCTAAGACCTAGAAATTATCTTGTTTTGAGACCTAATTAAAGACTGTTTTTGAGTTTGGAAGTCTGGTGTGAAGATCTAAGGGTAGTTCCTTTGTAAAATTGGCCTACTTGGAGGCCTAAAATAGTGAAAAAGGTCAGTTTTCTTAATGTTGTCCCAAAGGAGTCATGTGATCGGTTAAGGTATGTCTTGCAACTTTGAAATTGGTGCTATAATCATTCTTTTATTTTCCTGGTGTTTTCAAAAGTTTTGGAGTTAAGGGCCCAAAACTGGTTTTGCACAATAACTAGATTCCAAGGGTGAAATTTGGGAAATAATGTTTTTGTTTGTTATGCAGCTTGGAGGAGTGTTGGGATTGGTCCATTACGCCTTTTTAATCTTGTTAGATGGTTCTTGAAGGCAAGTTGACATCTTCAATGGTTTTGGGTCCTCTAACTCGGCATAAAAAATGAGTATCACAGTTTGAAGTGTGTGCATGGTTTGGGAGATACATGTGACAGTTTGTAGATGCTTGGCTACTAGTAATGTGGACAATGAACAAAGGAACTAAGTTTGTGTGTAAGGGCAGACTTCTGAAAGGTTTCATTTTTGTTGTACTAACTCAAACAAAGATTTATTAAGCAAATAATGGTTTGGTTGTGCCTTAAGAATTATAGTTTGTGTTTGTAAACAATTGTGCCATTATGGAAGATTTAAGACAACTTGTAAATGACATAATCAGTGGTTGATGTTTTGAGGAACCTAGTTGATTGTAATCAGTTATTTTCAATATTTTCAAGGTGTTTTGAAGGTCCTTAAGGAATTGGGAACTCTTAATGCTAATTTGAGTATACAAATCAAATGTTTTGTGTAGAGGTATTGGAAGGTGTTTGGACCCTTCAGAGGAATGGGAAAGGCTTGGAGTTGTCTTGAAGGATGAATTTTGGTGAATGGTTCTGAATTTCTATAATTGGAAAGTGTATATAATTATGTATATAATTTGGTAATTTTAAATGTGCATTGACAACCTACGGTTATAATGACAAAAAAAAAATGAAAGCAAGCCATAATAGAATGAAAGAAAATGTGTAAAGACCTCATATTCCTTAAAAACCAGACTTTCAAATGGAGGAGTTCAACCCAATTATGTAGCATTAGCTTCTTCTATCTTCAAACTCCACAACAATTTGACTTGTTCAAAAGCTTGTTCCCTTCCACACTTCAATTGTATATCAGTTTTCAATGGAATTCAAACTTCAATTGATATTATGTCTTTCAACGTGGAAACTCTGCTATTTCATGTAAAGGTGGTAAAAAGATCATGGAAAAGGTGATGAAATGTGAAAAAGATGCTTGCACACTTCACAACATCATCAAAAAGCTATTTTTTGTCGGAGCATGCGCATAACCAGGGGAATATGCAGACTATGGGCCTTCAAATCACGGGTATATAGAGTTTTTTACCATTTTAGTGGAGTAAAAAATGCGCACGCGTTATAACGCAAGTGCATTATGTGAAATTTGGTTTTTTTAGTGTATTTTTGAGAGTATAGGAGTTTCTAAGAGTGTGGGAGGGAGAGAGGGGGTGAGTGGGAGATAGAGAGGGAGGGAGAAGGGAAGAGTGGGAGAAAGAGAGAGTGGGAGGGAGAGAGGTAGAGAGTGGGAGATAGAGTGGGAGGAAGAGAGGGGGAGAGTGGGAGATAGAGAGGGAGGGAGAGTGGGAGAGAGAGTGGGAGGGAGATAGGGGGAGAGTGGGAGATAGAGAGGGAGGGAGAAGGGGAGAGTGGGAGAAAGAGAGAGTGGGAGGGAGAGAGGGAGGGAGATATGGTGAGAGTGGGAGAAAGATAGAGTGGGAGAGATTTGGGGAGAAACCCTAAACACTAAACCCTAAACCCTTAAACCCTAATCCCTCAACTCCTATACCCTCTTAATCCCTCAACCCTCAAACCTCAACCCTTAAACCCTAATCCTTCAACCCCTAAACCCTCTTAATCTATCAACCTTCAACCCTCAACCCTTAAACCCTAATCCCTCAACCCCTAAACCCTCTTAATCCCTCAACCCTCAATCCTCAACCCTTAAACCCTAATCCCTCAACCCCTAAACCCTCTTAAGCCGTCAAACCTCAACCCTCAACCCTTAAACCCTAATCCCTCAACCCCTAAACCCTAATCCCCAATACCCTCTTAATCCCTCAACCCTCAATCCTCAACCCTTAAACCCTAATCCATCAATCCCTATACCCTCTTAATCCCTCAACCCTCAACCCTTAAACCCTAATCCCTCAATCCCTATGCCCTCTTAATCCCTCAACCCTTAAACCCTAATCCCTCAAACCCTAATCCCTCAACCCCTATACTTTCTTAATCCCTCAACTCTTAAACCCTAATCCCTCAACCCCTATACTTTCTTAATCCCTCAACCCCTATTCCCTCTTAATCCACCAACCCTCAACCCTCAACCCTTAAACCCTAATCCCTCAACCCCTAATGCCTATACCCTCTTAATCCCTCAACCCTCAACCCTTAAACCCTAATCCCTCAATCCCTATACCCTCTTAATCCCTCAACCCTCAACCCTAAACCCTTAAACCCTAATCGCTCAACCCCTAATCCCTCTTAATCCCTCAATTGTCAATCCTCAACCCTTAAACCCTAATCCCTCAACCCCTATACCCTCTTAATCCCTCAACCCTCAACCCTTAAACCCTAATCTCTCCACCCCTATACCCTTTTAATTCCTCAACCCTCAACCCTCAACCCTTAAACCCTAATCCCTCAACCCCTATACCCTCTTAATCCCTCAACCCTCAATCCTCAATCCTTAAACACTAATCCCTCAACCCTCAACCCTCAACCCTTCAACCCCAATCCCTAAACCCCTATACCCTCTTGATCCCTCAATGCTCAACCCTCAACCCCTATACCCTATTGATCCCTCAACCCTCAACGCTCAACCCTCAACCCTTCAACCCTAATACCTCTACCCCTATACCCTCTTAATCCCTCAACCCTCAACCCTTAAACCCTAATCCCTCAACCCCTATACCCTCTTAATCCCTCAAACCTCAACCCTTAAACCCT